>VZRZ01005482.1:253107-309777 GCA_013398175.1 Climacteris rufus
TGCTCTGTGAACCAATGTTGTCCTTCATGATTTACTGACACATAATTATTTTACTTCATTATATTTCTCATAACATAGAACTACAGACCATTGATATAATTATTTTGGGGGAATTCTCCATTTGGTCCCACAATGTGAGAAGCATTCTGTGAGTGCTAGGAAGCAATGCATCTTCCTTCACCATAGTGAGAAGGGTCTGGGGTATAAATCCCATTTTCCAGTGTCCACATGCACATAGTCATGAGGAGAGTCACTGACAGTCTGCCCCTGCCTCACTGCAGCTGTCTAAACTCTACAAACATGTGTGATGTGGGCACAATCAAAGCCTTCATAGGGAAGTGATGAAACCAGACAGAAATCATTCACACAGCATCCAGGCATGGTTTCCATATGGCCAGTGATATGTGGCATAATCTGTACCTTGCTTTCACAGATCTAAGCAATGCCTTACAGTAGGAATAGTATTTATGGAAACACAGGCTATTGCAGCTTGAGACACAGGGGTACATATACAAATGAGATCAAACACAAGTGATCTCAGCTGCTTTGAAAACTGAAAAATCCTTGGGGTCAGAGAACCTGAACAATGTGTTCAAGCCTCATCTCCCTTCTCCCAGTTTTCACCTGTGCATCTATGAACAGCTGTGGCTCTTCCTATGTGCCTTGTTCCATTAAAACAGAACCATTGCAATAACATCATAAACCAATAAACATTATAAATCCATTATCATCCAGGTATATGAAAAAAACTAGTCTGACTGATGTGGCTATGAGACATTTGAGCACTCCAGTAGTTGTGGTGGAATGATTTTAAATACAGTGCAGACATAACAAGTTTTTTGATAAGTGTAGGAAAAGCAGGGCCAAAAAGGAACTGGAGAGTTTGACTTCACCTGGGTGAAGACTTTCTAATTCAGATGACCACTGTCAGCACAAGCTACTGTATATAAATATCCTATTTGTATGGGATAAATATTTACATATATCCTATTTATATTTTTTGAATGATCTTGCTTTACAGCCATAGACTTTTGGTCTCAGTGTCCAACCTTCAGCACAAGGCTGCTGGGAGCCCTGCCTTAGCTGTATAAGCCTAACAGCTGTTCACATTAGTAAAGCAGGTTCAAATTTATACTTGAAAAAATTAGTGGCTCGTAAAAAAAAATATGGAACTATGACAACCATGGGGAAAAGGTAATAATTTAGGTCATGAGAAATTAATCAGGGAGTGATACATTATTTTTTTAAGCAAAATGTGTTGCAGTAACAAAAAAAAAAAAAGAAGCCCGTGTCTTTAATTAATTCTGCTTAACATTAATAGAATAAGGTCAGGCACACCAAAAACTGTTGAATAAAGCAAAAACGTGTGAAAGATATATAATCTGATGTTATTCATAATGAAGAAGGGTTATCTTGTGGTCAATACAGCACCATTATTTTTAAGTTAGAGGTACGACTGCTGAAAATATACAGTGGCCGTAACAACTTACCTGACAAGATTGTGAAAAAGGGTTCACATAAAAAGCATTTTATGAAATGATACTCCCATTTCGATGATCAAAATTTATGGCTATTTCTACCTCTTAAACAACCCCAATTTTGTTCCATCCAAAACAGGGAGCATGAAGGGAAGTAGGAGAAGATGACCCATTGTAGTGCCTTCCACCCTTACCCATTCTGTGGTTCTGTGTGTTTAAAGTCTTGACAAAATGACAAGAATATATGCTTTTGGAAAATTTCCTGCTGAAAGCCCATGTGCCAAGGAATGGCTCTCAGCCCACCTGCTTTGTGGGTCTGCAAAAGTAGAAGCTTTTTGGGCAACAACTGCAAACATTGATTATAGTCAGAAACAGCCCCACGTGGTTTCCTTATTGCACTGTATGGAACCTATGGAAACAGCATCTTCCTGTAAAAGGAAAATGCTTTTAGAAACATGTAAGAAACAAGTGAGTTCCCAGCTGGTTCAAGTTCCAATTAACTCTTCATTGTTTGTTCCTGAGCCTGGGCTAGGCTTCTCTATAGGCCAGGCGTGTCATCAGGAGGAATAAAATTCTGCAAAACTTAGAGGCCTGTGCATGTCCTGCTGCCCAGGTGTCTTTTAGAGTCAGTGAAGAGACTCTTCTAGGTAGTGATTTGTCTCAGGTGTTTCAAGTCATTCACTTCAGTTCCCCCCAGCCAGTCCTTGGCAGCAGAGACTCACTCCAAGGCCAGCTGAGAATAATTGGCTTGTTTGTGACACCTGGAACTTTAACTTCCCCGAGCCGGTGTGACCACCCTGATGTCATACTCTCTGCCCTGGGCTTCTCACTCCCATTTAAGCTCGAAACAAGAGGTATGGCTCTTCTGCTGTGTCTTGTGTTCCTCACCAGAGTGCTTTGTTGGTGAAGACTTTTAAAGACCTGTAGGCTGTGGCTGACCTTACTTGCCATCATCAGCCTGTTCTGCTCTTTTGAGTGCTGTGGTCATCTCTGCCTCCTGGATTGCCTGACCCAAGGATGTGTGTGCAGCCTTGCTCCTGCTGCTCAAACAGGTACTGCCAAATGTATGTTGCTAATATATTTTTCTGTGGAGTTAATAAGAGTTAAAAATACTTAGAACCTTACAGACAGTATTTGTCATTGCTGAATTATTATTATTATAATTCTTATTTGGCTTTCCAAGGAAGACAGATCAGGTTAATATACAAAACTTTTGAGGGATTGTTACAACTGTGCAAGCACAGGTTTAGTTGAAGTATCTCTGCTGGTTAATATATAATTATAGTGAGTCCTTTCAGTCATGAAGAGTAATGCTGGAACAGCCATCCTGTTGTGAAGCTGCTGTAGTTTCCCTGCTGAAACTGCCAACTGAAACTGATCTTCAGATGGTGATACAGATGCCATTTATTTATCTCTGAAGCAGACTAATATTTTTGTTTGTGTAATATTTTTGAACAGTTCTTAAATGACATTATCACATTGTGTGTGGAAACACAGCCTTCTTGTTTAATTTCCAGCATGGTTTGTGACTGTCCTTGGGTCTGTTGCTTTGTCCAAGTTTGTGTTGCACATGATAAGGCCTTCCTCCCGTTTTAATTACTAGAGACGATTTCTTTGGCAGAACTACCAGATGAGCATAGGAACACCTGTGTGTCTGTAGGGACAGGAGAGAAGTGAAGACAGCTGGTCTCCAGTGGTGTTTAAGCCAAGGGTACATCACCAATGAAATGGGGAAGAGTATAGGAAGTGTGAAAATGAGAAAACTGGTATATTGAGATAAAGACAGTTTGCTGGGTAAAGTAAAAGCTCTGTGTGCCAGCAAAGCAAAACAAAGACTTTATTCACCACACTCCATAGGCAGGCAAGTGCTCAGCCATCTCCAGGAAAGCAGGTCTCCAACACACACAACAGAAGACAAATGGTATCACTCTGAATGTCCCTCCCTTCTTTCTTTCCCCAGATTTATGTGCTGAGCAACCTTTGATGAAAGACTGTGTACTAATAAGTCGTACTCATCTTTAAGACATTCCTCTTACAGCACCCTGTGTGCGTTGCTTGTCTGTTCCATAAAGCAAATATTGTTGGTGTTTTCCTGTGATATTACCTGCTTGATCAGGTCATGGCTGTTTACCTTGTGAATAAATTCTAATAGCAATGGTCTGCTTAATTGATTTGTGGGTACAGCTTGCTCTTTAATGTATGTGAATATTCAAAGAGGCATTTCTCTCTAAGAACAGGTATGCAAACAGATAGGTAGGCTTGTGCATCAGCCTCTTGGCCCTGAAGGCTGTGACTCTTCAAGTCGCTGGAAAAGCAGTTGGTTTTGGTGTTAGGAGAGAGATCAGTGGAAGCTATCTATTCCATGAAATAACCATTCTCCAAAAAAAATACCTGAGGGGTTTTTTTTTTTTTGGGAGGGAATGATGCTGGGTTTTGAGGATGTGTTATTGGGGTTTTTTTCATCATTTTCAAGCTTTAGCTTTTTCCTCCTGCATAGAAGCATCACCTAGTTATGCATAGTAGGGCCTTGCATAGGCAGAAAGTCTTGTTACACAGAGAAATTGTATCTCTCACTTTGTTGCCTGTACTGCTGGTTATTTTGGATGAGTTTAGTAGAGTATTAGGTCCCTTCACAGTTCAGTTACAATTTCAGGTCTGATTTTGAAAAAGTGAACGTTTTGTTTAAGTTCAGGTGTTGCCAAGTATTGGTGTACCATTGCAAATTTTCTGATGCTGATGTGTTCCATCATCCTGAAGTGAAAAACTGAATTGGAAGAGTACTGTTAAACTCATATTTCACTTTTCAAACAGTGATAACCATGTGATTTTGGAGGACAAGCTTCAAAGTTAAGTAGATTGTGGGTTGATTTTTTTTTTCCTATGGCAGGAAAAATAAAAGAGGAGAGGCAATTGCTTTTCTACTGTTTTAAACCCTTATGCTTCTTTTGGGATAGATATTTGATTTTTTTGAATGCTGCTGTTTTGTTACTGTTTTCACTGCCAAGATCCATGTTCTAACAGAAATGCAGGGAAAGATACCTATGTTTGCAGGTGCTGAGTCCTCTGTTGCTCTGTTGTGAAAACATGTCTTGTGCTCCATTCTGAGAAATAGAGGCAGTAAGAAGGTAGTGGAACCAATGTAACCCCTTACCTTTACTCCAAAGATAAGGTGGGAAAGCCAAGAAAGTTTTAAGGAAGTTGACTAAAACCAGTAAGGGGTTGCTTTGATTTACAGATTAATTTAATCTAAGGGTTTGGTGTTGTCTCAAACTTGTGAAGGTTTTTTCTTTCCTGTGCTTATTCCATATTTCTGGCTATTCTTGAGTCCTGTGCATCTGTACTCTCTTCCAGCTCACAGCCACCCTGGCTCTTTCTTCTTGTCTCATTTGCTTCATCAGTATGATTTTCCATTGCTACTGTATCAGGCAGAGGGAAGCTGAATGAACTTTACTCCTAATATTTCTACCTTTGAAGATCCATTAATCTTGGTATAGTTTTTCAAGGTATGTGGTAACACTGGTGTGCCTCTACCAGCCTTCAGTAAGAAGCTGATAACTGAGACAGTGAAGGGAGCACTATCATTAAAGTTTAGTCTTTTATTTCAGACCACTGGAAACGAGCTTATATTTTATTTACAGTGATCAGCTGCATCATGTTGGGAATGTATTTATCTTCAGAAGGCAAATGACTGCCTGCTGGGCAGTGTGTGTAGGTTTTGACTCTGTTAGGCTACAGGTGAGCTGAACAAAAACCCAAGAGTTTTTTCCACTGCTAAGGAGATCGCACCCTATAAACACTGGCACAACGAACAGAATGCAGTACTGTGGTGTGCAACCATGCTCTGCTTATTAAAGCAATGGCAAAACCACTTGTCCTAAATGGTAAAAATAATTTTCATGAGCTCTACCTAAAGTGAGGTCCTTAACTGATTCCGTAGTAAATAGGTTACCATTGGCTATGGGAGTAGAAGCACTCTCAGTGATATTTAGTGTAATCCCCCCCCATTTAATTCATTCACTGAAGCCACAATTCAGTATTTCTGACGTCAGACTTAATTCCCATAGAGGCCATTGTGGCCTCAAAAGCATTGAACTGTGGCCTTGCTGAACAAATCAGGCAGAAGAAATAGGGATAATCATCAAGGAGGAAAGTGTATATTTATACATGGATCGTTGTCATTGATAATAGCTGGAAGGCAAATGCAGAAGAAATACATAAGGGTTTTAATGAGGATTTTGAGTAGCAGTTCTCCAGCCACACTGCAGGAGTAATTACTCATCAGAGTTATAACTTGGGGATTATCCTAATGTAGGTTTGTGAACAAGAACTCTTTAAAAAAACACCCACCCTTTTAATCAGTGTTTCCCTTTGACAGCAGGTGTTTTAGCCCTGCCAAGACATTTTTACTGTGAAGTCAGTTCAGCTTCAAAGTTCTAAATGATGCATAGGATTTCATGGCTAGCTCTGTGGTTTAAATGTTATGACTGATCAGGGCAGAAGAAATGCCTTTTTATTTCTCTGATGCTACAGGAAAGTCTCATGTTGTGTGGAAAGAAACTACCAATTTTTTTTCTGTACCTTTTCCTCTCCACCACACATCTGAAGTTTTTCCCCCTACTGTTAAAGCAGTTCAGTCTAAACAATAAAGCACCATAGGCAGACTGTACAAAGATCAGGCCAGTTCCCATGTTTATTAGCCTGAGAGATCTGGGGTTTAATAAAGGCCACAAGACAGGCTTTCCTTGCAGAGAAGGGGGGGGGTATCAGCAGCCTTCAACCTTCAGGGGTCTGCCTTCTCTAACAAACATCCCAGTGGTGGTATCGAGCTGTGTGGTTCAGAACTTTGCCTTTCTTCTTGGATTAGCTGAGAGGAGCAGATGGAAAAAGTGCTTTTCACACAACCTACGTCTCAAACCAAGCTAAGGCTGTGGCGCATCGTGTCCTCTGGGCACGCAGAGTAGGTGTGGCCAAACCTTTTGGTACCCAGGGAGTGTTATAAATGTCAAGGACAAGAAGGAGTTGCTTTATTCAGTCTTGAGAAATAATGAGTGTAAATAGTGCAAGAGAACTCTCTCTGCCTACATGGCACAAAACATTCCTATATGTTATTCCTTAGTGATGTTGCTCATCGCTCCTCTGACTCTGGAGATGTGTTTATCTGGCTGGTATAGGGTTAGTCCATGCTAGAGGCCAGTAGAGCAATTGGATTACCGTGGGGATTGATTTTTCTTTTCTTCCTTTACTTCTGTGACTTTTAATAGGAATACATGGGGTACAATGTTGTTTATGTGTGGGGCCTAAAGTAAGAGGGGTGTTTGTTTGAATTAGTCAAAGAGGAAAGATTCATGCTTAAAATGAATATCTGGGTATGACTGAGATGACATTTCCTAACAGAAGGTTCAGTGTTAAAGGGGTATATTTATAAATACTGGGGAAAATGGGACACATGTAGATCTAGCTCTATTGGATATTTATGAAGTGTCATAGCTTTATTTGGGCAGAGGTTCGGCCATTATCAACACCAGGCCCATTTATTAAGTTTGAAAGTAAATCAATAGCAAATTGGAATTCCATTTACTTTTGTGATCACTTTGCAGCTGCCTAACAAGGTGTAGCAGAACACACCTACTGGACTATCACACACAGCAGATATGAGGAGAGACATGTATATTCACACTTACCACTGTTCATTGCTTTTGTGAAATGAGCTGTGTTATAGTAAGGAATTATCCGAGGCGAATTAGGAGGAAACTCCCAAGGTAAAGGAAAATCCAGTGAAATGTGTAGGGTTCAGTTAATGGATGCCACTCTTCAGGGAAGTCCTATGGCAAGGTATTTTTGTGTTGTGTGATCTGTGCTTAGCAGTCCTACTTTAAATGCCTTGAAGCTTTTGCAAGTGTTGGCAAAGGCATTTGCTTCTCATTGTTTTATTATTTTTGAGAACTGCTAAATATGCAGAGCACTACCCCAAACCATGAAAAGCATTCTGCTCCTGAATTGCTGTCAATGATCATGAAAGAGAGTAATAAAAAGCATGCCATAAAAAAGTTACACCATAACCTGAAACCTGTGGGTTTTTACTGGCAACACTGCTTAAATTTCTCGTGATAAAGATGGAAGAAAGAAAATTATTGGAGATGAACTTCTGATGGCAGGTCTTGGTTGGGCACATTGTGCTTGAGGATGGCTTGGCCACTGGTAACGTGTAAGTTTTGTTGGACCTTACTACTATTGTGCTCACTGTGGATATATCTTCCTGTTCCTTTAGTTTTGCACTCTATAGCCAGGCTGCTGTGGTGGACAAGAGTTGACACTGAGGTTCCCATGGAGATGGGAGCATGATCTTACCCTATCCTATGGACTTGGCTTCAGCTGAGCTCATGGAATGAGTGCTGTGCTTGTGAATGTGTGAGAGTTAACACTCCTTGTTACATACCAAAAAAGGGAGTGAAAATAAAGCTACAATACATGGAGCTTGCAAACTGCTTTGGGTTTTGTGGCAACAGCATGAATGAAGGTCTTTGTGCAATGGAAGGATGCAGGATTCAGCAACTGAAGCCTACTATTGGGCTGTTGCCTGAAAGGATTGAGCCAAAATCTGAGATTCTGACTTTTACCAATACCAGCCTAGCATCCAAACCCAAATCCCTTGGCACAGATCCATCTGTGTGTGAATGTGCACTGAGGAACGTATGAAATGTTTCATAGTCTTAATAATATTACTCTAATTAAAAACAAAACCGAGGGAAAGAGTCCAGACAGAGAGAAAAGAATAATTGCCTGGAAGCAGTTAAGACAGCATAATGATCCTGATGCAATTAATCCACAGGAATTACTGTTTTTTAGGTTCTCCCAAAGGTCCTTCTGCCTTCAATTTTGCCTGTTGCTGGTCAGCAGGTGGAACAGAGTGCTCTGCGTTTGTGAGTTTTCTGTTCTGACTCTGTCTTTGTGAACTTGGACTTGCCCAGGTGAACTGTGATTTGTTGCATGGAAGGAGAGGTCTGGAATTCTGTGTGTAAACAACTGCTAATGTGATAATTCAGCCTGAGGAAAGATGGTCCTGCCTTCTGCTTTGAGAACTTATCGCTCAGGAAGCAGAAGCTGTGGCTGGTGACATCAGTGTTGCCAGGAAAGCAAATGAGCAACCTGCTACCAAAGGATTTGTCTGTCAAAGTTGAGGCACTGGCAAACACTCTTATGCTGAAGAATTGATCTGGTGGTTATGTGAGCTTTGGCAGAGGGTGCTGTCAGTCATGTAAGGAATATACCTGGGTAACCTTGGTCTTGCCTGTTGAGGATTCTGTGGTTAGGTATTGCCTCAAAGTTCCTCCCAGCTGCAAATGTGTGGCCTGGTGGGCAGGAGGGTGACAGGCTCTAATTTCACCTGAGGAATAAGCTACAGTTTTTCAAACTGAAAAAGCTTTTTGCAAAATCAGAGTAGTTTTTCATAGAGGAGGACTGGGAAAGGGTTCTGTTTTCTGGCAAAGTTGCTGTGTCAGAGGAGTGCAGCAGATAGTGAAATATGAAAATACAAATAGCTTGAAGCCAACAAACCATTTAGTTGAAAGTGAATGAAAAATAAATATTCTCCTGTAGAGCAAGCAGGATATGCTCAGGACCTGTCTTTCCTGTGACCTACAGGATTTTAAGAGAAAAGCTTCAGAATTTTATTGGCATTGCCACTATTAGACGAACTTTTCCTTCCCTTCTCCCCACACTGGGGTCAGCTTTAAAGAGAGCATTAAGTGAATGGCTAATGGAATTAAGGGTATAATAATAGAAGGATATAGTGAGACAATTGTATTAACAAGAAATAAATCATGTTGAGTGTAAGGTAAGTGTTTTTTAATTGATTGATGGGAAGGATGCTCCATAGGTTTTTTCGAGGACTAACAGCCACTTGCCTTTCCATCTACAGTAAAAAGCCAAAAGGGAAAAAAAGATAAGAAAATTATGCAGTGGGGAGATAAATTATTCAGAGAAGATGGCCATTTTGTGCTGACATCACTAATGTGAAAAAGCATTAAATCTTTGATACTAGCTACATTCCTCAGAGGTTGTGGTGGCTGGACAAGGTATTAGAGATTACAGCTAGAATACTACTTCAGCTGCCCTGGATGCCTTACGTGGCTTCCCAAGGTGATCTACTAAGTAAAGACTCAGCAAAGTCTGTGGGCACCAAGCTGCTCTGACTTTTCTGTATTTACATTATTCTAGTAAATGCATCATCTCCCATGTTTTAGGTAATAAGACCTGGAGATACAGGGAATGTATATTGAGATTAATGAAAGCTGGTGGCTATTTTAAGTGTGGAGCTTAAACCTTGTGTGTGTATGATTCCACTGAAAAAGGGGAGATGGCAATGTGAAGTAGGAAGTGAAACTTTTAAGGCCAAATCTTCCTGCTCTGTAAATAATCTGATTTTACAAACAGAAACATGGTGCCAGGTTTGTACCTCTTCAGGAGCTGATTTTCTTCAGCTAGGGAGTGGGAAAATTAGGTCCTAGCTAAGATGCAACTGAAATGGAAACTTTGGGAAAAGGCAATTAAGGATAACTACTAAAGGTCTATGGAGTGTGTGAGCAAAATCAAAACAATGTGATGGAAGAGAGGTCATTTCATGTCCTTGTTTTTTTTCTTCTTTTTTCAGTTGAGAGCTTTTAAGCACTGCAAGTAAAGTGCCTTTCATTGTCAGAAATTCAGCGGGACCCTCTCTGTGATGCAAGACCTTAAATCTAACCTTATTTGATTCCTCAAGACTTTAATCAACAGTTCCCCTCAAAATCTCCCCACCTGTTCTGTACCTCTGTGTGTTGCTTTTGCTGAGGTCAGAGTTGCAGCTGGCAGCCTGCACTGGAGGAGATGCGGGTGTGGAGGCTCACCTCTGCTGCTGGGCAGCACCAGGAGAACACTTCAGCCTCATTGCTGGAATTGTGGTGTGCTCCCACAGTTTTCCATCAGAGAGGTTGTGGTGGCTGGGAAGGCCTTTGCATAGAGCAGGACTCACTTAAGCAGAAAGAAAGAAAGAAAGTCTTTAATAGGCTTTGAGGAAGATTTGGAACCCTTAATGCTGTGGACACTGTAGGAAACTGCTGTGAGTGTGTGAGTCACTTATTTTCACAGGGAGGCTTAGGGAGGCCTGGTGACCCAGTGAACCTTTCAGAAATGGTCAGCATAAGAGGCTTTTTACATCACATAAAGTAACCCCTGGCTTCTTGCACCACTCAGACCACAGATTTCATGTACAACCCTTCAGCAAGTGTTAACAATTGGGTTAATGCTTCCCTCAGAGTTCAAAACTCTGGATCAATCCCATCAGGCAACTTGAACCTAACTGTGATGTGGCTGTTTGCAGCCAACCTGAATTACATATGAACATACAAGATTTTTTCAAATGGATAGACAGAAACTTGTGTATTTTTTGGATGTGCTTGTGTAGCTCTCAAATAAAGCAAACCAGAAGTGTTTTCAGCTTAGTAAAATGCAATAAAAATAAAACAGATTTCTAATAGATGTGTTTTCTGAAAGGCAGTCTCACAAAACTTGCTAAGTAAGCAGCTCTGGATATTGCTGTTGTTCCTGAGTGTTGCTGTCCTGCAGCTTCAGAACTCTTTAAATGCTTGTCTTTGCATTAGTGGTGTCCTGTGGTCAGCCTGCCATTGACTTGTCGGTAGCCAATCGCACCAATTTCTGACCAAATGGTGTCATTTGCTGTAAATTAATTCACTTTTGCCATTAAGTGCAGACAGTATGTGGTCAATTCAATTTTGTCCATTAGAGACGATAACCCTAGCCAAGCTCTTTGATGCTATTCTTAGTTCACCCCTTGGGACTACTCCACTTACATCTCTAGAGGTACTGGTAAATTTATATTATCATTCCTTGTCTAATATTTGTGATTTGTTGGCTTTGCTTTAATACAGAGACAGTTAAGTCTGAACGCAAGTAATCTAAGGGATGTGAAAGTTTGGAGGAGAAAGTAGAGTGATTGTTGTAGCAAATTCAATACTTATCTGGTTTGTAGAGTGGTTATTTTTGTGTCCCTACTCACAGGCTGACAGTGGTGACTGGTTTTATCACAAAACAGGGTCCTAGTGGGGCCTCCTGGGTTGCTCAAGATAGTCTTAGAATATAGCACAAGTTATATATGTATTTAGACACTCTACTGGTTGGGGTCAAACTGCAAATAACTTTGTAAACCCTGCTTTAAATATTATTTATTATAGGGAGATTGAGATGCTTGTGGTTAGTGATTCTTCTGTGGCTTTATCAGATATGGGAGAATCGTCTAAATTTTCCTTTGCCTCCTATTATATGCAAAGGAGAAAGAAATAAAGGCAATGAAATATCTTTGCATGCTGTTCATCTTTACTCATTTACACTCTTGTATAAACCCTCATGTCCAGATTCTCACCAAGTTGTTGTGCTCTTGATCTCCTGTGACATGATGAAAACAAGTTGTGTTGCTGCTTGGGCAGATCTGACTGCTATATACACTCAACACTGCATTTGTTCCTGACTTGACACAAGTAGCCAAGTGCTTGGTTTTGGTTTACAAAGCAGTGTCAGTGACTTTTGCATATATAGTGTGTGTGTGTAGTAGGTACTTGCAAAAGTCATGTTTTCCACTAGTGATTTAGAAAAACTAGAAGCTGTATTGAACAGCACATAACTTCTTGTGGTAATGGGTTCACTTTTTCTCCTGCTTGTCCAGTTCAATGAAGACAGGGTTTTGCATTGGTCCTCTTTGTAACAATGTTAGTAAGGTTTTTCTTTATAGGACCTTGTTAACTAAAAGCTGGACCACACACTGGCTTGAAAGAACCTGATGAAGTGGAAGGCAGTTGTGACTTTACAGTTGGGCCCTCTAAAAGGGAGGAAAATGCACGCAGGATGACATGGAAGCAGCATCTGCCCAGGACACAGGGGGAAACACTGTTCCTTCAAGCACACCTGTGGTCTGCTCTCTACATGGTAGGAACACTTCCTGCAAAACTGAATTGCTGTATTTTTGGCTGTTTGTTTAGAATTAAAAGGTGGTACAAGGTGTTATGCATTGGTGGTGCTATGTAGTTCTGGACAAATTGAACAGAAAGATCCTGACTTCCAGTTGTGACCCTGTAGCACTCAGAGGGATGGAGGAAAGCATCATAATGCTGGGGAACATGGAAAAGTCTGAACTACCAATCTCTGAAAAATAAGAAAGAAAAACAGGTTTATGTGATACCTTGGCCAACATGAGGAACAGAGGCTGTGTGTTAATCAGAGAAACTTGAACAGGCAAGAGACCATGGGAAAAATATCTCCATTTCTTTGGGTTAATGCAGTATGCTAGCCTTTCACCCCTTGAGACAGTAGGATCAATTCAGGTTTGGGTCACAAATGAAAATGAGGTTAGCAAGCTGATGCTGATTTCTGGTGGACATTTGCCTGCATTATGACGTAATTGTGTGATATGGCCAGAAGTGTTTACAGGGAGTCTGGAGGAACTGGGACTGTCCAAAACAAAGCTGGCTGGAAATGATTGCCATGGCTGAAATCTGACTTTTAGTGTATGCACTGTGCTAAGTGATTAAGAAAGTGCTGGTAGAAGGTAATTCTGGCTCCCCAAATATTGTGGCTTCTACCACTAAGTACCTTGAAAGCAGATGTGGGAGGTCATCTAAATGTTTGATACCTCTCAGTGACTAGGATGGACAAAAAAAGAAGCTGTAGGAAATAAAAGAACAAATAGTAACTTTGAATTTTAAAGAAAGGGAGTAGAAGTGTAAATGCTGCAAAAATGGGAAAGGGATGGATCAGAAGACATCCAGGTGACAGTCTTTGTGTGACAGGCTTCAGAGGGGGTTGTTGTTGATCCTGAAGGATCCGAGATGGAAAATAAACTCTTTAATTTTGCATTCTAGCAATTGCTAATTCATAGGATGGAATTTGCAGGGAGCTAAAGTAAACTTACGAGTTAGTAGCTTGCTCAGTCACTTGGCATGTCTTTTTCTCAAAAGGTTAAAGCAATATTGTATCAATGGTGCTGGCTCTCTTGCTCGGTTTGAAAGTGATCAAGTGCAAAGTTAAAAATGAAAGCGGAAGAAAAGAACAAGAATGTCAGGGTTGTGCAATGCTGAAGCTGTATAAACGTATGTAATCTGCTCCTCCTTAAAGATTTCAATCCACCCATTCCTTCATTTAGCTACAGGAATTGCTTCTTGTGCCCTGCCTCACAACCTACCTGCTGCTATTGTGTTTTTCCTGGGGTCTTTAACTGCTTTGCAAAGCTCTAGAAACAAGTTGTCCTCCTGGGATAAAGACTCGTGGTGCCTTGAAAATGTGTCTGCTGCTGTGTTGTGTGTAGTTCCTGCCCTTTTGATTTCTCCCACGTGGGGCCTGAGGTGGGAGCTCAGTGGGCAGCCCAGCAGCAGGGGAGGCTCGGACAGCGTTTGTTGGCTGTGCCTGTTCTGTGCTAATGGCCTTGGGGTTTTAAACTCCACCTGCCAGCCCATGCTGGGACCTCGTAGCCAGCTCACCCCGGGCTGACTCTGTGGGCACAATTGCCATTTGCCAGCTGCTGTGTGGGCCCTAGGTGGCAGGTAAAAATGAGGCTCTAAGTAGTTTCCCCGCTGAGTTTTGCACACTATTAATTCCCAACAGGTTGGGGGGGAGGGGGTTTCTCTTAATCTGAGAAACTTCCATTTCCTTTCAGAGCGTTAACAGTGATTACTTCTGAGTGTAGAGGAAGGACTGAATCCCCTGTGTTAAATACTTGAGTGCCTGGATGTGGGGAGTATTACCACAGTGGATGTCTCTTGCTGGCAGGAGTCAGTCAGTGTTTCTCAACACTGGCTTTGCACCTTGGCAGTGTTTGGGGTTATTAGCTCAGCTGCAGGGTGTGGGCTGTATCAGGACTTAATTGTTTGGTATTTGTGCATCCTGATGAGAAAGATATGCAGACTGCAGGTTTAGGAAGATGAGCTGCAAGTCATCACACTCCTTTCAGATGGTGAGTGGGAAAGAAGTGATTGAGTTCTTGGAGCCAGGACGTGCCCTGTGCAGCACAAGACAATGCTGTTGGATGCTCCAGGCTCTTCCATTCTGGCAAAATATGGAAAGCTATGGCTGTCTTCCACTAGTCCTTTTTCTCTTTCCGCTTTGATATCAGCATGTGTTCAAGCAGCTGACACTTCACTGAAGGCCTTAGTGAGCAAGGCAGTTGTCTGTAAACACTGGTTTAAAAGTAGTTGTAGACATTCTTGTAGTTTAATGCAGTACATAGTATGAGTAGTAATGACAAGCATCCTACCTCTAAACTGCTGAGGCTCTCCAATAGAAAACAGGTAGTGGAAGGAATTCATAAAATTTAATAAATTGTTGTTACTGACGGGCTTCTACTTTCTCACATAAGTTTTTGAATGGACAAAATTGGATAAAACCCACTGATTTTGATCCCAGGGAGAAAAGCCTGCTTCTCAAGACTTCTTTCCTATATACGATTTTCAGAATTCTAGGTCATGAGACTCATGAAAATTGTTGGTTGGCAAATGACTCCAAGTAAATTCTTGTGTAAGATGTTTATTTGAAGCTTCTAAATCTCAACCTGTGGTGGTCTTTCCTGATTAAATAGAGTAACTACATCTAGTCTAGGAAATGACTAATCCAAGTGCTACTAGAAACTGAGAAACTGTTCCAGAGAGAAGCCCCAGGTACTTTTCTTTATATACCCCTTTACACTTTTCATTTTCCTCATTCTAGTCCCTAGACATGTCTTATGTCTAGGAGAAATATCAAGAGCTTTGCTTGAGCTGTACATTGGAAATGCAAGAGGCATCATGTCACTTGGGATCTGAGGGCATCTAGCTAAAATAAATTTGGGGCAACTTGAGTAGCCCTGTTGTTAACTTTCCACATGCTGAAGAGCCCTGGCACAGACAGAAATGGCAATGTGATCTCTACACCTTAAAAGTCAATGCTGGGGTCAGACCCTTTCTGCTTAAAACAATACTATTTGAACACTGAGCATTTGCCCAGGCCATTCAATTATGCCACAAGTTGTGGGGTTTTTTTTTGCACTTTCTCCCTGCTATAGACTTTAGAAATTTTTGTTGTAGATGTTGAAACTCTGAAATGGCTTGAGTTTGTATATCACAATCACTGAGTTGGATAGCAATGATATCTAGTCTAATGACCTTCCTGGTTTTCTCAGGGAAAACTGAATTTGCACTGGAAATGGGTACAACCATTAATTGCATGGCTTGCTGCTCAAACTGGGAGCAGGCTTTCATCGAGACAAGTGAGATAGATATGAGTCCATATCTATCTTCTCTCTACACATTTATTTCTTTCTCACATAAGTAGAGCCAAGAGCAAGAAAAAATATTCTTTTAAAAGCTGTGAAGTGCCATATTATGAATGAAGCATATGTTATGAAAAAATATAGGTTGGAAAGTAACATCACTGAGCTGAAAGGAAAGGGCACCCTGCTGAGAGGCAGCTAGCAAGGACATAGTGCAGAAGCAATAACCAAATTGAGACATTAAAATATATGTTGTCTCTCAACCTGTCAGCAGATCTCTGTCCTTGCTGCCTTCTCCCTTAACTCACATTTTGCTGTGGACCTGTGAGGAGAGGTTGCTCTGTGCCCAAACAGTTTCAGGTGCCATTTCCAGTAGTGGGAGGTGAGCTACCTGTGCATGAAGACTGCCCTCTAAGTGATGGTTGCAAAAATGGTTGCTCTGGAGTGTGCAGCTGGATGCCAGGTCAGGGTGTATTGGCTCTGACATGCAGGAGTTGGCTGCTTTTGCAGCAGCTCTTCCATGTCCTTGGAGGAGTCAATTTACTGCCTGGTTTGCGTTCTCTGCCTTTAAAGCAGAAGTGATAGTATGCATTTGATCCTGTTTTCCTATGCTTTCAGAATCCACGTGCATAGGTGAGGGCCATCTAATGAAAAGACAAGGTGAAAAGAGGTTTGCAAAGGTTTGCAAAAAAGTTACAAAACTGCCAGGAAAAATTCCTGAAGGGAATTTGTTTTTATACTTGGATGCTGACCCAAAGCAAACCTTTACAATTACAAACTTGTAATTAATGGAAATTCCGTTTAGACTTTGTCCTAATAGTGCTTGGATACCAGAGAGAAAAGGAGGAGCTCCTAGTCCAACAGTGCAAATATTGAAGCCTGGGTTTTGATGATACTCTTTTATAGCTTGGCAATATTTTACCTGAAATACTGGGATGCTGGTCACAAATGCCCTGGTAATACAAAATTCCTACCTGCTGTTCCTTGGAGGCCAGCAGATAAAATTTCAGGGACCAAGATTTCAGTATATTGAGGGAGATTCTAACAGTCTTCAAGCAAAATCAATAGACTGCAAAAAGTGAGAAGAATATTTTTGTATTTTTCTGAATTTTTATGGGTCCCTGTTGAGCTCTCCCTGGCCTCCTTGAAGCAAAACAAATAACAATCAGCCTGTTGAGACTCCAGAGCTAAAATGACAACAAATTTTGTTGCTGTGAAGGCTGCCAACATGGAGCTTTAAAATATTGCCGGGAAAACAAGGTAATCAAATCTTGTTAAAAGAGTCATTCAAACACAAGGTGAATGGGTTGACTGGATCAGCTGAAAGTCAGCAGTTGTCCCCATTGCACTGCTGAACTAAGCTCTTGTATTGACCCCTTCCTAAATCTTTGACTCCTGTTGCAATCGTGTCCTGGAAGTACTGGGGAGAAGCATGTGTGCTTTTGCCCTGCTGGAGTCTTTGCTTTGGCTTAGGCTGGTCTGCTTTGGACAAATAGGATATGCTCAGCTCCCTGCAGTTGCCATTGAAAGCTGCTTTGTGCAAAAGGCTGGTGGTTTTTGGCTGTCTGATCTTCCCTCAGGAGTAGCTACTGCACAATGCCAAGGATATGATGTCTGATTCAGCGCAGGGGTGGATTATGAATTGCTTTCCCAAGTCGAACAAATCAGTGTCTGCTGCTTCTCTCTCACAAGCACCTGGTTGGCTTGACTGGAGTAAGTTCATCCCCAAAAAGACAGCTGCTTACAATCCACCTGCCTCTATGTCAATACCTTGAGCATCTGTTTGGATATGTAAGTCAGCATTTCTGGTAATTATTGTGAGCATGTTAGAAGAGCTGAGGTGTGGCTAATGTGACGTGGTCATGGGTGAACAAAAGAGATGGGTTGTCCCTGACACTGTGTTTTCCAAGTCCCTCTGTGGACCAGAGAAGTGTGAGGGAGTAGCTGGCCTGAACTGAAACAGCAGGAAAACAGATCTGTGTATTATAGAGATGCAGCATCTGAATTCATGGTATCCCAGGTGAAATTTTTTCATCAGCACCTTTTCCCAGCTGGCTCCATTCCTCTTCTCACTCACACAGCCCCGTGCACCCATGATAATCATCCACCCCAGGCTATTATAAGCAGTACAAACAAATGACAAATCTCTGGGTGCAGGAAGTTAACAAGAGGCTGATCAGTAGCTTTAGTTATCTTTCCTTCATGTTTATTGCAGTCTGCTGCAGTTATTTCAAAGGCACTGACATTGATCGACAACTTCTATTAAGGCCCATCCAAGGCAGCTGGATTGAACAGATACATTAAATAAAGCAGTTATTGCTTTTCATTGCCTTTCCGTAAAATATCACTGCTAAATAGCTTCTGCCATCAGATGCAGTTAGGTACATGGTTTTAATTTGAGGGACTGCTTTATAACACTGCACAATTGACACTGGTCTTTGTTTCCCCTACAATAATGATTGTGTACATCCTGGAGAATTGATGAGCTGTCTTCTGAGGCAGGAGAGGGGAGCCGGGGAGGGGGCAGCTGCCTTTGTTGCTCTCGCTCTTTTTTATACTTGCCATGCTTGTCAGTTGTTTGCAGCACAGACAGAAATAATGTCAAGCAGGGCCCCTTATCTCAGGATGTTGTAATGTAGCTGCTGTAAGCCCTCGCCTGGAGACGAGATAAGAGCAACCTTACAAGCTTGTGGGAGAGCTAGGAGGGGGGCCAGCAGTGCCATCGCTGGGACAACAATGGCAGAGCTGTCACTAGCACATTATGACTCTTTCTGGTGCCAAGGAAAGATATGTATGCTGAGTGGTGAATAACAAGCACAAAAATAAAAGTCCCGAATGTTCATCTAATAATGATGTATTTGTAACAGGATTATACTGCCCAATGATATTCTTTCTTTATCTCCTCGCTAAATGGTGGGGCAGCTGTGTGCTTTGGCAAGGCATGATGTCCTTTCTTTTGTGTGCTGCATATTAATCCTTTATTGAAGT
Source organism: Climacteris rufus (assembly GCA_013398175.1). Classification (NCBI taxonomy): domain Eukaryota; kingdom Metazoa; phylum Chordata; class Aves; order Passeriformes; family Climacteridae; genus Climacteris; species Climacteris rufus. The sequence continues at coordinate 271,858 of VZRZ01005482.1, forward strand.
AATTAAATGTGTGCTTAATGGCAATGAGCTGGCAGAATGAACGTACAATTGAATTAGCAGTTATGATGGGGACCATGCTACAAGATGAACTAAATGCAATTACTGTAGGCATTTTTCTCCAAGTCGAATCTGGCTACATGACATGACTTAATTACAGGTTGTTAGACACACTCTCTGATCCTGTAGCAGTGCATGTGGAGGCACAGCTTCAGCTCTGTCATGTACCTGTAACACATGTACAGGCACCATTCACGTAGAAATACAGCCTGGTGTCAATGCAGATTCCTGCAGGCAGCTCTTAGCTGTGCTGGAAAAACACAGATTAAAAACCAAGCAAACCACAGCAGAGGAAAGCCAGTGCTCTGCTACTGGGTATCTGGTGCAGTCTTCGACCAGGTCCTTGTTGTCTGGTGATCATTCCCCTCTTTTTAGGGAATGCTTGTTCTTCCTTGAGGACAAGGTGGATGAAGAACAGGTAGTACTCTTCTGTGTAGTCTTTTTCTCAACGTGTGTTCCTCTGGTCAAACTCAGCATGACTACAAACCAACTTGTCTGATCCCAGCTAGGCATCTCTAGCCTAGCAGGAATACAGTTTGGGAGCTGCTTTTTGGAAACATTTCAGAAACAAAAAGGAAAAAGGCAAAACCATTTCAGGCTTTTAGTTTTCAGTGCTGAGTAAGTTCTACAACATGACCTACAGCTGCATCAGGACAAAGGTAGTGCTATAATTTAGAGATTTCTGACACTAGGGGGACTGTAACTACAGTATTGCACGTATGGATTTTACAGCTCTTTAGTGATCTAAAGTGTCAAATCCTGGGTTCCCAGAGGAGTTTTGTCACTGGTTCAAAATTGGACTAAGCTTCAGCTGTCACCAAGGGAAGATTTGGTCTGTTTTGATAACTATAGAGTCTGGCTCACTGTTAGCAGCACATAGACATCCCTGCTGTCAGGGCCTGCCTTGTGTTCCTGGCACACAGAAGTCAAGAAGTCCTTGCCCCATGCTCCTTCGTGCTCTTAGATGCTCTGTGCCTGCTGTAGCAGCATTGCATTTCTTTGAGAGAGGCAGACTGTGAGGAATGAAATCTGTCAGAGAAGGTCCTGAGTTGGGAGCGTGTTGTGGCCACTCGGGTCTCAGTCTGGAGGCAGCACAAACCTTTCCTTACATCAGCAAGGCCTCTGCTGCTAAGCAAGTGGGTGCCAGAGCTTACCAAGTCCCAGGCTGCCTACCTTGTGCTGCCCTCCCAGGTGGCTGCAAACCTTCCAGGGTGTCTGTGAGTTCCTGTGCAAAGGCTCAGGTATTTGGGTGCCCCACTCTCTTGTATTGTTTGCACCCTATATACATTTCTAAATCTGAGGAGAGGATGGTGGTGGAAGTGATGATGAATCTGGTGGTGTAATACACAACCATTCATGAAACAAAAGATGATGATTTTTATTTTAGCATAATAAGGCAAGCCTTCTGGTCATCAGGACTCCCAAGGTTTATTTTACAGCCTTCATTCTCTTTGGTGCCATAAATGAAACCCTTTCAGCCCTAATGACCACAATGACTTTCCTCGATCATGTTATTGCTACTTTGGCACATTTATTGCTTTCACGTGCACTAATGGATGAGTTTGGATATGTTAACAATTTATATATCATTTGATCCTAAAAAAGAGCCACCTCCCACCAACCAAACTAAGTTAGCCCTGAGGATTGAGTAGCTTTTAAGGAGTATAAATGAATTTAATGCTTTAGAAAGAGCTTCTGTAAATTATGAACATGACACCTATTACATTAAGCTGCATTAAGCATTAATACATCTTCATTACTGGCAGGTTGCCCAAACCTCCAAGGTTGAAAAAACTGCCTGAAATGCCCAACGTGGTAGTCACCTAAGCTGAGATTTATGACCTCTTTTTGGGAAGATGGGACACCCTAACTCTCAGTGTGCTGCATTTGCCCATGAAGAAATATCCTCAGAATACCTGTTGCATGATGGCTTTTTTCCTAGAGTTTTGCTGGCCTGTATAATCCAAGTGTCAGACTCTAGGTAAAAAGGTACAATAAATCTCATGGAAGCTGCTGCAGAAATAGAAACTAGTTTCACTAACCTTTTTAAGCCACTGGTAGTGGCAGATTTCTTGGCAGATTTTTCTAACCACTGGCCAAAAATTATCTCACTGAGCATGTAATAGTCATTTTGTATTGTAAATCCTTTCTGCACTGTAGGCATCAAAGGCTGGAATTGCTGAATTGGTGTTTCCAATGGTTTTGGAGGAAGAAAGTCTGAAAAATAATCACAGTACATTAATGAGAGCCTGCTCTACACGGTCAGGGAAAGAAATAAAAGTGATTTTAGTGTCTTAAAAAGCAATATCCATTAGACTCAGATTTGGCTAAAAGTGGACTGAAAGGCTCTTATTTCAACAAGATGTACAGGCTCAGGGGAAAAAAACAAGTTAAATGCTTCTGACATTGTAATTGATTTTATGTGGTACATTTATGAGACTTTCAATTCATGTTCCATATGGGATTTAGCACTGAGATGTTATTGCAACTTCTGAGATGGTTATGTTGTCATTTTGAAGGAACAATTTGGTGGTTCCTCTGCTCCCAGAACAAGTACTGACTTGGGTCCAGAGAAATACTTAGACTAGAGACTGTTTTCTCACAGATGGGAGAATACATAGCACATCTTGGGAATTTGGGTACCACAGGATGCTGTAATCATGTTGCCTCACGTTGGTAGGGAGAGGGCAATCCACTGTCTGGGAGAGGCTGGAATATTGAGACTGCAATCCAAGCATAAAGCAATGTGGTCACTATATGAGATGGAGATTTAATGGATATTGTTCATGGTGTTGGAATATATGAAGCAATAAATTGCTTTTCTGGATGATTTAATGCTGAAGCAAGGTTGAAGACTTAGGTAACTGCACATGGTTTACTGCAAATACACTAGCTTTACAGAGGTAAATGTATAACCTAATAGACAGCACAGGAGGGAAGGAAAAACAAGCAAACCCCAAAGCCTTTTAATCAAAGCAATATTCCAAGGTTCAAAGTCAAGCACTCAGAAGCTGAGAAATACCATATTTAAGGTCACCTATCTAAATTGCCTACTCTGTGAATGTGTATGTATCTGCGTGTGGATATTTTGATATGGGTTTCAATTATATAAACACATGTTTATTTCTTCCAGATACTACCAGCTTCAGTGCACAGCATGAACCATGCACAAAGTGTGAAACAACTCCCACAATATTTCTTCCTGTGGTGATGGCTCAATGCCAGGGGTTATGTAAACCTTGCAATAAATATGCATTTAATAATTTCCTGATGTTGTTCTTTGTGGCAACTGTCACTGCTGTAGACAAATATTAATGAATTTATCTTTATTGCTTTCCTGTGAAACAGCCAACTAACATACTTACATCATTGAGTACAATTCACCAGAAGTCAGTGGGAAAGTTTGAGTGCCTCAAGTTAAGCACATGCTTAAATCTCTGTGGGATCAGGGCCTTGAATGCCTTTACTGGATTAGTGGCAATGTGAAAATGAAAATAAATTATAAATTACATCAGTGTGACTTATTAGAAACTGTGAAGCTTACCAGTGTGTCCTGAAAAGCACATTAAGGGGAAATACTTATATATGCAGAATTTAGGCACCTTCTTATGTCTGACTGGAGTTATATTTGCTGTTCCTTGGCTTGTTTGCTTGTTTTTCTTGCTGTTTGCAAGCAAAAACAAAAGATGATAGTGTTGTTTGGTCTCTTAACTGAAAGCTGTTTGAAAGGACCTTGAGTTTTAGGGAGATTATCCTGGTTTTATTAGTGTCCATGGTGAATTTCCTACATTGAGAAGTTATATCCAGGATGGTGTCCCTAAAGGTGATACACAATAAAAGCTGCCTTCCTGCTGTAAAGTGCCTTCAGGAAAGCTCTGTGCCTTTTGCCACCCTCTAAGAAGTTTGATGTTGGAATATACTTGTTTACTTCATGAACTTATCTTGTGTAGGTTGTCCAGCTTACTGAGTGTTTCTCAACAGAACAAGTTTGCTCTTTTCACGTCTTCCCAATTTTTAACAGAAACTTTTTGTAAACAGTCATGCTAATTATTTGCCTAGGCTTTGTCATAAATAAAATGTTAACCAGAAGAATTAATTTTGCATTTGCTTTATTATTGATCATTATTTCCTACCCATTTTAAGTTGTACAAGTAAATATGGTCTTGAGCCTTTTTGGTTAGTGTAAAGCCCTTTTCATAAGCTGGCAGAAACTATTGGTCACTATTTAATTTGTGCAAAACAAAAAACTGCATCTACAAGTTTCAAAGGAATTGGAGAAAAAAATATCTTTAGAGCTTGAGTAGAATAATTGAACTTTTGAATCACCTCTGATATTGAAGCGAAGAATTCACAAGCATATCTAAAACATGGGAAGATCAAGTTCTTGAGGTTTCTCTGGAAGCTGGAGAGCTATATATATAATCTTATATATGAGGTTAGGCTCTTTTTTATTTGCAGATTTGTAAGATAATTGCATCCAAAGCCACAAGTTCACTTGTTTTTTTTTCTTGTACTGTCATGACTCCAAAAAGTGTCGTAGTTTGGTACAGGAGATAATGCTTCCTATTAAGCATGGGAAGAGAAAATATAGATGTGTTTTAAGGCATGTGAACTGCTTACTTTTTTTCTATAAACCTGGTATTTCTAGGAAGTCAGTATTACAGTAAAGAGCCAGTTACTCTCTACTCTGCTTCACAGGGAAACTTGGTGAATGTACAGCACATTGCCCAATATAGTAACTACACACAAAAGATTTTGCAGGTTTCAAGGCCTGAAATTCTTTCTTGGGATCAGGTATGAGATGGATAACTATTTGTAATGCTAAAATATATATATAGTAAACTGTGTATGCAAGGGTATTATTTATATTTATATATAGTCTGATATAGTGGCGTGAATTATGGTGCTAAACTGAGTTTGTGTGACACTGTACCTTGTGTATAAATATCCAAGTGTTGTTGTCAGTTTGATTTTCTATACTTGTTAGTGATTCATGGTGGTGTTATGTGGAAGATTTTAATGTATGTAAAATGTACATATTTTTGAAACAATGTGCTTATTAAACAAAAGTTTGCACTTCATAGACATGAACTTGGGAATTCTAAACCCAGAAAATTACCCATGTTTAAGTTTCAGAAATTCTGTTCTCTTCTATCACAAGTGGAAGAGAGGGTAAGAGTTGGACATCTTTGCTGTTGTCTTTAAGCCAAGCTTCTGATTGCATTTTACTGTGCCCAGAACAAATGCAAAGGGACCTTGGGCCCTTTGGGTGAGCTCACTTTTGTACTTAACTAAGTGTAGATGAAGACGTCTGAAAGTGTTGGCTCGTGTTGTTGCAGCTTCAGTCATAACCCGTGGGATGCCACATGCCCTGAAACCACGTCATAGTAAAAACTGTGTTACTCGGTTACTTTAATGATGCTTGAGCACATGTTTCCTGGGGCAGGGACCAGCTTGATGTCTCTTTCACAGCTTGAAGTGGATGTTGTTTCTCTGTCGAGTGAGTTGAGTAAGAAAATCCTCTGATATTATATGTAACAACTGCTTTGCCCCCATGCAGCCCTCATTTATTGTACCCGATTGCTTCTTTATTACACAAAGGTAACCTAAATATCAGAGGTGAGTTCGGTTTAATGCAGCAAGATTCTTGTAAGCCACATGGGACTCTGTTGGTTGTAGTGAATCCCTTACTGACCTTCTCTGTCTCCCACCAAAGAGCAGGGCAGCAACTAATCTGGTGACCAATTTCAGTGCTGTTTGATTGACAATGAACAGAAAATTGGAAGGCAGGTAAAGGAATTAACTCCTTGCATAACTGGTTTTGTTGCTGGTAATGTCCAAGTCCCCTCAGGTTCAAGGTGATGCTTGCCCAAGATGAACTAGCAGAGAAAAGAATACTTTTTTGTATTCCAGCTTAAGCATGGTTGACCTTAGATTTGTACGTGTTTATAAATGTGCAATTACTATTATAATAATTTACAATATAAAGGATTGTTGTCTGTGTGTATTTGCCTGTGGTCAGCTGAAAAAACACAGGCGTTGAGGTTTTACTTGAAGCACATTCAGCATCTGAGGGCATGAACTCCATCAGTTGCCTTTCCCTTCCAGGTTTTGGGAGAAAGAGGAGTCTGGCACAGAGCTGTGCATGGGATACCTCTGCAGGCATGAGCTCTGAGATGAGGTATTGGGAACTGTGAAATGGTTGCAGGCAGTGCTCCCCCATGCTATGTTGATGTGTTTTACAAACCCTGTTGTGTTTGACCATTTCCAGTGCTTCCCAACGGGAAGGAAGATTGGAAGTCAGGAATGTTCTGCAGAGTCAGCTCTTAGATTTGTAGCTGTGTTTTAATGGTTCATCTGACTCTAGGGTCAGAGACATTTGTTCTTTCAAATCCCAGTAGATGCAGAGTCTTTTGTCTTTGTCTCTGACTGATCTTAGCCAGAATTTGTCCAGCTCAGGTATGTGAGATCCTCTTGCTGTTCCTATTAGACAATTTGTTGTCATGATGGCTATGAGCTTTCTGGATGATATAGCTGCTGAAATTTTTAATGAGACCAAGATTGCTTTTACAAATGAGCACTCAATGTGCCATTAAAATTGTTCTCTCTCTGAAAGACTTCATACTTGAGAGGCTGCGGTAGCCACAGGGAAAAAAATGGCTCAGGCACCAGCCAATGAAGTCAGTAAATCAAAATAAATAAATGGAAATGCCAGGGGCTATGAGCATGTACTTGATGCAGTTCAGAGCAATTACTGTTACCTGAAGGGTGGGAATCCATCATGTAGAAGCAGCCTTACCTGTGGGTGGAAAACCTGCTCAGATCAGCGTGGTTCCAGTTCCAGCAGTGGCCTCTCAGCAGGAGACATTACCTCTGAGGGCACAACTTGAAAGTCAAGCTTGACTTTTTTCAAGGACTCCAGTTATTTCTGGACTTGCTACTTTTGCACAGGCAGCCCTCTCCTACTGCAAAGTGATGATCCCAACTTCTGTGCAGGAGGCATGTCATTTTCTTAGGACCACTGAGCGCAAACAGATCTTGTAGTGCTGCTCATTTGCAGTGGCCGAGCATGTTCTGCATGTAAAAAGGATCAGTGAATGTATTTGTGTTGGTGCAGTGATTTTAAACTCAGATTTTAAACACTGCTGTTGAAGTAAAGTAGGATTCCTCCATGTATTCCCTTGTTTGGAATAAATGGTAGTATGAAATTCAGCCTAATTTCCCCAGAAAGAAAATCAGTTGACCCTCACATTCTTAAAAGCTGAACTAAAAATTTGGAGGCTCACATCAAAGCTCTGTAAATAAAGTGAGTAACACTTTGGACGCTTCTGGCAGGGAGCGGGGGAGGGGGAAATTCCCTCTATAAAGAACACCCAAGTATTTAAAAAGAAATGGTTAGGTTTAAATATCTCACTGTTTTTCTTCTCCGGGACTTCATGCTGAGGATTTTATTTTCCTTTGCAACGCCTGTGCTGCAGAGCCCTTTTTTCAGAGGTAGGCTGACGTTAGCACACTGGAGCGACGAGCAGGTTCACCAGAGCAAGTTTATTTGTAGTGTAGCCTGAGCTGTGTTTGAGGGTGCCATTATGATTCAGAAGGCTCCCCAAGGTTTGAATGCCAATGGCACTTCAAAGGACCAGAGCTGTGAATAAGAAGACATGCTCCCTCACAGGCCCCGGAATGAGGAGTGGGAGAGAGATGGGTTCAAAGGTAGGAAATGGGGAGCATTTGTCCAAGGGGACTGGTAGTAAAGTAGACACTCCAGGTCTTCATAAAGGTGGTGGAGTCTGGGATCTGTAGTCTGTGAGGACTGTACAGACACTACCCATGGCAGCCAAACAGCTTTCCCTGCCTTGTTAGCCTCTTTAACTCTTTGATCCAGCCAGGAATTAAGGAAAAAAATGCAGTCACTTTTCCCCTATGGAGATTTTTTTTCTCCTTAGAGATATAAATCTATAATTTCTTAGATTTTCTCATGTATCATTTTAGATTTTAGGATTCATTCCTAAGCTACCCAAAGCTCCTTTTTTTCTTTTGGTCACTCTAAGCAAAATTTAAACTTGGAGTAGTTATTTTTTCTTAATCTTGTAGTTCATCTAAACTGAGTACCTAGTTTTATTGAGGACAAGACCTGTGGTAGTATTTGGTCTTAACTGCTTGATGCACTATTAAAAATCATGTTAGAGACTAGCAAAGCTGAGCAAATTGAGGACTTACTAGCATCAGAGATGACTGCTGTTCTAAGAAGATTGTATCCTTAGTAAGTCCAATGGATATGGGAGCAGGCCCATTAACTTTATTTCAGGATAGGAAGCTTGTGAACAAGTGTTAGGTGACTTGACCAAGGTCATTCAAGCAAACAGTGTCAGGAACAGGAAACTGATAGCCAAACAACATGCTTTCATGCTGTAGTAATGAGCTGTAGGTAATAGTGTGGCCTTGATGCCTTTTAACTAAATTAGCTCTGCTCAGGCAGCTTGTTTTGATGAGTTTTCTGTCCATTTTAATTTTTTTCAGCAGGATTTTGCTTCCCCACCTTTCTCTCTGGAGAGTTCTCTCTGTATCAGGACTCATATTGCAAACTTTATGAGGTAGGAGAAACCAACTGTGTGTCCATATGGCACAAGACATTGGCAAAACTTCTTTTGAATTGGATCCAGAATACTGTAACATCCAGTGATACAACCTCTTCAGAAATGGTCATGTTTCTTATGAGTGTTTAAAAAGTCCATTGCCTCTTTATCTGGTGGTGATGTAGGTGTGTAAAAGTGGCTGTCTCCTGACTGTGACTCTGCAGTGCTGGGCACCATCACAGGCTGTTCTGGAGACGCTTTGTGTGACAGGCCCCTGTTACTGAGAGACCATTCTTTCTGTTTATGTTCTGAACTGATTTTGCATTAACCACAGTAGAAAAGGGGTTAAGGACACCAGTCCAACAGGTACTTACAGGCTGCATCTAGGTCCTTGTTATAATGTCTTGTGAACTCTTCCAAGGTGGACATGGCTGTGTGCTTTCAGCTGAACCTGAACTGCTGGGGACAGGCTGGGACCCAGTTTGATCTCTGCAGGCTTTTTTCTGCAGCCAGGAATGATAACTGGCCACATTAGCTAGCCTGGCTTGAGGTGGGAAAGTATAATTCAGTTTCAGTTAGATAAATGTGTTCTAACTTTAGGTTTTTCTATGCTAGCAGAAGGCTGCCTAGTGTGTGTATTTCTCTATGTAACTATTTTTGGAACTTTTATTTTTATTCATCCGTATCTAGCCTGAGACATTTTCCCCTTTAAACCTATGAGCTGCACTCATTCACAAGGAAGTAGTTTTTCTTTCAGCTTAAATGCTGTATTTTATGTTGATATTCCTAATCAGTTTACATTCAAAATTGCTGGAGCATACTTGTGCTCTAACCTTTCAGTATGTAATCTGACCTTGTTTGTTTTGGAGGCAATATCTCTGTTAGCCAATGTTTGCTCAGGACTCTGATAATACAGGCACTTTGCTAGTGTTAATTATTTGTTTTGCTAGTATTTGGGGTTTTATTACAGCAGACTAAGGCCTGAAGCAGATTACTCCTGGACAGCAGCCTGGGTAATACATAGGCATAGTCACGCTATTGCTTTGGCTCCAGTGATAGATCCTGTGTGAGAATCATTCATAATTTTGGCAGCTCAGGAGCAGTTGCCTGTCCTAGTGGTGCTCATGCTGCTCAGCAGGGTGCACAAGAGACTGGAAACACAGTCACCACTTGGGGCTTGGACTTGCTCTGTGCTGAAATCTGAAGAGCAGGCAGGGAAGGCTCTTGTCACACCTCAAATGTAGCAGGGCAAATAAATATCCAGATGACAGAGAAAGAGATCCTGGGGTGGATGAAAGAAAGCTGAGGGTAAAAGCAGTGATCACAGCTGTTGCAGAGAGGTTACAGACATGGAGTACAGATTTCCTCACCTTTCCTCTGAGCTCTCAGGGAATTACTAAGAATCACCAAGATGTGAAAGTGGAGGAGAGTTTGCATCTTTGATACACAGGTAGTTGCTTTTTTCCTCGCTCTGAAGACATCTCCTAAATTTGTGCAGCATTATTCACTTCTTTACAGTGCAGGTGCAGAGAAGCTCAGAATGCAATGGACACCTGCAACCCATTTGGGGATGCTAAGCCACATGAGTCTGTGTTTTGTCATTTCAGTACTCCATGGCCATCCCTGTGCAAGGGCCAAGACCCTTCCAGCATGCCCGAGCATGAAGCAGCAGCCCATGACTCCACAGGCTTCATGCTGCAGCTGCTCTGCTGGTGCTGTATTAGTGACTCAGCTGCTGTGCCAGCCTGATGACACAGTATTGCCGTTTTGTGAACTCTGCTGTGCAGAAGGGAGCTTATTAGTTCTTGCAAGTATTTACTTTTTTTCCCAGACCCATCCCTTGTTTTATAAAGCTATCACATACCATTTGAATACTTACCTCTGTTCTACACTCTTCTTACACTACTTTTCTGATACATTGCAAAATGGCCTATGTTGAATCCAGGGCAATAATTATTCAATGTCAATCATTATTGTAATTTTTTTGGTTCAATGATATTTTGGTGAGGTCTGACTAAGATAAAGGGAATTAGTCTTTTAGGGATAGGCAGTCATTATTTTTCATTATTTACTTTATTCTTGGAATGTTCTCATTGATTTTTCTTTTTTTCAGACCACTTGCAGTATTAGAATGAGTAAATAGGGTAAGAGTGAAAGCATACTGTTTAGGAGAGCTCAAAGCTGGGAAAGCAAATCAAGTCTGATAAAATTTTTCTTTGTTAGTGTATTTTCTATGGCATGTTTTTACTGCTCTTAGGTGGTTCAGGTTTCTACTTTGCACTAAATATACCTCTTGTTCACTTACATTATGAGGGTGCATTCTAGATTCGCTTGTATTTTCTACAGTGACAAGTGATTTTTTTTTTTTGAGGTCCATGAACATTCTCAACTTGCACCCCCTTGTATAGAAGTCTTAATTCTTTTTATTAAAATGCTCAGCATCTGTTCTCTAGTGGCCGAGTGATATGTTGCACTGCTTTGGATGGATGAGCTTTAATAAACATGATTGTATCTGTCTATAATATCTCTTCTGTGAGTAGATGGCTGCATGTGGTTATTTTTCAATACTCAGCCATTACTCTTGACAGCATAACAGAGCATTTTCTGCAGCACTTTCTTAGGCATTCCATGTGACTGCACAGATTGTATCTCATCAATGACAGGATACAACAAGGAAAACATTCAACACTTCGAGTTTAACCTGTAGCTCCAATGAATTAGGCTATTAATTTGAAAAAATGCCGATGAAAATGGATGTGGGATTTTTCTGTCTGCACAACAGGCCAGAAAGTATTGTGGGGTCAGGATCATGGGACACAGACCCTGCCTGTGAACTGAGCAGTTTCCCATTCAAGAGGAGGGGGCACTTTGTGCCATGGGTGTATCTCTCTGTAGTAGTACTTCTGGCACCCAGTGATAGCAGGGGCCAGGAAATTCCTGTTTAACAGGTCTTTTGCACTGGAAAAGCTTGCTTTGGAAGTTGACTGAAGTACTTATGGACATCTGTCTGTCTGAGCATTCCTGTAAAGAGAGGTGATTGCCATAGACAGAAGCAGCTGGTCAGTGGATGATTTTCCACATTATATGCAATCTTCATCAAGGAGGAGGAATTCTTATGGAATCAGCTAAAACACACATGGCTCATTCTTAAGACAATGCTAAAAGAGAGCAGTCTTCATATATGGTCTTTGGACTTCAGATACTTGATCTCTGTGTATTTCTGAAATAAGAGTAAGGATGCACTAGAAAAATTAAATTTCCTACCACATATGAGACCAAATTGTGGTATTGACCAACTGATAGGAGCTGGTCCACATGATGGAGTCCCTGGGAGCTGAGTGGGACTGCTTGTCAGCTTTATATCCTCTGAGACTGGAGTGGCAGAGAAGGGATATGTGAAACTGCCTGCACTGGAAAGGGCCTATAGGGTGCCACCTGTATATGTGTCTAAAACAAGCATTCAGCGAAACTCAAAGCTGTTCTGGAGCTGATATTCTGTTTTGGCAGACTGATTTGTTTTTCCTGGGGGCTAGAGGGGAATTTTCATATTTCACTGTGGTGCAGGTTCCCCTTGCTTTGAAGTAACTGCTGTGTGGGCACCAGCAGAAGAAGGTTCGGGTGTGTGGTACAAAGGACAACCTCCTCTTCTTCACACCAATTCCACCCAGCTGCTGTGGCTCAGGTGAGCAGCAGGAGTGGACTCAAGCTCTCAGTGTCAGCCCAGAAGCTGCTGCTGGGTGGGACTGAGAGTGTGAGTGAACAGCAGGCAGACTGTGAGCTTGGAGGAGCTTTTTGGACTGAACATGAAGCTTGAGTGAATAGCTCACTGCAGCCTTTTGGTTTGGACATGCTGTTTGTGTAGCCTTATGTCTCAGAGAAACAAGCCCAGCAGAAAATAGGGATTGTGTTCTGGCTTTGTGAACATCAGATGGGGCAAGACACATTTTGTGCCAGGGACCAAGCAGACACTCCAGCTTTTTGTGCCAGAGATGACTAGAAAGTGCTTTGCCTCAAACCATGTCAGCAGAAAGGCTGCATGGTGTACACAAGAAGTGTGACTGCCACCCCAAAATTATGGGGAAAGGAGAATACTGCAAATTAATCATTATTCAACATTATCAAAGGATAATTTTTTAGCTTAGTTATGGCTTTCACATAATTAAATCCCTGTGCATGAAATACCTTTTCTTTTTTCCTCTTAAAGACGCGTGTTCAGCAGACACAATTTTTACCAGGACAGTGATTAAAGTGTGAGACCTTCCAAACAAGAACAAGGTGTTCTGTAAGGGCTGGCAAAAAAGGGCAGCTCCTCAAGGTGTAAGGAGTTCATCTGCTCTAATAGAGGGGGGTAAGTGAGTAAGCATAGAATAGAACATCAGTTTTATAAGGGCTGGTTTGCATTTTATAATTAGGTGACAAATAACACAACCATGTGACACACCTGACAGCTGATGAAGTTCAACTGAAGGTCTTGGGTGTTTTGAAAGTTTGCTTTCTTTTTCATTAATTCCATGACAAATAGAAGCAAAGTCCTCTTTTAAATGAAGTTAGTAACATTTCATTTGAATAAAATCAGGACTCAGTTCTAGGAGCTGAATATACAATAGAACTAAAAGTAGGAAGGAGCTCTCTTAAAATACCCGAGTTACTCTTTTTGAGTCTTTTATCTAAAAAATCTCTAATAATTCCTCCACAAGCAACACACCAGTTGATGAGGTATTTTTCTTATCATAACCATAGCAAGCTGACAAAAATTTTCTGAACCTTCTATATGGGTTCAATGCCAAGAATAGTAATAGGGAAAAAACCTTGCAGTGTATTTATATGTTCACATCATCCATTTGCGTAAATAGTTGTAGGAGCTTCTTTGATTTGTATGGTCAGCAGATGTTGGAGCTTAAAGCACCTGCTAAGAAAAGCAGATTCTTTACAGCCGTGGCTTAGCCCTGTCTCCATTGGTTTTTATTTTTCCCCTGGCCTCCTTGCTGTGGCCCAGCAGTATCTGTGCTATTAGTTCATCTGTGCAGGCAGCGTCTGCGGTGGGTCTTGGATGCTCTGTCCTGTGTCTCTGCCAGCCCTGCTTTGATAATGCAGCCAAGCCACTGCTGGTTGAAATGTGAAAAATGCCAGAAGCTTCTTTCTCTGTGTGTACAAAATCAGCCCAGGAGGCCTGTGACATGAAGAAAGCATAACTCGTTCTACTATGCTGCTTAAAAAAACCCAGCAAAACCCAAAATAAACAAAGGAGGCTTGCTAGCAACACCTAGGCAGTACTGCAGCTCAAAGCAGGGGCTTATATTGTGCAAGCTTGATGACTCACAAAAAAAAAGTTGTATTAAGACATGACTAAGGAACTAAATTAATGCTAAACAGACAAACTGTTTGCTCCACTGTTTTCCTTGTACCTGTCAGTGTGTCTGGAAACATCTTGCCTGTTATTTCTAGGAGCTGCCCAGATTTTCAGTCAAGTCACACTGGTTTAGCCCCCATATATTTGGTTACACAGCAGCAAAAACAATCTAATGTTCATAGCTGCTCTCCTGCCATCATAACCTGTGTTGATCTTGCCTGTGCCATCCATGGCTTTCAAAATAGATGCACAGCAGATGTGGAGCAAGCAGGCCAGAATTTCAAGTTTGACACTAGGCATCAGTGAGCTGATGGAAAGGCAGATGAGGGAAAATCTGCCTTTAGAAGCCTTTGTCTGTCTTCAGTGTAACTGCTGTACATGAAACTGAGAATGAGTAATGCGTGCCTCATCAAGAGATTGATTCCTCTGTTGTTGGGGAATTCTTAGGAAGCTGACAAGAAAAATAGCCTGTGATGCTGGAAATAGCTGAAAACTTCAGATATCTGCACCAAGATGCAGGAGGGTGATGTTTTCTTCTTTAAGAGCAAACTATTCTCATTGAGGGGAAAAGGCAAACTCTAGGCATGACACTCCAGGCAGACAGGCTGTTGGAGCCAGTCCTTACCACTGTGAGGTGAGATTAATTGGTTTGGGTGCATTAGGGTAGCTGGTAACAGGTGACTCCTGGAAGAACACTTAAATGTTTGCAATGACTCTATTGCAACCCCTTCCTTGGACAACTTCTTTGCAGAAGTGTGTGTTTACCATTCTTCTTCTTGGAATGAAGAGCTCTACTTCATTGGAGTCCTCAGTTTGTATGAAGTACTATAACTTAAGTGTGTGTGAATGATGTACCTGAAATGTGGAAATAAGGCTTGCCTACTGTAAAATAAAAAAGTTCACATCACAGTTCACAAATCCACCACTGATAAGGTTTTTAATTTGGTTATAAATCTCTAAATTATATTTAGCTCCAAGTTCCTCCTGTTATAAATGTCTGTAATGCTATGAATACTCTGCCAAGCACAGAAGCTGGAGAGTTAAAGGAATACATCATACCAATTAGTTAATGATGTACTTTTGTCTGGCCAAGTATTGTTCAAAAAAAAGTTGGAGAGCACTAAAGGAAGTGACATAGTTTGGCATCTTGACCGATACTGTGTGATCCTTGAACTCATTTAATTGAAGTAGTAACTGATCTTAAATACAGAATTTCTTTCAGCTCAGGGTGACTATTGTAATAGCTGCTGGTAGAGTCAGTCCTCTGCCATGGCTGTTCATCACTTGCTTTCAGTTCTCAGCAAGTTTTGGCTTCTGCTTTACCCTGTGCCACTGAAGTTGATGCCTTTGCATTTGCCTTGAGAGATACAGAATAAATCCCTAGCATGCAAGGTACTCTCTGTAAATGTTAGGAAAGGTAGGACAAGTCTAAGTCACCTCCCCAGGACTGGGACAGGTATCCCTGAAGGAGCTAACATGGTCCTCCAGCTATTTGTATCAACAAAAGCTGTTTTATCTAGTCTGAAGTCCCTTCCAGCTGATAGTGATTTCTCTTAACCTTCACCTTTATCTGTGATGCTTCCCAAATGTTACCTCTCATCTTTTCCAGACAGCCTGCAAGTTAGAACGGAGGGTTGCTGAGGTTTGTTTGTCAGAACATAACCTTGTGGGTTTTCCTGCTGTCTGACTTGCCAGATAGGGAGGAGTAGTAAAAACAGATGGTGTGTTAGAGGGTGGAAATGAGAGCAGGGCATTTGTATTGTTCAGCAAAGTGGCATGCTGTCCTGGCAGCAGCCAGCTCTTGGGAAGGTGTTTTTGGCTTTGCTGCATCTCATTCACTAAAGCACTCTCCTTTGAGCAGTGACTGAGCCTGGTTCTTTGAGCTGAGCATTTAATCTTGTGTTTGGCATGAAATTGTAGCTTTATTCTGAGACACATCAGAGAATAGCCTGATACGTTATAATGGACTCTCCGGGTGAGTTGGGATGGACTGTCTGCAAGAGAGAGTTCCCAGGGCATTGAATGACTGGAAGGAAAATGGAAGAACAAGTTTGATCTGCAGTGTGTAAATTAAGTTAGATGAAGCATCATCTTAATCAGATGTGAGCAATCATACTGCTGTAGTTTATTAGTGATAAACTAATATAAGCTATCCATAGCTGATGGAATTGGCATATCATTCCTCACTGAAGTTGTTCCTAGTTTAAGGCAGAGGTCTCCAACCCTTGACTGAATGAAAGTCTTGCTGGCACAAAGTGTGAGAGGCTTTCTAGGGTTGAGGATTCCACACAGAAATAGTTCTGTTTGTGAATGACAAACTCAGCTTGACAAGGCAGCCTAGGGAATGTGGGAAAAGCGGAAATGACTTGGGTATCAGCATGGCTCAAAACTGGTGTTCCATATCACCAAAAAAAAAAAAAATCCCCTAGCAGTAGAAACAGTAATTACACAGCATTGGCTCAAAGGTGTGTGAGGAGAAGTCAGTGCATCACATGCTAATCACCACACTGACCTGGAGAAATAGATCCATTGGCTCTGCTGACCGAGGGGACCAATGCACCATGAGCATCTCCATTGTGAGGTACCTTGCCCAGGGGGGAATTCCTTTCCCTGGCTGAGGACAGGAGATGCAGGTGAGTGAGGGACACAAGGCCCAGTGAAGACCAGGGAAGACAGCTGGGTTCCCTCTGGGGAGAGACGATTCCACTGACAAGCCCTGTTTTGTTTTGCCCAGATGGCTCCTGGAGCAGAACACAAAAGTAACCAGGGAAACTTAGTGCAGAGAGGCTCTGGCATCCATCCTGGTGGAGTCTTAGAAATATCTTGCAGCCTCTTTCTGCTCAAAAGGAAGAGAAGACACAGGGCTTGATGAATAGAGGATGACTGATCTCTAGAAGAAATTATTAGTTACACTTAAAATTATAAGGTTGGGAATTCAAATCTTTTCCCCTTAAAAAAAATGAGGAGAGGTGAGGGGTGATCAGACTTGAAACAGTAAGGTGAATTTAATCACATATATACAATACAGCTCTAAGGGACAAAATGCTGAGGAAGAAGGTTTAAGATATTATTTAACTTCTTTAATGATCTTGAAAGGTAGTAGGCAGTACATTAATGAACTGATAATAAATTAGGAAGATCTTTGGATAGATAAATGATAAAAAAGGGGCATTGATTTCTTAATACAGAAAGAATAGCAAAATGATTTTCAAGCAATTGCCACTGAAGACAGCTGTGAATGCCAGAATCTAATATTAAAGAAGTACTTGTATAAAACAGTGTGTGTTCTGGCTGCATGGTGTTTGAAACTGAAAATTTGTGCTTAAGCTTGTTCTTCTACTAAGTAACAAACAGCTCTCCTATGCTTTTTAAATGTTTAAATGTTGGTAATTTATCCTTGATAACAGGTTTTCCAAAGCTATTTAACTGTGAACCAGCAATACATTGCTAGTACGATATTGTGAGGTTGTTTCCAAAATGTTCTTGAAATATTAGCCACCCTTTTCCCGTTCTCATCTATACAATCCCCTGCAGCTGGACCATCAAACTAAGGGAAAAATTACCAATGACTGTTCAGGATTTTGCCCACTATTTGACTGTAGCTGAAAAATGGAGCAGGACTGCATAACATAACCTATTATAACATAACCCCTCTTTCTCTACACAATAACAACAAAAAAGTAAAATGGTAGTGTCTTGAGTTAAATATGGAATTACGAAATATACCTTAAAATTAGGTGGCAGCAGCAAAAACGTCTTGGCCAGGCCAGTTGGAAGAGCAAGTCCCTGAACTAAGGCAGTTTATCTAAAGTTGAATCACAGGACAGGAACATGAGCATCCCAGTTTCTGAGTGTATGCTGGGCCATAGAGTGATTACATGGCTTGTTTCAGGCTTGTTTATGGGCAGGGTGTTGTGAAGTGTACCCTTTGCTCAAAGACAAGATGTTTTGATAACAAACTTAGAAAGAAAGACAGTTGTCTATTGATAATATAAAGAATTATATATATATATTTTTAAACTTCTGTGTCAGAATCCTTGCAATTATTTTGGTTAGTGATAGAGCAGTAAATATTTGCTGAAGAGCTAGACAAGCTAAAACCACATGATAAAGTGTTTTCTAATTATGTGTTGATGGAAAACTATGACACTTAAGTACTGCAGAAATGGGGTTGGTCATCATTTGTAATAGGAAATGTAACTAATTTTAAGTTTCTCTATTTAGGTAAGGCCCAAGAAAGCCTTGAAAAGATGTGTTGTGGTTTGGGTTAGTTGTGGAGGTATCATCCAGTGGCACAAAACAGGGCCTGGAGGGGGTTTTGTGTCAAGAACTCGACTCCCACAAACTGCTCGAAACAGCAGCCCGTAGCTCATGCTGTGTGTCTTACATGCTTTCCTTCCTCTGTCTTTTACATGTATGGCTGTAATTTGGCATTTATTTACCCATCATGTTCTCTTGAACCTGTTTTATATGAGATGAAAACTATCCAAACACCATAAGCAGGAGGAGGGTCACAGAGAGCTGGGCACTGCGTGGTGCAGGTACTTCTCCCTCACCCTGCAGACTGCAGTTTTCCACTCACTGACATGCCAGGTACAAATCCAAATTGCTGGCACATCACCCTGGCAAATATTCTGATGTTCTCACTGAAGCATGGGAAAGGGCTCCCAGGAGAAGCTGTGTTTCTTAGAGGCCTCAGCTGCAGCTGTGGTTTCTGGAGATAACATTTGATTAAATGAAAGTTGCTGCTCAGCACAGCTTGTGGAGCCACAGTACCATCCCCTGCTCTTTATGCTCACAGCTCCCCTTGGTTTGGCTGGAGTAAGGAGCCTCTCACAGCAGGATGGTGTTAACTTGTGTGGGAGCAACATTTGCCTACCTTGAGCAGCCTGGAGAGGCTCCCTGGTCCTGCCTCGTCCCCTTGGGCTGTTCAGGGGTAGCCTGAGAGTGTTCACTTGTGCCTCCCAGCAGAGCTTCCTCAACAGTGCCCTGGAAGTGCTTGCTGTTGTGTAGAAATCCCTGTGGTGCTGGTATTAATGACATGTGTAAGGAAGCTCCTCAGGAAACAAAGCTATTGCTGGTAACAAGGCTTCTTTGGAAGCTACCAAAATACTGGAGTTGTCTCTTGGAGCTGTGCTGGTGGGAGCTCATGGACAGGTGCTGAAAAGCATCCTTCCCCTTAACCAAGGACATATTTTTGCTATAGACCACATAAAGCCTTCCTGTTTAATCCTGGAAAAATGCACATGAGTGAAATGAAGGTGACTGGATAAGCCTGCTCTCAGTGGGAAGAGGCAGCAAAACCCTGTTCCAGGTGCCAAGTGCTAGGCAGGGGCTTTGAATGAGGTATTCTCCACATCTTTGCTGGGTATTCCTGAAATAAAGCAAGGAAAAAAGGTGAGAAACTTCTTGGGTGAAAAATCTTGTTACTGTTTTAGTCTTTTTTACCACTTAAGTATTTCATTTTGGTATGTTTGCGTTCTTCAGATTCAGTAACTTCGCTATACGACATTTCTCATTAACTGAAAAAGGGACCATTTTTAAAAAATGGCAGTAAAACTCTGTCCTTTGTTTTACTGGTGACTCTTAAGTATCAAGAGATATTTTTCTTGCAGTGCAACAAGAAAGACTTTGTATATAGAGTTAAACAATATTATCTGCTGGGATTTTAGATATAGTTGTATGTGTGTGTAGTCTTGTTGTAAAAGTACATCTGTTTATGAAGACACAAAGCCTTGTAATTTAAACGCCAATTACAAGGTGATAGTGATGAGCAAGTGTTCAGAGGGCTGAGCCAGGACTGATAGCTACGGGTTGGTGCCTCTCATCTTCCATACTCATTTCTACTGAGGCAAAACAAGTGCAAAACCATGATTCAGCTGGACAGTGGTGTTGAACTAATTTTTCCCAAGCTACCCTGCTGTGAAAGGGGAGTGGTTCTCTCTGCTGCTTGTTAGTTGGTCTCAGGGATGTTCTACCAATGAATTACTTTGCAATTCCTTTGAGTTGGAGATTTCTAATTTCGTACCCTGTCCTGTTGGTATCCCTTGGGCATACACACTTACTGATTAACAACATATATATAATACCTGTAAGGCACAATACATAGCCCTTAGATATTGATACAGGAAGCTGTAAATGTCAAGAGAAAACATGGCTCAAGACTGCAGTTACCAGGGTCTAATTAGATATCTCTGGCACCCTCACCTACTAGGTCAGGTCTTCAGTGAAAGATTTGGTTCTGAGTGCTACTACATTATGAAACTGTAATTTTTTTAATCCAGGCTTAATACTCTTCCTTCTGAATAAGTGGGTTAAATGTGCTGTGTTAATTTGAGAGAGAATGTAGCAATAAGAGGCAATCATGTACAATTGGAAAGAAATATTTACGGTCAGTTTAGCAGGATCAGCTATCAGATGACCTCTGACATCCACCATCATCCACTAAAGAGCTAATTAGCTGTAAAAGTAGATGACAAGTCAATTGCATCAGCACAAAGGACAAATTTGTCTTTTTGGATTTTACTGATAATAAAGTCTGCTAGATAAAGATAGGCAGAGAGCCACCTGTGTGTGAAAAGCAAACTTTCCTGAAGGAAGGTTAAAAGAAGGTACAGTTGTAAATAGAAGCATAAAGGCGAGGCAAAGGTACAGGAGGAGGGGGTGCTTGTGGTGAAATGGGTGGAGGGTCTTATATCTACAGTGAGGTAATGAAGCACAGGAGACAATTCAGTCTGTGGAAGCTAGATTTATTTCCATGCTACTTCAGATTGTCCTGACTTTTAAGCTGAGCATCCTCACTGCAGCTCTTTGAGGATGACTTTTTTTGGTCAGTCCTCTACCTCTGTTCAGCACATTGCGCTGGTGGCTTTACCCAGTAACAGCTCAGGGTTGCCCCTTTTCTCTTACTGCTGCTGAACTGTTTGTTGTCATTGTGAACACGGTTCATGGCACAAAGATTGGGTCTACCAAGGGGCACAATTAACTGCACTGACTAATTTAGAGAGATAGAAAAGCTAAAATAAGGAGTATTTACTTAATCTCTTTCAGAGGGGACCTACACAGAGTTATGCTCACACGCAGAACACTGTTGATGCTTTATGCCATTCTGGACCTGGCAAATACTTTCTCCATGTTAGGAAGTGGATCAGGGATGGTTGTCACTGTGATTTTTGTGTAAGCCACTGATTTCTGGAGCACTAGCCCTAACCCAGGCCAGGTTGTTTCTCAATTGTCTTCTGCTGCTGAAACACTGACAGCTGTTACAATTGTGGCAGCTGTTTTGTCTTCATTACATGGTTGAAGAAAAAAAACCAAATGAAAACAACTCAGGCCAATTTCTAAGGTTCATAACTGAGCACAAATCCTCAACAGAGCTGAGGGCTCTTTGATTGTGCCATAAAACTGGCTCAGGTTGTAAACTGCAGCTGTAGGGAAGTCTCAAACCTCTGAAAGCCCTTAGGCTAGGTTGCTTTAGCCCCACTGAATTTGGTGACTTCTACACCACTCTACTTAAGTAGACTATCTTTAAAAAGGCTTCCTGAGTTAACAAAAGTCCCTAGGAGCTTTGTTGAGCTTTCTTGTCCCTGTTCTGTCATAGTTGAGCTACTTTGGTTTTGAGATACTTATTGGGCTTTTTCCTTCACCGTGTGTCCTAATGATCCAAGTGATAAATTCCAGCAATTTTAAAAGGAAAGGATGAATCTGCTGCCTAGGCACATGGAGGACATCAACATCCTTGAGGTGTTCAGCCAGGGACTTACAGAGAAAAGGTGGTGTGCGTAAAGCAGCATTCTACTACTGTACTATGTGTTCTAATTTTTGGTAGAAATGCTTCAACAATAAAGAGAAATCCATATAAAATCAAACTACAGTCCAGAGTAGATTGCATTTTTATAAATATGAATAACATGGGTTTAGTCGGAATTTTGTTTTTCTTTTTAGTTTGATGTAATTTGAGGTTGTGGAGCACAATAAAGATTATCTATTAAAGTCTGCAATGCTCAGCTTCTGGTGTTGCTTTTCATATTTTTAATAGAAGATCCTTTTTTAAACTATCTTTTTAAATTATTTATTCAAAAGGAAAACATGTTCTTCTGCTGTTGCCTCCTTATCTTTTATTCAGACTCTTCTATCATGCCCACTTCTGTGGTACATGAATGCTTAACTACCAGTGCACTACAGCAGACCAGCATGAAATGGTATAAAAGACTACTGCATCAGTGAGAAAGCATGATTGAAGATTTTAAAGGGCTGTATAGGTCAGGGAGAGCACCTTGAAGCTAATGTGAAATTTGACTGGCATGATGGAGTCAGAGGTAGAATTACACATTTACTCCATCTGGTGCCAGTCAGAATCCCTGCAGCAGCACTTGGTACCAGCTGCAGCCTGCTAATTGTGTGTTCAGGGAGCCTGGCAAAAAGGGCATGACAGTGGTACAAATTGAATGAAACAAAAAAAAAAGGCATGAGCAAATACCTTTGTTTCTGAAAGGGCAGTTTGCTGGCACAGTCAGGGGGTGTTTCTGAAGTAAAAGATTGCTCACCAGGAGCTTCAGCTGCATGTGTTGAATTCCAGGTGCAAGGAAAAGTCTGTCTCCTAAATCACTTGATAAGGGAATACATTGTGGTGATGCTTTCAAAACAAATAGATGATAGTAAGAGGTTGAAGGCAGCATATGCAGATGACTTTGGCACTAGGCATTACTTACTTCTGAGTTTTAGTTAAAGAACACTTCAGATAGTTACACCAGGCTTTGGTATGGCAAGGGGGCAGCCTAGTCAGAAAAGAGGGTGTAATCTAGTAATGAGTCAATGACCATGTGAACACTGGTGATGGTTCAATTTGACTTGGGAATTGATGCAAAAACAGATACCCAAGAAAAGCTACAGGGTTTATGGATCTACATCTCAATAGTGGCCAAATGGAGAAGAAACAGAAGGGGAACAGATTTGGATCTTTGCTATACAGGATAATGTGTCAGAAGAGAGAAGTGCAGAGAGCCCAATTCAACCTTCTCACGTGCCTTACCTTCTCATGTAAGTGAAATACTCATGCACTGGGAACTCAGAGTTCTCTATTTTCTAAAATAAATAAGTTTCAGGAAGCAGTGCACGACAAAGGCAAACAAATCTTAAATACCTGAGCCAGAGAATATAAATACCATAATACCAGGAGGGCAATTAGAAAGGAGTTTTAGCTATACATTCTTGTCCTGCGCTCATCACAAAGGATGTGAGACACTTGAGTGCTCTCTATATCATATAGTGACAAAGCTCATGCACTTGGCTGAACGCTCCATGTACCTTCCTGGAATACTTTGCCTTTCAAATCTGCAAGCAAACAGCTGACTCTGCATTGCAGTGTTTGTTCTACCTGTCCTCATCAGGCCTGTAAAGGCTGGAGGAAAGATGTTGACGGAAGTAATCGATAGAGTAAAGAATGATGAACCAATGGAAAGAATCTGACTGAAAGGCCACAACGGAGACCGCAACGGTCATGACAGTATCATAATTGTCATTTTGGGGGATGCTAAATTTAAGTGCTAGCACACAAAAAACAGGATCAATAATTTAAACCTTGGCAAGTGTAAGGTTTTGGGAGAAAAGGCCAGGAGCAAAAAGTGTTGTACACAAAAGAACACTTTCCCTGCTCTGTAGTTTACCAGCACAATCATCAGCCATCATGGGATTCCAGGCCTGTTTGCAGACTCTTTCAAACAGCAGTAGTATGTCAAAGACCTGCAGGGTGTAGAGAGTGCAAGGAGTGTTTTAATATACGGAGATTACAGAAGTTGGGTTTCTCCTGGGTTGTATTGCCATCAGCTTGTTGTATGACCTTCAGCACGGGACAGATGTCTCCTTGATGACTCCATTTCTTCAACCAAGAAAGGATTGTGCCTTTTCAGTTTGTGTCTTGAGGGTGCTTTGCTGTACTTGCATGGGTGGCAACTGCGGGTGTTCATATGCAACTTTCAGCTTTGCATCAGAATGATGTGAGTTAGTGTCAGTTGTAGTAAAAATGTGGCTTGAGACCTTGATCCACAAATTCTCCTCATGTTAATATTTGCCATGCTTGGGGTTTAGACCAAGAACACGACTGAAGGTTTACAAGACTTGTGGAACCACGCAGGACAGTGCCATGATAGATAAGCAAATCAGTTCTTTTTAAATCTGTGACAACACTCCTGTGCATAGAAGCTAGGTGTCAATTTCATGAGTTGAAAGAGCTGTTTCTGTTTGTGAGAAACTTAAAGATGAAAAGAGAAGAAGGGGCAAAAGAAACTTAAACTGGAAAGAAGGAAGTGAAATACTGGAGTTGGAAGACAAGGATAAAGAAAAAATGGGATGGATATGCAATAACTTTGTTAGGTGTTGTGAGGAACTGTATTTTTAAAAACAAAATCAGAGTGGTTGAGACTGGCAGGCACCTCTAGGAACTGGATACCTCTCATACGGGCTGAGTCAGGGGGAGTTATCTCTCTCCACCTGCTGGCAACTCTCTTCCTGATTCAGCAGGTTTTGGGGACTAATCTTTGCAAAAGCTCAGCTCTTACAAAAAAATTATGAGCCAACAGAGATTCTCAAGAGCCCTGTGCAATCTTGAAAATGTGATCATCAGTATGCTGATTCTTTAGTGCATGCAAATTCACTGAGTCTCAGTGATTTAAGACTTGGATTTCTGAAAAAAAAGTGTATATTGCACTTCAAGGTGCACCTTTAAAGATTTTTCATACATTTGTTTTGTTCCAGCTTGTGTAGTACCTTGTGCAGAGGAATTGTACTAGTTCTGCTCAGTGTACCTTGCAAGTTCTGTAGGTGTTCTGAAGGTGGAAAGAAATTATATTTAATCCTAAACCTAAAATTGTGGTTGGTGGGCAGGTTGTGGCCGTAGCCTTTATTCGTTGTCATGCATAATCAGGAAGTGATTGTTTAGAAATAACATTTAAAAGCAATGCTTTCATGGCTACCTGTGGTCAAGTCTTGCAGTTTTTCAGACTCTATGCAGTAAACTTGATGTGATCATTGTTACTGACTCTTCTGAAAAGATTAGCAGTTTAATCTCACACAAAAATTTCAGTGATTTTGACACTGATCAAAAATATACTGTAGGAAAAGTCATTTTAATTACCAAAAAATACCTAAACTTGTTCCAATGAATTAGATTTTGTGAGCAAGTCTGCATTTGCTGTGAAAGAGTCAAGCTTTAGTTCTTAATTCTTATTGTTTTCTGACTCTATACTGCAAATGCATCTTCTCAGGATCTCATATAACTTAGGTTTTTTTGTCCTCTTCTACTTTGCATGAGTTACACTCACCTTATTCAAGGCTGACTAACACCATTTGACATGCACAAATAGCTTTTTTCAGATGCATTCTGCTTTAATTACCATGTGTCAAATATTTCCAACCAGCTTGTACTCTTGCAGAAAAAAATTCAGTATCTCTGTAAAACAGTTTAAAAAATTATCCAAAGCTGGACTTAACTTGAACCATGAATATATTAATGAAAATCTCAAGCTGTTCATGGGCATTTTGTGAGCCACAAAAGGCAGCATTAATCAAGCCTATTACTTGATTTGTTTTTCTCACTTGACAGTAGGGAATGTCACAGCATTTGGCTCTCTAATTTCTGGTGGTAACACAGGTGAGGGAACTTGATTTTCAGCCTTCTCTTCTGTGTGTCTATTTCTTATAACATTTATTTGAGAATAGGATTTTCTGCTTCTGAGGGCTATAAGGCAGAAAGTGTGTTTGTTAGCTAGGGCAGTGTCCATGCTGGAGAAAGCATCCTGGCCAGTCTGTTAGAAGATGTATTTCCCTGTACCTTCAGATGCAAACAAAGGCTGGCACTGCAGTGTGTGTCCTGCCCATAATTCATGCTGGAGCTGTCAATCAGTAAGCTAAAATATCTACAGGTATCTGTGTCGGTGTCTATAGGGTAATATTGCTTTTCATTTTCTAGTGAAGGACATTATTCAGTAATGGCACCGTTCCCAGTGTCTCTGTGAGCTTGCCTAGGAGTAAAGCATAGCTCCTGAATATAGGTCAGGAAAGGATGTTGTTATAACTTGTGTCCTTGATGGAAACTGGTATGTGCTGAATTTGCAAAAAGTCTGAGTTCAGTGTCATCCGTTTTCAGTATTTCCCGAACAATTGATTTATTTCACATTATTAATGAACTTTGCAGCAGTTCCACTTGTCAGGCCTACTCTGCAGGGGTCAATAATGAGAGGAAACCTGATGTTAGTGGATCCAGCTTAAGTGATTCTGTCATGCTAACGATTCAATATATCAGGACAAATGTCAGCTCCTTCCAATATGTTAATTCCTCTGATCCTATTTGCATAAACTACAGTCAATGAAATACAAGTTTTCCCTCTAGGATAGTTAATAGAGATTTGTAAAGGATTTTTTATTTTCCTTTTTCTGAGTTTCTATGAAGACTGGGGAGAATGGGACCTCGTTCCTGAACTACATGTGTCACCCAGAAGCAAAGATGTGGCTTTACTTCAACATGAGCTCTACAAGGAGTAGGTTTATCAACCTGATTAGGTGATAGTAGAGATGAGGCCTGGGCATCCGTGATATGTGATTTTTAGGTCTCTCAGAAGGGATTGCTTGTGGAGTTGATTTCTGGCCTCCTGTGCTCAAAAGAGAGGATTAACCCTTCAGGTTAGTGTGCATGTGAAGCATTTCCCAGCTTTTCTGGCAAAAATGTTGCCAAATTCTGTGTCTTCATAAAATGAAGCATGTCAGCAAAGTGCCCTTGGTAGCTCTGCACTGGAAAGCTTTTGGAGCAGACCCCTCTGGCTCTCTGATGCCTTGTTGGCGTTCTCAGTTGCTTAAACTAAAGGTTTTCCCTGGATTTAGTTGTGAAATGCTTACCTGTGGCTCATAATATGCTCTTTAGCATGACTTTAACATGGTTTGCACCTGAATTAAGCACAGGAATGATCTTGCTTACTGCTCAAAGTGTAGTTCTGTGTGCACCAGCCTGCATTTAGGAATTAAAAAAAATACTCTGTGAACATTAGAAGCAGAACAAAAATCCTCAGATATTTTGTGGAATAGGTATTATTTATTTTCATGCTCTTTCTTGTGGCCTATGCACTGCCTTGATGGTACCTGAAGATGCTATGGAATTTAAGTAACTTAAACACTTTTCTCTGCTTAAAGGCATGTATTTAAAGTTTAATTGGGGTTCTCTGTCACTGCTTTGTTTCTACCAAGACTAAATTAAAAATGAGGGATTTTGTTTAGTACTTCCCTTCTTCCCTGAATTTTTGAGATAATGCTTCAGTGTTTAGCAACAGCGATAAAAGCATGGAATACTAATGGCTGAAAACACCATGAGGGGAAGCAGGCTTTCCCACAGAGTGTTAAAGTTTCTCAGAACAAAAAAAGATAAGTAGCTACTGCTTTGTTTTCTTCTACTTCCTCTGTGTATGAAATCACTTTGATAGATGTGCAGGAAGAGATTTAGTTGCAGATGGCAGAGGTCAGTGTATTGTGTATTCAATGTAGTCAATAATAAAGTCAGGACTTATGCTAACTGAATGTTAATAAGGAATCACAAGGACCTTGGAAAGTCATTATATCTGGTCATTTGCCTGACAATATTGCTGCAAACAGGCTCTGGAGGCCAATGCAAGGGGATTAAAAAAATAATCTGGAGGAATAAGGGAAAGCGGAAAGGCTGAAAATAGGAGGTTTATGTAATGTGTAGCAGACCATTGTGAAGACAGTGAATAAAACCATATTACTTCATTAAATTACTTCAACATTGAACCTCATCCTAGTCATCCTTTCTCCCCACAGTTTGCTATCCTGTTGGCCTAGGAGATCATGTTGTAGATATGTTTTTTCTGTAAGAGCAGAAATCTTTAGCTATGGCTGTAAAATATAAATAACACACATGACATTCAATTGTCGAGACTACAGAGGAAATAGACACAAAACATAAGTGGGTTAATTCCTGTAGCTTTAAATAATTGAACAAAATTTTTGTTTGCTGATATTTTCATGTCTGAACAATTCAAGATTTGTCCTAGGAGCTCTATTTTTGAGTTGGGCTCAAAAGGGAAAACCTCTAGACTGCAGCATGACTCAAGTCAGTAGTCTTCCTTCCTACAAACTTTTTGTTCTCCCTTACATTGAGTTGTTATTACTTTGCGTCCCAACTGTGGAATGACCAAAACTGGAATAAAAACTTCCAATCTTAAACTGAATCATTTAACTTCAGCCAGACAAAGTGGTCTTTGGAGGAGTAATGTCACTGTACTTAATGTAGGATTTTAGTGTTGCTCCTCATCTTGACTTCCTGAGACTGCTAATGAAGGAAATTTCTCTCATGGAATAATCAACGTAGTCAGTGAGCACCCAGCAGATGCTGCTGCTGCCCTGTGGTCCATGGTTGCCCCTCTCCTGGCCAGTTGTGCAATTGAAGCTCCAGCCTTTATCATTCTAGTCAGCCATAACCAGTCCTGCAACATACTCAGTTCTGCTACTTGGCTATGCATGATACTGTCTCTGTGCCACTGAGCTGGCTTGCACTAGTTAATTTATTGCAAATGCCTATAAAATGCATGTAGAAGGCACATAGGTCTGTCATAAATCTCAAAGAGTTAGCTTAATGCTCCTATTGTTTGCAGGCTGGGTCTGTGGGCATAATGCCTGTGCTCGTTATAATTTGGTTCAAGGGTAAGAGTTCAGTAGACAAAATTGCTGGTATTACAGCAACTTTCCAGTATATTTACAGTGGAAAGGACCAGTGAGATTGTTAATATTGCATTGAATTCCATTACTGGACAAGGGTCAAACCCTTTGCATAGGGCACCTTAATTTCCAACAATTTTACAGTAGTGAGGAAGCTCAGCCTTTGCACAGAAAGTCAGCGTGGGACCTAAGGCTTCAGATGACTTGGGGTTAGGAAAATTGATAGTCTCCTTTCTAAATATGCTCCAGTCAGTGAAGCTACATCCATGATATAGATGAAACAGCTTGAACACCGGAAAAAATGCAGCCTGGTGAGTGTCAGGGCTTCCACCGGGATTAATGGATTTTTCCTATAGTGCAGTCTCAAGATTGGGGCACAAAGTCTTTAATTTTGCCAAGTCCTCCTGAACTAGGGGTGACTAGTACACTTTAAAAAATGTTGCTTGTGTTCAAAATATTATTACCTGCAAAGCATAGTGTTTTGAGTTATATCTTTCTTACTCAGCTTCTACACAAAGTTGAACTAAACGTGATTCACACAGAGTTTTCCTAACCCATCCTCTTGTAGATGTGAAACCAGGTAATGGTTTAGTTCATCATCATGAAGACAGTGTGAATGTTGAACCTTTCCTCTTAACACGCTGGTTGTTCCTGGGGAATCCACCACGTTGAATAGGTTTGAATAAGAAAATGTGTAAAACATCTTCCAAGGACTCGTCAATGCTCATAAGAGCAGACGGTAAATATAAATAACCTGCGGAACGGTTTTTCTTTAACCTGTGCCCTCCACTTGTGTCTTCACTGGAGCAATGCTGGTGCATCACGATTTGGTCCTCAAAGATCACATTCTTGTTATATTGAAAAAGCCTTTGGGAAACATCCTTCATGCTGCTCTGCAGGGGGGAGTCAATTAATAAAAAATGACTGAGTTGTCCCTCGAAAAATTGGTATTAACTGCTTAGACACCAACTGTTAGTGTTCAGAGGAACATGTCTAGGGTATTCAAGTGTCACAGGAGCTTAGGATTTTAGTATATACCAGAGCCTTGATCCAGCGAAATATTTAGTGCTTTCAGCTTTCATATAATTTCCTTGTACGAGAGAGCATGGAGCCTCTGGGTTGCAAAAAGCTTTGTGTTTTCAGTGACTTTGTCTTCATTAAAATCTTGCACATAAATGCTGGATTGTATTGCATGTGAAGGGCTGTGAGGGATGGAAGCTTTAATGAGCATGCTTTTCTTGCTTTTTTGCTCAGTGATCCTTTATTTGTTAAGGCATTGTAAAGTTTGAAAGTTCCAATATGTAAAACTATGTGCATTTTTAACAAACTCAGAAGCACAGAGATTAACTGCCTTTTTCTGCTCAACTCCAGGCTAAATGACTTGTGCATGGTGACAAAATGAGGGTGAAGTACAAGTTTCTATACTGCAGTCAGGGTGTAGAAAGCGTGTTTAGCTTTTGCCACTTCCTAATATTTCTAATGAAAATGTGACTGTTTTGTATTGGGTACCTTCTATCTCAGAATAATAATATGTTGAAAGCTCTGATAGTCTTGTCTTCTTAAAACATGGAAATTATGTAGTGGATTAACTATGTGTCAGTGACATTAATTATGTGTCAGTGACACACCTTCCCACCATCCTGGTTAAAACAAAGGTAACTGTTTCAAGTGTTAATACTGTTAATCTACCAATAATTAGGGTTAGTGGGACTTACATAGGCATTTCTCAGAGGATGCAGGAGGCAAAAGGAGACAGGAATTGTGGTAGACTTTGTGAGGAAGCAAATACAGACCCCAAAAATCCGCACAAGTGCCCAAATGGGGCATGGCATCCATGAGCAGTAATTTGGATATCAGCAGTCCCTGCATGAGACTTAAGATCAAGTCTCAATTATAGTCCTTTTGAAAACATTTGGAAGATGCTGCTACCTCATGCCTATTGATCTTATTGAAATCCATATGCATATAATGAGCTCTGATGCATTTCTGACCTGTGTAAATGCAGTAAATTCTTGGAATGGGGAGTGGTGAGGGAAAAAACTCGTAATGGAAATTTAAGGATCTATCTTAAACTTGCATGAGAGACAGGCACTTGAAAGATCTCTCTCCTAAGGCAGAGGGTGCTGTGGTATACTTAATTTTGACCTTGATTGCCTAGGCATTTTTAGGTATGAGGCAGTCTTTGCTTATGCAATCATCTAGCAATAAAAAAATAAAATCTATAAAAATAAAATATATTGAGGTCATATGTACTTTGCAAATCCTTAGTGATACAAAAGTGAATAAACCCTTGGGTCTTCCTTTTTTGTCTTGGAAAACAGCAGTTTTCTCAGGATTCTTAATGGGTTTTAATGTTCACTGTATTTACTGCTAGTATGGCATAGCTAGTCAGTCGGCTACAAAAAATACCATTAAGGAGCAGCTGCAAATGAACGAGCTAGAAATGAAAACATTAACTTTTTTTTTTTTCCATTCAGCAGACATTTTAGCAAACCAAACCAGTGAGGTGAAAATGTGGGCCTAAAGGAGACCTTTGGATGTACAAGAGTTGAAGCACACGCACAAATCCTACATCACTCTCAAGGCCGTTGTGTTATTTTCCAGTTTCTCTTCTTAAGACAGCCCAACTCTCGTTTAAGAACATGGCATTTTCTATCTAAAAGGGAGTGGTTTTGGAGGTCCTTGGTCTCATTGCTAAGAATGTGAAGTTCAGCAGTAGCATGAGGTTTATGTGCTTCTGTTTCTGAATTTTTTGGGGTTTGAGTAAAAGCCAAAAACCTACCCAAAACTTACATGTTCTCTTGGTGTAGGTGATGATATTATTCCTCAACCCATCTTACCCTGCTGCTAATTCTTTTATTCCTATATCACTTGCATATTTTGAAAATGTAATTCCTGAAATAGTTTTGTGAGTATCTGTGTCTGTTTTGAACTAATACAGTATCTGCAAAGAATAGAAAGGCTGGTGTCTTGCACTATGCAGCTGTGGCTTCCTCTTTTTTGGAATATTTGCACTACCAAGATCTCCCACAGAGAAACATTCCATCTACGTTAGGGAGTAGATGATACAAACGTCTTTATTGGGCATATATATATAGATAATCAGGAGATACAAGAATCACACAGAGGAACAAAATCAATGGCTCGTTAAAAGCCTCATTCATACAAGAAATTCCAGCAGAAATATTGTTGTTGGTTACATCATGCAGTGAAATAACTACGTGGGGGTAAAATATTAATGCCATTTCTAAGTGTACATGGAGGCATAGTTCCTAAAGAATTCATTGAGGGTGAGACAGCCATATATTTGACTTTATTCTGATGGAAAGTATTTGATTAGGTATTTGGTTATCTTACTGTCTTATTTCTGAATGATTGTACAGCAGTAGATGTAATGCCTGTTGCTTGTAGGAAGCAGCTTAAATTACGATGTTCTCAATTACAGCAGTCAAAGCTGTTGATCTGCAAGTAACTGAAGATGGCATGAAAATGCCAAATGGGATCAAAGTTGATTATTTATTTACTAAAGACAAATTGTGACAGACTAATCTGGCACTTGATTTTAATGGGACAGGTTCACTGTTTAGCAGGTGCAGGATGTCCAACAGGTTTCCCACATGAGCAATTATTACTGAAGGCAGACAACAACAGGGGTTGATAGAAGTGCAAAGGGGCCAAAGAAGCAGTTACAGGCCACTGATGAAAGGCAGTGTGGCTAAAAAGCTTGGAGGAAGGTTGCTCAGGGTTTTTCCCCACCTAGGGTTGGTCTTTGATGGCTCTTACTCAAATTTTTCATCAGTGACATTGTCAGCACATTCACTTTTTGTACTAAAGCTAGAAAAATATGGGATTTAACAAGAGAACTGAGATATCACAAAGCAGAAGAGGAGAGTACTGAAGATGGGAATAAAAAACCCCAGATGGCTCTAGAACAGCACAAAATGTATCCAGCGTCTTTTACACCAAATATACATATAATAAGTTAAAAAAAAAAAAGGATTTGTGGATTGTACAATAAGGAAGGGAATGAATTTCAAGATGGTTCTGGGCTATCCAAGGTGAGGTGGCTGTAGAAAAAATAAATATTGCTCTAGCCAAGGTAGATGTCAATCTGTGGAGGGGTGAGGTGATGCTATTGTACAGGCACTGGGGAGACCTCACACAAACATACAGAACTGTTCAGATACAGAAATTATTCCAATGCAAAAGAGACACCTGGAAATAATTAAAGGACTGATCTGACTGTCATTCCTGAACTGAAAGAGCATGGCTTGCTTAGCCTAGCAGTATTCAGAGGTGATATCATTGTTTCCTATAAATCTATCAAGAGAGTAAATTTCTGCAAGAGAGGCTACTGTCAGCACAAAGCTGTGGATATAAACTGTGAGCTGCTTTCAGCTGGAAACCAGGAGACTTTTTCTTTGTGCTGTTGCCCACTGGGATAATGAGAGAATTTCTCCTTTCAGCTCCTTTTGGCTCTTACCTAGGGGTAGTATGGAACTTGACTGGTGTGAAAGGAATGTGTGGCAGGAATACCTGAACCCACTGAGTCTAAACTCTACAGCGAAGTGGAAAACTTGAAAGGCATGAGAGGAAAATATCTTAAACTATTAAACTCTTAAATGGCCCTTTACTGAGTGGTCGCCTCTCTTCTCCCCCATCATTTTGAGTGAGGAAGAGCACTATCCTAATTGAGAAACTAGTCTAGCTCAGAAAAAGACCTTGAAAGCAGTTAGAAAAATGTGGACGCACATGGGAGAAAGTGGAAAGCTGGTGGTAATTACTACAAATCAGAAGATAAGGATAAAAGGAATTTGGCATGGAAGCAAAAAGGTGCAAGGAGAAACATGTGGCTGACATACTTGAGGTTAGTAAACACATCTTTTTAACTGCATTAGGAACGAAAGGTATCTCAGAAACAGTACTGGTCTGTTGCTGGAGAGAGACTAAAACTGGAGATAAGAAAGCAGACCTTATCAAGCTAAGTGTCTATTCTGTATTTGCAGTAAAGGTTAGATGGTCATCATGCGATGGTGATCTGGCTTTCCATTCCAGCAGTGTAAAGGTTGTCTAACAGCCACATCCATGTGGATGCTTCTGAAGTGGTGGGGTAGGGGGTCTCAAAGCTCTGATTTGTCTCTCAAGAACTGTGTACAAGAATTGACTGGGGACTAGTTTGATAATAATCTTGAAATGTGTGCTTAAGCTGGGGTGAGACTATGGAGAAACTAAGATGATGCAAAGTTAGGGAAGCACTTGGTATTGCTTGAAATACCAATAGCCTAAGAAGCTATTTTTGAACAGCTGCTCATTCCTGAGTAGGGAAGGAGTTGCCAGCAGGATCCCTTGGGGTTGATTCTTGGCTCTGAGACATTTACACTCTTAGTGACCTGGCAAGAAGAACAAGCCATGGTAGGTAACATTTTGAGCAAGGAACAGAAACATAGACCTGGATCACAGGGAAGAAACTTGCTGTGTGGAACTGAACAAATAGTACTATGGGAGAAAATAGTTCCAGTAGCAATTTACCAAAACTGTGTTGGATTTTTTTCACTCATGCTGTTTAAAAGCAAAAGGTTTTCCTCCATTAAGCATGCTTCAGACAGCAGTCATGCCTGTTGCCTTTGTGGAACATATAAATAATAACTCTGGAACCATCTGATGTGGGTTCAGCTTGCCTGTCATGTGCATCTCCTCCAGATGCTTGAATGTCCTGTGTTGGTTGAGAAACAAACTGTGAGATTTGATGTTGACCTGCTGTTAACACAGTAGCTCTTTGGCTTCTTAGGAGGGGGCAAGTGTCCAACCTTTTGCCTTGCATGACAGTTAGTGCTGTAGATTGTAAGGAAATGTGGCTTTTAAAATCTCAGAATGGTTCTAGTTAGCAGGGAGAAACAGTTTACTGAAGTGACAAAGACAAGGCAATTTCTGATCTATCAATGTCTCTTTATTAACAGCAGATGCTGAAAGTCGTGAGTTCTTTCAATGTCTGACCTGGCTCTATATTGTACAACCAAATCATTTTCTGGAGTCATAGAGGGCAATAAGTATAATGGCTCTCAGTCTGTAACCTGACTGAGACTGAGCTTAGTTGGTTTTCAGCCAGTATCTCTAGAGTTGTGGGAGTCAAAAAACAAGTCCAAAAGCTGAGTGTGGTAAATATAAATTCTGCAGTTAAAGCAGAGGCAAAATAATCTAATTTTGGTAAACCGAAAAAGTTAAAATCCCCAGGGGACTTATAATTTGGTGAAAAATTGTGTCTTCTAAACAGAAGGCAGATAACTGAGATAACCCTTCTCTTGAATTCTGTTTCCTGTAGTGCAAGGACTTCCTCTGCCTAAAGTTACCTTAAACTGCTGTTTCTGAGCAAGGTCAGTGATACAGGAAAGGCCGCATAAACTTGTGACATTGAGGACTGTTGTAATGACAGTCAGGGTTAATGAGCTGGGGATTAAATTTGCACCCCAAGGTTTGGCAATCCTCTCTTCCTTTCTCGATATTTTGGCTTATGTTTGTAGTTAATATGTTTTTGCTTGAATTCTAAGGTTAGGAGCTGCAGGTTTGATTTTTGCTCTTTTTTTTTTTTCTTTTTGTTCTCCTTACAAGATTGGGTGCAGCTTGCAGGGACCTATCCCCCTGCAGCTATCCAAGAAACAGAGCCATAGAGCTGCAGTAAAGCTCTGCAGGGGCAGTAATTAACAGGCAAGAAAAATGCAGCTTGTTTTAAAAAAGTTGCAAATGCTAAACATGGGGTCAATCTTTTAATTTCAGAAATTAAGGTACAAAACTTACCACAATGCCCTTACGTATTTTTGAACAGCTCATGAATGTAGGTGTAGGTGTTTAATCCCAGAATCCATTTAAAAGGGCTTAAATCCATACATATGTACAAATGATGAATTAAGTGGATCAATTTTGCCTTATGTGTATTCATCACCATACTGTTCATTAGCTGAACAAAGAAAATAGCTTCAAGATTTCAGATCAAGAGTCTATCAAGGTTTGGCAAGCTGAACAACTTATGCAGAAGCTTGGCCTCATGGGACATGAGTGCTCTGGAGTGACCTTGAAAGCATGATTTTGCAGGACAGAATGGACAGCAGTGTCATGGCTTAGCGCTGTGTGGGTGTGTGTAGGAGCTTGAGTTTGTTAGCTGAACCGTGACTTCAGAAAATTATCTGGGACTGACCTCAGAGTACAAATGTCCTGAGTGAAACAGAAAACCAAACCACAATGAACTGTGGGAAATGTTAAATATTGCCTGTGACACTGGACTACTTCATTTTGGTTAACTTCTTTAAGTATTCTTGATATTTGAAGCAAAACATTGCTTCAGCACAGAAAAGAAATAATTCAAAAGCATTGTCTTTAATTGTTTTCAAGGAGAGAAAACACTTTTCAAACCACTTTGCAAGTCATGTTGCCCACTGGGTGCTAGAATTCAGGTTTTCTGGTAGTAGTATAACTCCTGCTTTCAGGGCTTGGTTGTAGAACCTTGCCAGAGGGGGAAAAGGAGAGGAAAAAATGAGGTTGAAAGGAAGGATTACTGTTGCTCTTGTTGGTGGGAGTGGCACCAGAGAGTTTTATCCAGATCTGAAATATGGGATGGTTTGGAAGGAGGAAGAGCGAATTCTTAATGATCTGCAGTTAACAAAGGTTGCTTATCTGGAAAGCTTTGTTCTTACTGAAGCTCATCAGAAGCTTTTCACTGAAGCTGCCTCAGCTATGCTGAGAGATGGAGTGGAAACCTGTTAACAATATTTGAGAAATTTAACTTGAGCGTGCATTGACATGAAGTTAGGAAAACTTTTTCCTAGTGTTTTCCAAACTAAATAGTGGAGTGAGTGAAAACAGTCAATCACGGCTGCAGCAGATTTTCTGTGAAAATAGTGAATAAGCTCAAAAAAAACAGCACTATTGTTAATTGTTCTAATAAACTGCTACTACCTGGAGGTCTTCAGACTGACCAACACCTGTACTCTGTGGCTGTAGTGCAACTCAACCAATGTGTCTTCATTTCATTGTGTAATTCATCCCATCACCGCAAGTCTGAACTACGCGTGTAACCTCACCTTCCAATATGCTGAATTGGCGATAAAATCAACGTGGGGGGAGAAATATTTTTTACAAAGAACAGACATTACTCCCTTTTGACAAGAGACAAATGTTTCATTCAAATGCTGCATTTCGCATATTGGAAACAGTAATGAATTCTTGTGCACCTTTCTCCCTAGTTCACAATGTCAGCCCCAGGCGTAGAGGCACTTCAGGCTTTTCTTACAAAATTAAATTTAATGTTACACCCTCCAGTGGAATGATGCATAAATCAAGTGTTTGATTTGCATGGACTCTAGTGAACAGCCCCATTCCGTGCAAATATAAACCCAGTCTTGAATATTATGTCAGGGACAGGAACAAAGCAATCTAGGGTTTCCAATGAGAGTCTGGTACCAAGTGTAATTCAGGCTGGTATTATGTTGCTCTCATGTCAAGGCTGTTATTAAAAATCTTAGGTTTTGCCTCCTTTTTTTCATCTCAAAAGAAAATGTTTTTTCTGACCTTCTTGTATTTGGGCAAACCAGTATGCACCAGTGCTATTTATACACTGTCTTTGAGGAGCTGAGATGGAATTGTTGGAGGTTTTAGTTTTCTCTTAGAGGCTAGCAGGATGGAGGAGTAATGAAACAAGGCAAAGCAAAGGTGATCATGGAATAAAAATGCAAACAGCAAGAAAAAGATTAGGTAACTTTGTACCCTCTTCGAAAATAAGTGGCCTCATATGTGAGTATTCAGAGCCTGGACCAGGTCAGCAAAGTTAAGGTACTAGAAGGCAATAAATACACTCTGCTTGAACATGCAAATGCATTTGTTTTCTACATGGTATAAATTCCCCTGCAGGACTTTTTCCTGGAGCCAGGCTATTAGATACTGCACTGTACCAAATATTGTACAATACAAATACAATATTTATTACAGATTGTTGTTCCAAAGTTCTTTGTGGTGCTGGTTGTTTAAGTCCAATGAATTTTAAACACTATTCCTCACAAACTCAGCTGAAATTTTGATTGCTTTATGAGCCTAAACTTTGTTGGTGAGATGTTGGCTTCCTAGCTGACAAAGAAAGTATTTCCATGGTGTTTGTGTTTCAACAGCATTGGGATGGGGTTTCTTTGTGTGCCTAAATAAATCAGGGCTCATGCATTCAGCGTACCACCCCCCCCC
>VZRZ01005482.1:309858-330984 GCA_013398175.1 Climacteris rufus
CCTCTCCCCCCCCCCCCCCCCCCCCCCGCAACTTCAGTTAGGATTAGAAACTCATCCCTTTTTCTCAGCAGATGCAGCCTGGGGATACCCTACAGGAATTCATTGCAGGGGTACTGGTTTGTTCTTGGTGAGGATCTGCCTCCTGAATTTGCAGGACTCCAGGTTGTGATAACGAGAGTGCAGGCAATAACTCTTGAGATCAACAAGAAAATTTACACTTCCATCTCATTTCAATCTCAGTTCCAACTGAAAACTGTGGCTGATATAGTAAGAGGCAGCATATGTTATAACCTATTAAACTTACTTCCTTTAACTTCACATATTAGGCTTTCTTGCACTACTCGCTTGTGCAGAAATCTTATCCTGGATCAAAACACGCCACTGCATTAAAACTTAGCATTGAATTACTAATACAATTTATCTTTTAATAGCAAGCATATAATTCTTAGCAACTTAATCTTTATTTTGATTTTACCTTTGTTTCCAGACAAGCAACACACAGTTTTTGTGGATCAGTCACAAACTGCCCAGAAATCAAACCTGAACATTCTCCAACTCCTCTTCACTAAAGGAGGGCATCTGAGTCCGCTTCTTAACAACAACCAAGACCTGCTTGGGGCTGTGGTAGCCAATGGCTGTCCTGGTTGCAGTGATAAAAATTAAGAGTTTAAGATCCAAAGGGCAGTGAGACAGCCTAACAGCTGGATTAAGCTCTGATTGCAAGACAGTAAGCTTTGACTTTTCAAGGATCTGCTTGGTAGGCTTTCACAGAAGGCTGCTCTGTAGGATAGATGAGTCTTGGGAAAACTATCTGACCTTCAAGGGCAGTCTTCTCAAAAATCAATCAACTTTGGTCCTCGAGTGCAAGAAAATCAGTGGCCAAGGAAGGTGACCAACCAAATGGGTAAAATGGGGAGATTCAGTTGCATTTTAAACTGGGATGCAAAGGAAAAAGGTAAAGTAAGAAAAGCACGAGCTCCCAGATGAATTGAAGAGTTCAGAATAGACTGAGGTGTCTGATACTGCCTTTGCTGGTAAGGTTGGGTTGCAGGACTGGTTTAGGGAGACAGTGATTACCTGCTATAAAGGATTGGATAATGAGCTGCTAACTGGATGTAGACAAGTTTCCAGGAAGGGATGGGGTAGGATGTGCCTGTGGGCGCTGAGAGTGACTAATGTCATTGCAGTTATTGTTTAAAATGTTGGACAGATGATGGTAATTGAGGGGAGCCCCTGATGGTGGAAAAGACAAATGCCTATTATAAATATGGAAAAATAAAGTAAGGACTGTAGCTAATTACAGGTTTGTCATCTAACATAAAGTCTGAGTGCTAAACTCTAAAACGGCCAGAATTTGTTCGAGGAACCTTGGACACTCAAACTTCACACAGCCTCATGTATTTCCTGGTACATCTTGTGTATTCAGACTTCTCTCATTTCAGCATGCTGCTACCTGATAATCTTTACTTGCAGCATTCAAGCTCTTATTCTGTGGCTGATATCAGCTTGTTCTTCATAGACTCCTTCTAGTTTATTCATATAACGTTACCTTTTGACGTGAAAGCTGAGTGCTGGACAAAGTGCTGTATTGAGGGTCTGTCTGCTGTAAAGGACTGACAAAGCACAACATGAGTAATACAGTAAGTGTTGAGGAGGAGCACAAGGCCAGATTTCACTGGGCTTTTAAAACGCTGTTGACAACTATATTTTCAAATGCTGAGCATACCTGCTTTTGGTGCTTAAGCAATAGTTACTTCTATGGTAAAATGCACAGGACACTTGTGAGGGCTGTGTATCACCCTATACAACTCTGAAATCAGAGCCTGTTTCCTTTGAAATAAGGACTGTTAAACTGGGTTGTGGGTAAATAAAATGTGTTATTATTTAGAGAAGCATAAATATAACTTGATTAAGCCTAAAACATTAACATCTGAATAAGATGGAAATAAGACCCAACCCTGAGCATTAGCACACACCTAGAATTATAAAATGACAAGATTTTTTAGACTTGATCATGCACTAAAGAGCGAATTTTCAAATGACTTGAAGCTGTTTGCCTTTCTTGAGTTTGTAAAATAACATTATTTGTTTAGTGTGTGTGTTGTTTTCCTACATGGGCAGCCACACATTCAAATAATTGTTCCTGCACTGGGTAGTTACTATACAGGTCTGAAGTGCCACTACTGTTAACCACCTATGTTTTCTTTCTGTTAGCATTTTCATGGTGAAATGTGCTGAAAACATCCTGAAAGGTCAGAGATTCCACAGCATGACCTTGATACAGCAGCTCACTTTAATTCAATTATCCTTTACTGATGTTATGGAAGTCAATAGGACTTATTAATTTTCCTGTATTAAGTACAAGTTAAGTGTTTTGATGGATGGGAATACTTTTAAAAGTGTATTTTAAGTTCCACACCTTCCTAAGTGCTTTACTGAATTGGAGCCTTGGCAACTTACTGTTTTGATTGTCATCATCTGTATGATGGACCGTGGAAAGTTAACTGCATGTTCTGGAGTAGGTGGGTGATATCAGGTGCTTGTTGTCTTCATCTTCAGGATTTTTGCAAGCATTTTAACCTTGAGTTCTTAACTTCTGAAGTAGTTGCTGTAGCTGGCAGAGGTTACATCTGCAAGAGGGATGTGACCTGAGCAATGAGGGCATATGTTAATATTTGAACTAATAGATGATTCAGGGTATGAAAAAGTTTGGGATCTTGAATCCCAGGACTCGTAGATGTAATCCCTATGTGATTAGGTTCTTACAGTCCCCACTGTATGTGAAAAATATGGGTAACACTTTTGTCATATCTGATCTGTTGCCTAGGCTTAAGCATCTTTGGACAATGTCTTTGTGTCATGCCACACTTAATAGGGACTCAGAATTTTGGGTTGGGGTCCCAAAGCCCTTTGGATGTAGAAATAAAAAAAAAAGACTGTCAGTCTGTATGAAGACCAGTATTTTAACTTTTACATTTTCTATCTGCCAACAAGTGCCTTTCAAGTAGATTTAAAGCATGCTGGACATAGCCTGTCAAAATTTCATGAACAAAATTAATTGCTGTTAACTAGGAAGGATGCATCACTTGTAAACTGCATTTGTAGTCCCTGAGCAGCCATTGGCCCTTCTCAGCCAATTCCCCAGAGTTTTTATAGTGGACATGGCACTCTCTGGTTGAGCCTTTGGCCAGTTCAGATCAGATGTTCTGGCCATGCTCCCTCCTGGCTTCTTATGCACCTCCTTGCTGGCAGAGCATTGGAAACAGAAAGTGCTTGACTTGGGCTGAGCACTGCTCAGCAAAGCCAACACAGCAGTGTGTTATCAACATTATCCTACCAAATCCAAAACACACTTATAACTACTGTACCAGCTGCTAGAAAGAAAGTTGTCTCTATCCCAGCTGAAACCAGGACAATCTTGTCTGATAGAATATGGCCATGCTTTGGTTAAAAAAAAATTAAATTATCTTCCAATGAGATCAAGCAGTCACTTTGAAAGATTTTATTGGCTTGTTCCAAAAAGTGCAGTTCTCTGTTTAAAAAAAAACAAAACACTGAGCAACTGCCAAAATTTTGTGGCTTACAGGGCCACTTAAGAACAAATAAAACTTTAAGATTGTTTAAACAAGTGATGTAGTTAATAAATATGATACTTGAACACACCTGGCTCTGTAATTTGCTTTCAGAGTCTGAGAGATCTATAGATTTTGGTAGACTTGTGTGCAGTTGTGACCATTGTACAAGTTCTGACTTGTACAAAGGACATGGCTGTTGTGATTACTGGGAGCATATAGCCACAGGGATGGTCACACTGGAAAACAAAACTTACCAAATGCTTTGAAATTCTTGCAGAAGCTGGCCATGTGTGTGCATTTCCAGGCTCCTGTTCTTACCTCACATCTGTCTTCCCTCCTGGGTTCTTGCTACTGTCTCAAAAGGCAAAAATTTGGTGTCTGCATTTCCATGGCACCCTTTAGTCAGGGCCA
Organism: Climacteris rufus; assembly: GCA_013398175.1. Taxonomy (NCBI): domain Eukaryota; kingdom Metazoa; phylum Chordata; class Aves; order Passeriformes; family Climacteridae; genus Climacteris; species Climacteris rufus. Next base: position 313,845 of record VZRZ01005482.1, read on the forward strand.
AAAAGAGAACCGTTCCTCGATGGAGATTGAAGACTTCATCTTGAAGGGAAAGTGAAGTTGGATGTAGGGTTTTGTAGTGTGTTTGGAAGTCAGGCCCATTCCAGATTTCTGTTGTCACCTGCATGGTGAAGGGAGGATGCGAATGGTGACCCTCGTCTGTACTGAATACATAATAAATAGTATGGATCATGGGAATCTATTTTAATCAAAGTGGGGGGAAATTTCTGCTTAAAAAGTTAATGTAGAAAAAACTCTGATTTTTATCCACTCTACCTAGTAATGTAATATCATCAAGTACCAACGCTCTCATTCTTAATACAAATGGGGAGAATTCAATTTACTTCAAAGAACAACCTTAATAACATCCTTGGAAGGCCTGACTTGCTTTCAAATTTTCTCATATGAATGACGATGTAGTTTAGGGTTGTCGTCTCTAATAAGTTTATTCTAAGTTGGGATCTTGAAAAGAAAAAAATAAATTACAAAATCCCCCCCATCAGCTTCATCATGTGGGATCTAATAGATCTATGCAGGTGCATGTGGTTGTTCTTGCAGAGAAAATATTGTCCTTCCAGCTTTTTAAAGTGGTCTTTTGCCTGTTGAATCAGAGCCCTGTTTTCAAGAGTTTAGAAAGAACTTGGCTCAGGCTAAGCATAATGATTTTTGCCTCAGCAGTTTTCTTATTAAATTCTTGTGAAAAACAAGTGCAAGGTTATTCAGTGAAACAAGCACAAAATATACCTACCCAGCTAGCTCTGTGCTTTTATATTTAGTCATGAAGACTGATGAATCAGAGCCAGTTGCTGTGACAAAATCCAAATGTAGATATTTGCTGTCCTTGCTAATGGGAGAAAAATATAGCATAAAATTGGCCTAAAGGCTCCAGCTGTGATTCCTTTGTAACTTGGAGTGCATTAAAAAAAAGCTTCAGTCAGCAAGATAAGTTAATTTTTTATGACCTTTATAAACTGTTTTAGTGTGGAACTTGAGAACATCTTTTTAAGATTAAATGTTTAAATCCTTTTGGCTTAGGATTGCTAAGCATCTTGAGTAGTCTTTTGTTTCAGAAGAAAACTCAAAAATCTGTAAAGAAATTTTGTTTGTGACAATTATTGCCAAAGGAATTAGCTAATGTGAAACCCCAAGGTTTTTGATGGGTCTCATCACTACAATACTAATATAATAGAGGGTGCTGATTTCTCTTAATGTAAGGCTTCTCAGGGTGTGCATGGTCACCACCAACTGCTGTTCCTACACTTACAAGCACTTGGAGGAACAAATTGACTTGTCACCAGAGTCATCACTTTGTCTTGCCACAGCTGCTGCCTTGGCCGAAGAAATTGAAGAGAGGACAAACCTCTCTTCTGTGGAAGTGCACAAGTGTAAAACAATGGGTTGCTTTGAGGAATTGCATTGGAACCAAAGTCATAGCACATCAAATGTAACGGGTGAGAAAATGTAGCTGAGACTTCAAGTGGACTATTTGGCTGTCACAGCTCAGCTCCATTCTAGTGCTCTATGGTCAAAGTCGGCTTTGTGCACGTCTGCATTTCCTTAGTTCTACCAGACAATGGATCATGTCTCTGGTAACAGACAGCTGTTGCATGTCAGTGGAGCTAATCTCCTGTGTATAAAAAGCTGTTTGCTCTTTGGTGTGTGAGTTGATTAGTTTTTAAATCAAGCTATTTGCATTTTGTTTTCCTAATTAAGGCTCCAAATGAATAAAGAAGAATGGCAGTAGTAGAATATTGGCAAATTATGTACCAAGTAAATTGTGGTGTCCTTGTTTAGGGGATAAGTTCAGCTAAAGATTCACTGTCCAGAGTTGGGAAAATGTACTGTAAACCCCTGAGTATTTTTCCAGATCTGACAAAATGAGTTTTGTAACTTGAAATAGTACCTTTAATCAATCAACAGCTTTAAGTGGGAAAAGTAAAAGTGATGGGGAAAAGTAAGAGTGATGGGGATAAGGTGCCTTTTCCTTGTCTGACCAGAATCTGAGATACAGATGAGACTATTAAAGTCCAATATATTTTCTTCCAATAACCTCAGTCTAATTAAAGACATTGTTTCACCTATGAACCTTGCCTTACCTTGTTCTCTGCACTAACTATTGAAGTGGGCTGGCTTAAACAGAGATGTTTCTTTTCTTGCCACGTGAAGCTCAATCAGAAAGTGTCAGACTTTCTTTATGGTGGCTAAAATGACGAGCAGCTATCCTGGATCGTATTTGATGAGACTACAGGCAAATAGTTTAGGATTTTTCTTTTATCTTACCTGTATTAACTTGGTGGTGTTTAAGTTTGACATTTTGCACTCAACTGGTGCAAAGTCAAGAAATGTGTGTAATCACCTGTTAGAAAGTGTGGTGGTTACAACACTGACTCCAAAGTAAATTTAATTTTTCTTTTTGGTACTCTGAGATTCCTTCTTTTTGTGTTGGTGTTTTGTGGGGGCTTTGAATGATATAATTAGTAAACTGTGGTTGCTTTTTAGTTAATGAATTCATTGTTTGTAACTTGACAGTCCCATTTGATCACGCACAAAATCAAAAATGTTTCAGGCTGAATGCAGAAAAGGATGCCAAGGTTTTGCACAGCACCAGCAACAAATGATCACGCATATAAGATGTGTTAGGGAAGTTTCTTCTGCTTTTAATTTACATACAAGGAGTATCTCTAAATATAGTTGACCTAACCAGATATGACTTCTGCTTATAGTGTTCTTTAGAACACTGAAGAGTGACTAGAAAAGGTGAGCTGCATCATTTTGTGCAGAAATCTGTATGTTCTGCACTCTGCTGAACAATACAAAATGTGTTATTGATCATATACATGATTGGATGGAGGTTAGTGGAGGGGATACCCTCTGTAAATTTCCTTTGATCCTGCTAAATGTTGTTACCAGTGTGCTACAGGAAATAAGTGAGTGTAATGATTTTAGAGTGCTGTTATTGTTGGTTATATCAAAGATGAAACACTGCCTGTGTTCCCTTAGCAGACTTTACAGTAGTGCCACCATGAAAGATCTGAAGATCATTATTTACTGGAAATAAAAGAACAAGGCAGAAATCGATTACCACGACACTAGATTTATGTCTCTATTGCACTCTATATACATCTCCTATTTGTTCTAACTTCATGGAAGGATATTTAATACATAATGGAAAGAGGCTTTTGCTTTTGATTTATTTTTTGTTTATTATTTTTGGCATTCCTTGGAGAAATTCTGGAAATCAATACTTGAATGTGAGTGTGCCTGGATGTAGGTAGTGGGAGGCAGTGGCAATTGATGTATTTTTGTGTTTCTGTGCTGATGTACATCTGGCACACTCAGGACTCTGTTGTTGAAGTAGAATGTGCTCAGCCTGAGTGGGGGGAAAGTCATATTTCTTCCATCATCTGTTTACATAAAATGATCCAGGAGGCATAGATAAATTTGGGTAGTTAACCTCAAGCTTGGAAATCTGTCCCACTGAAGCATTTAGTTGCAAGTGTACATATTTGTTGCATCAAGATGAGAGATGAAGAGAGATGATGGAAAGCATGAGCACAGACTGACTTAAAATGAGGCAGGGGATGGCAGGGGGACGCCAAGTGCTGAGAAATTTCAAGTGAAGTCACAAATTCCTTGACAATGGACGTGGCTTTTCTTTCTCTGTCTTTTTATCTAATAGCTGGCACAAAGTCAACTTTTGGTCTTGCCCTAATTCCACCTGAGCATCTTAAATATTACAGTTACTGCAGTCAAGGGAAAATGCAAAACACTGCTTTTCTTCAGATACAATAATGGGATTTGTTTTAAAAGAAAGTGTTGGTCACATGCTGCAGCAGGAGTTGCTATTGCATTAGACCTTAGAGAGGTTTGAAAGCAAAGTCAGTTTGTTGTCCCCTGAATATCTTTCGGTAAGGTTACATGTGAACAGTCGATGAAATGAGGGGAGGATCAACTGGCTGGTTACTTGGTGCATGCAAAGGAACAGATGAAAGGCAGTGATGCAAGATGTCACAACTCAGAGGGCCACACAAAGTACCTAAGAAAGAGAACATTACCTCTGATTCCCTGTCACCAAAGCTGTGCTATCACAGGACACAAAACATGACATTCCACAAAAACAACCTTCTTTCTCAAGCCAGCACATGCTTTGGAAGCTTGTTGCTACTCTTTTTTAACTCAGAGTCTCACTTGTCCAAGGGCTTGCTAAAACTTCATTTGACTGTGTATAGTCTGCATAAACCATCATCTTTGATAGTGTTCAAGATCCTTGAGGGAGCTGTTGCTTCCCTTCTGCAGAGAACGTTTCAGTGTTGTGTACCTCCAAAACCAGTCACTGAGGTGTGGCAAGACCTAATCTGATAACAGTCTCATATCTGCTCCCTGTGTGGTGGGAAGGGTGGAGGAAGGGAAAACTTTCTTGATGTCTTCCCCCTCCCTGAATTTAAATAAGGAATTTGAAAATTTTTGGTTTTAATTACAATAAGTATAATCTGCGGATCACTTGTGACCATTCACGTTATGGTGGGTGGTATTTGGCTTCACCCAGAAAAATACTTCTTTCTAAATCAAGGGCAACTTGGAAACTGTACTTCAAAACATTGTAAAACATTAAAATGCTTTCCCTTCTGCACAGATTAATTTGTGACAAGGGGGAAAAAAGCTCAGCCTGTTTCCCAGGCTGCAATGCTTATCCACTTTGTTCCCTGTTGGTTTTTAGTCCTGATTATGAGCAGCAGATGGCCAACAGCAATAATTTGGTGTTTTCCCTGTTCAGCACTGACCAGCATTAAGTCAGATTCTGGGTATCATCTGTGGCTGTGCAGTTTTGAAAACACCTCCACCTTGCTAAAACATCTGTCAATAACAATTTCTAGCTGATGTATATAGCTTTATGAAAAAGGGTGTGCATCAGCTGAGGTCTAGCACTGCATCTCCACCAGAGCTTCTTGGAGCAGAGCGATCAATATCCTCAGTTAAGTTTATGAGGATTCCGTGAAACCCTCTAAATGCAGTGGCATTCTCTTCAACCTTTCTTGTAGCCCATCAATTACAGACTGAAAGGTCAGTCTTGCTGTAGGAAAAGTCTGTCTTCAGAAAGATTTTCTTCCTACTTTTCCTGCTGTGGGGGTGTGTGGAGATGTTTGTTTTGGCAGGATCTGTTCCTTTATAACAAACTTTGCCAAAAGAGCCAGGCGACAGCCCTTCTCGGTATTGTGCATGTCTTGCTCTTTTATTTCTGAACCCTCTCTGGTAAATTGGGTATTTTGAGGCTTTTGATTGTCTGCTCCAAGTAGTAAAACAACCAGTGGTGATGTACAATCTGTACTGGGCTGGCAGGGAATAAATGGAACTCCAAAAGTAGGTGCCACATTACATTGTTAACAATTTCCTGTTTTGCTGTCATTTCTTCTAAAAGAATTCAAATTTTCCACGAAGAACTCCATGAGGTTAGAAACCAGCTGTGAAGGGAATGCCTGTCTTGTACTTGCCTTAATGTTCTCTTTACTCTTTGATTAGTACGTATGCAAAGTTTTTTACACGTTTGGTTGTCTGAATCCAGGCAAAAAAACAGTCCTGGTGTCTGTGGCTTGATGTTTCTCCACCCCAACCTTAGCTAGGCAAGAGGCTTCAGGAGTATTATGTGTCTCGACCTCCCTCCTTATAGCAGAGCTTTTGGAAACTTTTGTCATTAATGGTCAGTCACTTAAAAAATTGTCAGTACTGGTTTAGTTCTGTTCGCCCTGGTGCTCTGGCTGCAAGCAGAAAGAATTTGTCCATTGCTGAGGGGTTCTGAATGCAGCTCTCTAATATTTTATGGAAAAACTGTCACCAAATGCATATGCCTTCATGTATATTCATAAATTACTTGAAAAATTCAGCAAATAATAAAGGGGATGGAAGGAAGAAGAGGAGGAAATACAAAGTAAAAATCTTGGGAAATACATGTTAGGCTGGATGTGAGTGCAGAAGTGATGTTCCTTCTAATTTTTTCCCCTGTGAACTGGATATTTTTGTCCTGCAAAACAGCTTTTAGGACTGTGACAATTTGCTTTCCCATACCTGGAGTGTTCTGAGCCCTGTCTTCCACCTTGTGTTCAGGGTAGTTGTCAGGCAGCAGCATAACCAAAGAGAAGATCAAGGTGAATCAAGTGCACATTTCCATCTTCCCTTTTTTTTGAGGCTGTGCCCTTGGAGTCAGCAGCTGCCAGTGAGTTGCTGGCGTTGGACTGTAGGGAGGACTTTATTTGGATAGCTTAAAAGGACATGGGAAATGCACTGAAGGAAGGGATTTATGTAAACAGCGAGTATGTTGATGGTAATTTGGTATGAGATCTTGTTGTGTGCTAGGTTAAGTGGAAGCTGCTGTTTGTTAATGACTTGCCAGCCTCGTGATTCCACAAATGGATTTATTACGACGTACTACCCTAAGGACAACTGCCCCATTAGCTTTGCTTCACAGTTCCTCTGCTTGGGGAAACCTGGCATCAAACACGATGCCAAAAGAAATAGGAGCTATTCCCAGGGCAGGCAAGTCTCTTCTGCCTGTGCTTCCACAAAAACCTGCTGCAGCACAGCTGGACCTCTGCCCTTTGTGCTGGTGCTGGCACAGCAGCCTTCCTGTCTCACATAGTTTTTCAGGAATAAACCACAAGTAATTGGATTCCAAACAGTCCCAGACTTGCAGTGTCTTTAAGGACCAGATTTGAGCATTTAACTAAACACCACATTAGGGGAGGCTGGTATGGGATTAGGAGGCGTAGGGGAGGCGTATTGGCAAAACCAGCAGATGGGAACTGAAAGGCTGTGGACAAACTCTGATTTTCCCTCGGAGAGGTCTCAGTGCTTCTCCAGTTCTGTTATTGCACCCATCAATATGGGCAACTTTCTGGGTGCTTATGCTTCAAAGAGTAAGCACATTTGCATTGCAACTGTTCTGCTGTGCCTGGCAGTGGTTAAGGGTACTTTTGAACTCTTTCTGGGTGAGAGCTGGGCGTGCATCTTATGAGTGGATCAGGAACAAAACAGGCAGCCTCTTATTGTGCCACATCAACCAGGTATGGGGCTAACACACAGCTTCAAGAGGAAAGGGTGCAGAAGCCCCTCCAGAAGGGTGTTTTAGTTTCCTTTTACTAAAGGAAGGCTTCAGTTCTAGAGAAGCCTCAAATTATTTTCCTTTCATTTTGCAAGTATTAGGGCAAGCCACAAAATATTACAGCACTATCAGTTTGGAGGTGAGTGTAAACAAGTGAAAACTCAGGATTAAAATTTAAAAAAAAAAAAAAATGTAACCATAAAATTCATCCCAAAGTAGTAAAGTACATTCTGCTGATACGTCTCGGGGGGTGTGTGTGTACAGATAGATAGATAGATAGATAGATATGTTTATATGCATGCATATGTGTATGTGTTTTTCACACCTACACTGTCAACTTTGCACCCAGAGCAGATCAGCAAGTTCAATTCTATTCTAGAAGGGAATACAGACTATCTCTAGATCATCTGTGTTAGATGCCTGACACAGTTCCGGCTTGGATTACTTTTGTCCTGTTTTCGGTGAGGAGGGGAAGGACAAATCCTTCTCTTGGAGATACTGTCAGTCACAGAAGAGGTGATGCAGACTTTGTGCAGCATGTGACAAGAGACAGGCTCTTACATGGCAAAAATGTGAAGGATGCTAGGAGTCACTATACAGTTTAATGAACTATTGTATGGATGTGTTTCAAAAATCACTACGTGGGACCCTACTTGGCTGGACATCCTTTGCTCTAAAGTGCAACTGAGGTACTATTTTCCCCCAGTAGCTCTAGCAAGCAGGAAAAACTACCACAATTGCAGCCCATAATCCTGTTACTGCATAAAGACAGCAGGATTTGATCAAGAACATTTTATTGAGGAAGGATTTCTGACCTGGAAGCACAATGTAAATGAAGGTAACTCTTCCCTGGCTCCCTCTCCTTGCAGGCTTCCTGTTCAGAGCAGACTGCCTGTGACACCATGGTCATAATTCAAAGCGTTTTCTAAATAAATTGTAAATAAAGCCAGTGAAGAGTTAAATGCAGCATGTATTAGATTTCAGTGATGAAGCCTCTGATTAATATAATGAAAAGCCTGCTTTAATTGCATTACCTTCCATTAGCTCCCATCTTCCTCTTTTTTATAATTGTTTCTAAGGCTCTGTGTATCTTATCCCTGCTGGGACTTTCATCCCACATTTATTCAAGTGAGATTTCTGCTTTCAAAACTGCACCTTTCATCAATCTCCTATTAATTAGCCAAATGCTGCATCATATTATACATTGATGCATTCAGTCAAGCATGTGCCATAATGAGAGGAGAGCCCATGGTCTGTCCAGACTCCTCTCAGGAGCTGGTCATTGGTATTCCAGGATAACTCAGCTTACTGTAATTTGAAATTGGTCTGCCGTCCCATTAGGAATCTGCCCGATCAATACCAAGTGAATTAGAGTTTCAGTGATCTGATTAACTCCCCATTATTTTCTACCCTGGCTGATTTAGAATGCATGATGAGACAATATTCCAGTTTCTTTGCTTTATCCCAGTTTAAATGAAATATAGACATCTGAGGAAGCAGTGGCTGTGCATTTGATTTGGCTGTGGTGTTATAAAGTCAAACACTGTAAGTGTCTGCCTCACCCTGACAGCCAGGGGCAAGGGCTGCTATGTCACACAGAGAGACAGAAGGCAACCAGAGGGAACCAGGGGCACTTTTCTGCACTGCTGCTATTGTCTGGCTCATCCATTCTGTGCCTTGGTTGGGCAGACTTGGCTGGACTTGCCTAAATTATGTTAGGCCCACCCTGAGTTGGTAGATGGCCACACTATTTGTGGTCCTATGCAAGCACTGAGCTGCAAGCCAAGATTTAGAGGTGAAAACTCTCTACACAGACTCAGATTTGGTGTGAGCCTGAGAAAGGGCCAAAATCTAGAATATGTGCAGTGGAAATGTGAGATGTGCTCTAATTCATGGGATCACTGCCATCATGAAAGAGGGAAGTTAGGAAATCTCATCAAATTTTGTTAGGTCATGAGCACTTCACCTTCAGGACATGCATAATTATTTTGTGTTGGCAGCTTGTAGATGCAATCCCTAAATGGAGTTTCCACTTGCTGTTTTATTACAAATATATAAAAACGTGTAACAGGACCAGAAAAAAAAGGTCAAATTTTGTGAGTATGGAAGGTAGATTTTAAACAGAAAGCTTGCTGGCTTTGGTTCATTTGCTAATCTTGAAATGATGTTAACAAGTTCCACTTATCAGCTCTTCTTTTTTAGTCTTACATTTCTAAGGTAAAAAGGCTTAGTGTTTTTGCTGCCAATTTTCTTGGCAGTTCATGTTAATATTGGCCTGGGGAAACGGGCGAAAAAAAAATCCTGGTGTGCTGCAAAGAACTGTATAACCTGATAACCCTAAACTCTGTCTCAGTGTTCACTGCTCATTAGCTTTGGAGAAGAAGTAAGATAATCAGAAAAGATGGTCTTTGTAATAACTAGAGGTGTTTAGATACTGCTGCCTAACAAAGTTGCCCCCTAAAAATCAGGCCTTGCTACCTACACACACAAAAGACAAAAAGGGCGAGGTTTCTCATCACGTTTAGATACTCAAAGAGAGGACTTGGCCCCAAAGCAGAAGTTGCTGTATTTTAAAAGGTACAGTCTTAATGTGCCAATAGGCCAGAATTAAAAAGTACTTTAAAAATGAGAAAAATATTTGGATAAAACTGCAGATGCATTTATTTTAGGAGACAAGATCTTGTTTGTATTCCCTTTCAAGCAGTTCATAGAGTCCTAGCCCCTTTAATGTGTTTAGGGCCATCAAGTGATGAGCAGGGCTGCACATTTTGTGTGCCAATAGGCAAAAAACAGGTCATAATCTGCTTAATATGTGCAATGTGTATATTAATATTAATTTCTACCTTTTACAAATTAATACAGATTTGCTGAGTAGTACATGTATAATTCATAAATACATATATAAAACTTTAATGTGGACATAGTCTCATACCTTGCACCAGTGTACATTGACATAATTTTAGTCTTCCGCTGTTGCTGCTTCATAGAGTTTACAGGCTGTGTTTTTGGGAGGGTATCTTGCTTGGGGGTGAGGGGTGTTTGTTAAGGTTTTTTTTGTTTGTTTTCTTTGGGTTCTTTTTTTTGGTTGGAGGGGTGAGTTGTGTGGGTTTTCTTTAAATTGAGGAAAGAAAATATAAGAGAGAAGACTTGTAAGTCCCAAGAGTTTGAGTCATCTGTGGGCAGTGAAACTGAAAGCTCTGACTCCCAAGGTTAAGCCTCTGTAGTCTTCTTCAGAGGAGCTGAGGCAGGACATCACTGATAGGACAGTAAAGCTCTGTATGTAGCCCACTAGAGGGTGACAAAGCCTAATGTTAGGGACATGGAGGTGACACTGGGCACTGGGGGTCCAGAGCCCTTGGCATCCCCCTTGCCTGCCTGGGGTGCGCTCCCTGGTCTACCTGCCAGGCTTAAAATGTCCATGTTTAATGGCATAAACCATCCCTGCCTGAGAAAGATGAGCTGAGCCTTCAGCTCATGTGTACAACAGCCACCTCAGGAATCTCCTTAGAGCACCACGAAATGGAGGAAGCTATTAAAAAATAATGGGAAAAAGTACTGGAACAGATGCAGGACAGCTGACCTGATCCCTAGTACCATATTCAAGGGTTGAGAGCGGAGCATTACAGGGTCAGTTTGGCCAGGAAATATGACAAAGACCTGCAGAGAGGGGGCCATAAACTAACTTTGTGAGCCAATGGCCAGTGGTCTATTCCAAACCCACTGGAGCTGGTGGGAAAGTGGTCTGTTGACTTGGCTGGGCTTTCAATCATGACCCCAGCAGAAAGGCACATTGCAGTGTGTGCCACCAAACAAGGCTGGCCGTTGGGCTGGAAGGAGAGCATCACTTCATGAGTTGGAGGAGTTAGGTTGATTGAGATGAAAACAACACATTTCCAGGAGAAATACTGTGAGCTCTGGGCTGTGTGTAGCTTAATGTTCAAGTGCTGCAGACTGATTCATTATCTCTCAGGAACTGAGGAAAGAAATCAGGAAGGGGAGAGAAAAAAGCATTGATAAGCAATCATGTGAAATGTTGTGCTAAACTAGCAATAAAATAATTTTATAATTTAAAAGGGAAGTGTTGCAGTATGATGAAAAAAGTGCTAGTCGCCTTTGGAACTGTGCAAGTTGTGGAATACTAAATAAAAAAATTTTAGGATTTGAAAGAAGTTTGTGACAAATTTCAGATGTGATTTACTACTTCAATGTTTTATTATTATTTCTGAGAAACCCATATAGGACTCTATTAATTAAAACTCAGACTGACACTTTGGCTCCATAAGATTTAGGAATTAGTGTGATTTTATCTCATTAGTGCATTTATTGCAGTGTTCGTCCTTTTAATTAAGCATTAAGTCCCTCCAAGGTGAGTTTTATCATCCCATAATGCATCTGGGCTTTCACTACTTGTCTAAATACACATTAGGGGATGACAGCCACTTTGGAGAAACCTTAATTGTGTTATCACTGAAGTTTGAGTCTTTTATTTGTCTGGTTTGGGGTGATACGTTTTAATTTCTTTGGGGCCTGCTGCAAGTGTGCAGGAAAAACACAGTGGTGCCAGTTGTGCCTACATGGGTAGGAAGGCTGAATTCAAAGAGCTTGAGAAGAACCTGAGCCAGTGCCCAAAGAGGTCTTCCCACTGGTCCTGATGGTCTTTGGAAAGGGATCCAGGATGTGGCACTGAGCACAGAGCAAGAAGTGCTGGCATACCTCACGTCACACTTGAGCTTTTCAGCCAAGAGCTGGGGCTGGTGGTGGGCTCCATCTCACACAGCCAGCTGAGCTGGAAAGTGGCTACTGCTCCTGGGTGTAAGGCGCTCATCTCCTGAGATGTTCAGGCCTCTGCTTCCCATGTAAAATACTGAAGGACTGAGCCCAGGCTTCTGTGGTGCCACTTGGTTGTCACTTTATGGAAACAAGGGGGTGTCTTGTATGTATGTACGTCACATATACATATGTGTGTATATAGGATGTATTTGTATGTGCATGTATAAAAAATTTTTTGCCCCAAAGAATTTTCAGTGTTAGTACTTGAAAAACAACAAGTGAGCAAGCAAAGAAGTGATGTGCAGTGACCAAAAAGTGTACTATAAAGAAATTATCCCTACAGACACACTCAGCTGTGAATGCAGCCCTGTTTAATTAGGTGTTTGTGCAGTGTGGATGTGTGTATATCTCTTGCAGGAGCAGAGGTGATATCGTCAGGCTATTTCAATAAACCATTTTGCTGTCACCAGATGGCAATGTAATGATATTTTGCCATTATTTCACCTTAATATGTCACTGACAACTTGTGGTACTTTGTGTTTCTCTAGAAACGCTCACCAAAACAGTTTTGTTTTTAAATTAAAAAAACAAAACAAAACAAAAAACAAAACCAAACAAACAACCCCAAAGTTTTCTGTTTTCATTTTATTTTGTTGCTAACTTCTTTATTTAAAAGAATAACTTTATTCATTTAAAGGAGTGCAGGAATTAAGAAATAAATTTTGCATGTCAGTCTTACAGATCCAAACCTCCCAGGACAAATAGAAAGCCTCATGATTTATTGTCATGACTGTTATTGCTATTAACATTAATATGTGAAATTTCTGTGGTAAATGCATCATGACTGTAAAATGAAGGAGTTAGGCAGCAATATGGGCTTTTCTCAGTAAACAGAAAAGGCTGAAAAAGAGCAATTTGATGGTACAAGTCAGACTACATGCCCAGAAATTAGGCAAAATTATTGCTCTTTTCCTGTGCTGTGTTACTTCTGACTTAGTGGGAATTGGTGCAATTAAATAAAATTAAAATTGAGGAGCTTGGGTAGCATCTAGAAAATCTCAGGGAAAAGAATTTTAGGCTCCTTAACTCTTATTATGAAGCTTGGATATACTTGTATTCTTCAATGTAAAATAGAAAAAGATAATTAATATGTATTTTTCTTAACCCTAGTACAAAACATACCTTTAAAATAACCAGTGCTTCGTTTCTGGACTGGTCTGGCACTTTGAGGCAATCCACTCAGAAAATCTGATGCTCTTCTGTGCAGGTGTAAACCAAAAGATGATGTCCTGAAATAAGTTTGAACTATGTCTGCATGGAAGTGCCCTGAGCAGCAACCGAGTCACATATAACAATGCAAAGTAAGCATTTGTGATTTAGTGATACCAAGTCCATTCCCCTAAATTTTAGTTTTCTCTTCTGTAGGCAAACCTAGTGCTGTCCTCTAAGAGTGTGATAGGATTACTCTGTACAATTGCAATGAAGCTGTAGTTAGAGGTCCAGGTGTAGGGACTTGCCCCCTCCTATATAAAGAGATTATCAATTCTGAATATAATCTGAGGAAAAGTTAACTTGCCCTGCTTCAGTGATGAAAAGTCACCTATTTTTCCAACAAATTACAAGAAAAGGTTTTTTATTGTATGAGAAATACAGCCTAGCACTCTGCACAGAATGCAGGAATCACCTTTTGATCCCAAATATGGATGCTCAAGTTTGTAAATTTAATAAAAAAGATAAAAACCCCTATGGCAGTGCTTATACCAGAAGCAATAAACTCTGATTAGATCTCACTATTTTTATATCAGAGTCTCTTTGCCTTGCACAGAGGTGAGAGCTTTGGATGAGATAATAGCTTCAGACAAATGCTAGAGCATATGAAGTTTAAAGACCCATTCAGGTCTCACATTGCTTAGGAAATTAAAATAATCAAGTATGTTTTCTGTCACTGTCCCCTGTATGCCTTAACTGTCTGTGCCCCTCCATCACTCATTCCTGCAGGATGGAGGCTGTATCTATGCTGCTTCTTCAGGTCTGAGTGTTTGCATGTGAGGAATATCTCCATCAGCTCATCTTTATTAACCTATAAAAGAGTGAAGAGTCCTAACCAAGCAATCAGGTACCATCAAAACATCAGAGATGTTGCTGGTATTTGTGTCTTATTGTTGTCACTTACAACTGAGGGAAATGTATATTGAAGAAGTGCAACAACATGCTTGTCATGCATTTCCCTTAGCAAAAGCAATTAAAGAAAGGGAAAGATTGGGGTGAAAGGCAGAGGAGACTTGTTGTGCCACCCAATCCAATTGTGTTTCCCCAGGCACGCTTCCTGGGCTTTAGCTGATACTAAAATGGAAATTATAATTGTGCAAAGACAACTGATGACTAATTGAACTTTGAAACTGAGACCTGAGTCAGCAGCTTTCACCAAATCACTGTCATCAGTGACAGAACACCTATAGAGATTGCACATTGTCTTCTCAGTAATACGCTCCTTGATATGAATTAGGTTGAAAGAAACAACTTTAAAAGTCTGTGGCCTTTTTAAAATGCAGTTAAATGTTTTTCATTCAGTTTTAAATTTGAAAGAAGACGTGATAGCTTATAAATACTTTTGCAGAGAATATTCTTAGACTTCATTTGGGGTTTGGACAAAAAATTCCTTCAGAAAGGGTAGAGCCCTTTTTGACTCTACCTATTATGTGAAGTTGATTAATTTGTACAAAAAAAATAATCTATCAATATTCTGTGCTATGGCAAAAAGAAAAAAAAATTAGTCAACAGGTGTGTGGAATCCCCTGTCCTGGACTCATGTATGGGAAAGACACTTCCAGGGTGAAAAGCTTCTTCTCAAGTGTCCCTGGCTCTATACACTTGTTAAACACAACTTGCTGTGTCTCCCTGATAGGAAACAAACATTGCCCTGTGAAAGGCCAGGCTCTGACTTAGAAACAGGGAGGATAGTTCCCACTGGCACTGTCCATTATGGCTCAGCTGCTTGCAAGGGAGAAACACAACATACTCCTCCCTTTTCATAAAGGCAGTTGAATACCCACTCCTGTTTTTTCTAATTCACTAAACCATCATCCTCATCAGTTTTTCCACCAAGCCCTTGGTATAATAGGAAGCAGATGAGATAATGGGAGAGTGAAGCAAACTGGAGATTGGCAATGGCAAGATTTAAATTATTTTGCTCATACTGGGAAGCCAAGAGCCTCCAAATGCCTAGGACCATATGAAACCCCATGCAAAGGTTTTACATATTTAAAGAATTGCATTGTATATACTTGCAAGCTTACTACTGTGTGAAGGTTTGCCTCAGAAAAACCTGTACATTTCAAAGTATAGATGTAACCCAAATGTTAGGTAATGCCACGTTGAGTTGGAGGGAAACATGATAGTACATAACTGCAATATCAGTGACCCAAGCCTTGAAAGTGCTGCTCCCAATCCATCCTTTGCCCAGCCTCTACTTGTGCTTTGGACTGCCCTGCCCCAGGTGCAGCACCTTGCACTTGGCCTTGTTGAACTTCAAATGGCCAATTTCCTCAACTACAGTGCTTGAAACAGCAGAAACCTCAGGAATGTTACAAAGGAGGATTGTCCTTACACACCTTTTGGAGAGGTCTATTTGCAGCAGCAAGGACGGTGCCTTACACTGGAGCAGCTGAATCAATGCAATTTTTTTTCTAGACAGCATCAACTCAGTACAAAAACTAGATGCAAAAATAATCACTAAACAAGAAACGCCTGCCTGAGAGGATAACATCATATAAAGTGAGTCTGAAAGTCGCTCATTAAGGGCAGGATATTAAAGGCAGTGGTGGGTAGGGAGCAGGCTATTAATCAGGCTATTAATATGTCAGTGATGTCAAAGTCACACACGAAACTGGTCTTCTGCAATTGGACATGTTCCAGCAGAGATGTTCACCAGTCCAAGCACAGAGTTTGGTCTATCTTCCATCCAATTCTCTGGATTCTGGGGAAAGAGCAGTAAATATTTTGCAGGAAAGTGTAACTGGAGTAAACAGGATTGAATTGGAGCAGTTCAGGAAACACTGAGGATGACAAATCCTTCTGTTTGTGGGACAACCACACTCTGAAGGACAGACTATAGGGGTAGCCTGTATCCAAGCTACAACTGCATGACAGTCTTCCCACAGGTAGAGAGGAGGTGGCAATGCCTCTGCTAGGTACCATACACACTTAAAAGTAGCTAGCTAGTAAAGGAAAAGTCTTTGCCAGTGAATTGCATGTGTTTTTCTTTGCACAGATTGCATGGTACCATGGAGTGTATCACAATGTTAAATCAAAATGAAGCTCTTGAAATGTTTTCTCTTCCGTCCTAAAAACTTTTTCTGTAGGTTTCTTTTCCTGGTATTAGGAACAGCTTGGCGCTTCTGTTTCATTTTGATGGCAAATGCTTGTAAGGTGTAATAGTTTTTATTTCAGAAATCGGCAAAAATATATCTCATTACAAGTGTTGAAAATAATTATAGCCTTATGAAGTGTATAGTGTTTCTTACCCAGGCAACCAAATTACTCTTGCCTTAAGCTATCTCTTTCTAAACCTATGTAGAATTAGCTCATCCTGAATATCTTGGTGACTGTTTGTGGGCAGAACTTGCGGCAGATTTTGGTTATTTTCTCATAAATTTGAGAGAAATATTACCAAAAAAACCAAAAGGTTATGTCAACAGACTCGGGCTGCTTGAAGTCAGTGATGCAACACTGGGAGTCAGGTGGGGACCTGGACTGTCAGATTGGAACCGGATTCATGCTGTGTGCTTGCCTCTGAATTAGACCAGAGAATGAGGGAAAGGTTTCTCTCAATCTCTGAAGAAACAGAGATCTCTTTGCCCTTCTGTGGGAAGTGACTGCCAAACTTGCTTTTGTGAATTTTGAATGAAAAGGTATCAGAGAGTGGGAGAATGAGCTCTTACACAAACTGGCTTTTTATGGATTTTTTTTTCACTCAGACTCCTGTTAGGTGGAGAAAGTGAAGCCCGGGTGAATGTGCTCCAGTTAGCTGGTGTGGCCTGGAGACAGTCAGGATGTGGTGTCACTCTGCTCATCCCGGTGTTTCTTGTCTCCCAACAAACCGAGGGATCTGCGCCTGTGGCACGCTGCGATGCAGACACACGCACAGCTGGGACTCGTGCTTCACTTCCCTCCCCTTCCTACTAGGGACTATATAAAAAGATCCTTTGTAAAACAAGTTTATAAATAATTTAATGGCAGATATAAAAAGCTTTTACTTTTTTTTTTTTAAACTGGCCTTTT
>VZRZ01005482.1:331010-450743 GCA_013398175.1 Climacteris rufus
AAATAAAAAAAGGTTTTTGTTTTTTTTTTTTAAATTTGTCTTTTTTTTTTTTTTGTAAATCTGTCTACATGAAAAACATTCCTAGCAAAGTTCACACAGAGAAAGCTGAAAGTTATTATTAGGCACATAAATTGACTGCTTTCTCATTTATATGCAGGCAAATTTCTTAATTTATTAATCTGATTTGCATAGAAAATTACAGCACTCGTCACTGAGAAGTCTCATTTAAGAAAGGTTTTATAAAAGCTGTAGCTAATTAGAAACAGAATAAAACACATAAATGTGTTTAATTTTCTACCTTTCAAAAGCTGTTTTTTTAGATTAAAATATTTTTTAAATGTACCTATTGCAAGAGTTTGAGTTTGTTTGAAAATTGTTTCACCAATACATATTTTGTCATATTGTATTTAACTCAGGACAGAGGAAAAAGATTATTGAACTTAAGTTTGAAAGTTCACAAGGGGGGAAAAAAATAGCTTAGAGGAACTGTTCTGTTGTAATGTAGGAAGGCACTTAATTAACTTGGGCTTCATTTAAAACTGTAGTGTAAATCTTTTCAAAATTAATCAAAGTCTCTGCTGAATTATATCTTGGCCAAGTTTTACAATCAAAAGGCTCTTAAATCAGTAAGACCTGTCACTGTGAGAGCTGTAGTAGTGTTTTCACGTTCTTTGCAAGCTCATCTGCTCTTGGACTTGAAAGTCTTTTCCCTGGGTCCACTTTCTCTGGCAACAGCTGGCTGTTTGAGGCAGCACGTTAACAGCTCACAATTAAACAATATTCCAGCTAATTTGAGCTCAGGCAGATGAAGAACATCAATGACAGTGAGTTTCCTCCCTCCCACCCTCTGTTTGTTCAGTTCTAAAAAAAACTTTATTTTGCTTCAGTTGCTCCTTGGAGACAAGGTTGCTAGAATTCTCTCTTCATTGTGGAGTCCAGCTGAGAAATTGTTCTCCCATCTTGCTGAGGCAAAAGGAGAGAGCATCAGCCCACACAAGCTGCAGATGTGCAAGGGGGTAAACTGGGGGAAGCAATGACAATTAAAGAGCATATGGTCAAAAATAAATCTGTACAGTAGTGCCAGTCCATATTAATCACAAGATTAAGAATAGTAGCATATCTGTACAAGTAGCGTGCTAAATCTCCTATTACATTTACTAGCCTTCATATATCTGGATCTGCATGTTTATCAGGGTGTCTTATATGATATACTGTATGAAGTGAGGGAGGATTTATAGTACATTTTGTGTAAATGGACCTGAAAAAAAGGGATGATAAAACATTAACATCTGGAAAGACGTATGTCACTGGAATAGCACACACCAAACAGACATGTGAATGTGTGAAAGAACAATGGAATTAAAGCTTTATCTTAGCAAAACTGTAGAGTGCCAAGCTTTTCACACATCTGGGTGAAAATATAGCCTGTAAGTTTTCATCTCAAGTTTAGCACTATGAGGAAGCTTCATGACATACCATTGTCGTCATGTGGCTTTGAGATCTTGAGGGTTTGTTAATGGGATTTGTTGTAGAAACAACTTCCTATTTTTTTTTACTAGGTCTGTTTTGATCTGAACATATATACCTTGGAGGGACTGAGAAACAGACAGAACTAAACCAGGAGAGATTTTCAGTATGCATGAGGTTTTATCAACCAAAACAACAGTTTTAACAGGTCCCCTAATATTACTTGTGTTTGTCAAGAAACGAGCAGAAAGGGGACTGGTGGCACTAACTGCAACATGACCTTTGCAGCTTGGTCTGTATTAGAAGTGCATGGTCTGGATTGTGAACTGGTACTCCATGTGCAAGTGTGAAATGTAAATTCTGGGAAACTGTAAAATGTCTTAGAACTTGGGCTCTGAAAAACACCTTTCCAAAACAGTTGTTCTTTCATCATTGGGTATGGGGCAGATTTCTAAAAAATCAATTATCTGTTAAAAATTAAACCAGTGTGACTCTGTACTATAAGAATTAAGCACATCGGTATCTTTAACTGTGATAAAATGTATAGGATTTTTCCTACCAGCTCTTCCATGAGGCTGTAAAGTTGTGGTAAACTGGGTTTCCCAGAGGTAACATGCAGAGGGATTATTCTCCCTGGGGAAGAACGGTGTCCTGTGGAGCCAGGTGGGTAACAAGAATACTGGGTTGGGAGTAGCAGCCACACCAGGCAGGATTCTGTGTGTTGCAGCTATCACAGGCTGTTGGATGTTACTCAGCCTCAAGTCTGACCCAAAGGGAAAGCCTGCTCTAGAGGAGAAGCTCTTTCAGGCTTCAGGATTTTCTCTGAAATTCTAGGGATTTGGTTTTGGTTTTTTTTTTTTTTTTAAGGATGAAAAATTCCGTTTCCATTACTCCATTTGTAGTGGCTTCAGAGAAGGAACCATCACAACCCTCAGGCTTAAGCCATAAAAGAAGCTTCTCTGCATTAACTCTGATACCTACTCTTGTATACCTAAGTCAGATACCTGCCCTTAAGACCTTGTTTGTCTTCACCTGGGTTGTACTTTTTGTATTCGTCACCGCCCTGTTCAGAGTTCCAAGCAGGCCTCTGCATTTCTCATTTGCAGAAATAGCATTACCTGGAAGGAATTGTAATGCATACGCAAAATATTATCAGAAGTACAGGGTGTCCTTGTCGCTGACAATAGTCACACCCCATTTATAAACTTGTCTCTGTGTAGCTGTACATGCCAGGGTTGGTTTGTGCAGAATAGGAAGGAGGCTGTTTCAGAAGCAGTCAAAATGCTAGTGAGGTGTCTGATGGAGACGCACTTCATCTGACAGGAAAGATAATAGAATTGCTTTTTTAAAATCAGCTCTCAAAATAGAGAACTTTTTGACTTGATATTTCAATAGATATGGAATTGTTTATCAGGTTTGCAATTCACATGGCCTCACAAATCCATCACACAAGAAATACCACAACTGTGCCTCTGTCTATTTGCCTTTGCTCTGCCACTGATTGCCATGTTTTATCTCTGTCCTTATTAAGTAGCTGCAGTAAGAGAAGAAATGAGAATTCCCCCGGCTCGGTTGAGCATCTCAGGTGGTATGTGGTCTTATGCCAGATTTTTGAGTACAAAGAAGATGCAACTTTCCTTGAATGAAAGATTTTTAAAGTTTTGCTGGTAAAAGCACCTGCAGGAGACTTTTCAGCTATTCTGGCAGTCGCTTCTCTTGAATTGCATCAAAACCTTTCTGTAAACATGGTAACTGAGAATGAATGTGCTGCATGGTTGGGGCTGTGTTCTGATGTTGACAGGTTTGGGTACAAACAGAATAACTTACATGGGCTGAGCTGCTCAAGCATTACTAAATTCCTCAAAATGGAAAGCAGTTATTACACTGCTGAAGCTTTCTTAGGTGGACAGGAACTTTCTGCTGGTCAGCATCTCATTTTTCATGCCAAAGCTTCTGTTCTTTCCGGTTTGCTCCCTACCACATGATATGTGTGCAGCAGCATTCTTAGATTTACTGTTTTGCATCTGAATGAGGAAGCAGCTGCTGATGCTGTGATGATGCATGCAATCTGAGGCTGCCAGCCTTTTATTCCGGTCTGTGGGGGTTTTCTGTGGCTTCTACGGGGAAGCTTATTGGGCATGGTCAGGGTCTTAGGATGGGCTGGGGACACAGTTAAAATGCAGTTAATAGGATGTCCATGTACTGAAAGACTTGCAAATGCTTAAAATGTACTAAGCAAGGTTGTGATGTGAGTAGGAGGGCTTTTTTTTTTCCTGCATGACTGATTTCACAGAAATTTTTCTGATAAGTTACTTTTTTGTGTGTGATAGTTTCTGAACAAGTGTACTTTTAAGATGATACTGTCAGTACAGAGGCTACAGCCGAAGAGATGGCTTTGGTTTATGTCTCAATTTTTGTGGCAGAATGTACAGAAATTGGTCCTCATTAAGAAAATATGACTTTTTTTAATGAGCAGACTATGAATAAAAACCTCATTTTTCTCTTGCTTTGTTCTTTTCACACTTTTTTGAGCATTGCTGCTAAGTGCAATTCAGCCTAGTTGTAATGGCTGGGCAGTCTGCCTTGTAGCTCCTCTGCCCAGGCTGAACTCTGCCTCAGTGTGGATGGAACTTCCCTAAGACTATCTTTTCCTCGGTATCTGTGAAGTGTGGGAGGTTTCTATGGTGGAGCATTAATCAGAGTTTGGGGCTTCATCTTCAAGGGTCTGTCGAATGGAGTTTATTTGGGATGCAGATGAAAAGGACTCTACCTGTTGCAGGATGTAACAGGATAAGAGAAAGATGCAAAAGTTCTGTGATTATTTTCACTGAAACTACAAATATTTTTCTTGTTCAAATACAACTTGAACAGAAATGTGAATAGAAGTTCATATTTAAATAGCTAAAAAGGTCACTTGTAGCCAGAGCATTGATCTGTCTGCTTGTTTCTCTAAACATAAGTGGAATAACCTTCAAGCTGCTGTATTTAGTTGTATTTATTCTGTCTAAGCCTTAAGCAATATCCAGAGCTCTTCGGGTCACACAGTCTCCTCTTCAGTACCTGTTTATTCACATCAGCTGATAGTCTGCATTTCTTGTTAGCCTTTCTCACATTGAATGTAGCTCTTGAGCTTTTGACATGGCAAGTGGGCTTCCTCTCCTCTCCCCAGCTTTTCCTCCGGAAGTGTCATTTGCACTGTCTGAGAACTGAATGTTTTTACTTAATACATCCCTATGTAAGAGTAGAGGGATCTTTAAGCTTGATGTGCTGGTACTGATGTTAGAGAAAATGAATTGTCCTTTGCCTCTTGGGTTGACTGAATTGACAGGTGGACGTGTACTTAAAATTTGCTTACTGCTGACCAAAGACGTCAGGATAACGATCTCTGTTACCACACAGAAGATAGGAAAACATGGGTCAAAGTCAAGCAACCTGAGGATTTTCTTCCTTCTCTGACAGTCTAGATCCCACTAAAATTAATAGAAGGACACATCCTGCTTTAGTTGTCTCAGTCTTGACCTGAAGAAACCGTTCTGTGGGTGAATGGCTTGCCAACCTTGTATGAATCCTGTGTTTCTTCCTCCAGTGGCCCCAAATGTTGGTGTTACTGGTGCAGAGCCATGTCCAAAGAACAGGACACATATTCACATGACATGTTCCTAAGAGGTGGAGTGGAAATCTGTATTTCTTTACATTGACACTCAAAAAAAAATTATGTTAAGGAATGGCACGAAGAGCTGAAGCAGAAGGACTGAACAGTGTCTTGACTTACAAGCTGCTGTTTCAAGGTGAGAGCATGTTTGCTCCTGAGGTCAGATCCAGCAGCAGTGCTTTGGTCACTCTTGTACCTTCCACCTGAGACTCTTTTGTCAATAAAGCTTTAGAAACAACAAAATTATTGCAATTGTAACGGACACCAGAGCAGAAAGATTTACAGGATGTAGAAGTCAAAGATGCCCACCCAGTTTTAATTTTAGAGCTTAGGCACATGAATACTAGTTTTGAATTTTGGTGTGGAAGTCTAGAATAAAATTATTTCATAAAATAGTAATTTTAATAGACATGATCATTTTGATCAGGGTAATGGGATGTAATTTTAACACTTAAAGTATTTCTTGCGTGTTGTGCAGTTTCTTAGAGATGGACGTAGGAGCATAACTTTTGAGCTATGCCAAGTCAGTCATCAGGCAGATTTGCAACAGGGAGAAAGGTACTGCTTGAAAGTAGTGTAAGCATGGAAACATGAGATCTAGTCCATATATTTGTATATAAGCACATCCCAAGGTAGTAGAGGAGAAAACCAGAAAGGATTAATATACTGACTTTGTTCTGTACAAGGCACCCTTGTACAGAGGAATAGATGAAGAACTGGCTCCATCAGTTCATTTATCTTTCTTGCTGCATGTTTCAGGGGGATTGCTTTGCAAATGCAAGAACCTTGTCAAGGGAACAAATAACAGTACTTGTTTCCTAGACTCTCCAAGTGGTTCAAACTCTTTTGGGATGTATCAAAAGACTTGCAGCTTATTCTGAAACAGCTGCCTGTCATGTTAAATGGTCCACCCTCCCTGTGCAGCAAAGAAGCTGTCATCCTCACACGAGGCAGGACTAATGTCCTCTTGCATAAATCCATGCCTGATGTTGATCCTGTATTTAAATGCATTGCTTAATACCTGCTAAAGCTGGTGGTGCCTGGATAAGACCAACAAAGAATTGTCAGTACAGAATTAAAATGGAGTGATGGTTCTTGTTGAAGTATTAGAAGTACTCTGTTGGTTCCAGTGATAACCATGAAAAATTAATGAATGCTGGATAATGGACCATATTAAAAAAAAAAAAAACAAACAAAAAATAACAAACCAAACCCATCAAACATACAAAAATCCCCACAACATACAAAAAAACACGAACAAACAAACCAACCCCCACAAAGTCAAAACAAACCAAAACCAATAATAATTGTTTTAAAAGCCCCCAACAAAACCTGAACTAGCCTTTAGCAGGGTTCATAGGTATCCATTTTCCAGAAGGATTAATTGAAGCACAGAAAAAGGTCAGCAATCTGCCATCACCTTGTGAATCAGAAAATCTCAACATGCAACCCAGAAGCCTGCCTTTGGGCTCTTTTACTTGAGGAGTAAGATAGCTTGCTCTGAAGAAAGGTGTCTGGCTTCCTGCTTGGAAGGAAATTAAATTAGCATGGTGGTATGTGCTTTGTACATCTGCTGTGTAATATGCTTTGTGAAATGCAGACATCCAGAGCAGGGATGCAGATGCTCCACTACTTGCAGAAGTTAATGACAATTATCCCAGTCTTTGATGGCAAACAAAGTCGTGAGGCTCTCAATTCCACAATCCATCATGCCACTGGAGGCTTACTGAGGGATACTTCATGACGGGCTGGTGAGAAAAATATACAAACTCATATGCTGCTGTTGCAAATCAATTCTGCAGCAAAGTGGAAATAACTCTTGTACCAATAAGAAGCGAGGCCTATGAAAAAATACCCTCTTTCTGAATTTTCAACTTGCAGATAGCAGGAGAAGCCATCAATCATGTTAGAGAGCTCCCATTCCAGCGATGTTGTTCTTAAAGACACACCAGATGAAATCGGACAAGACCAGAATATGCAAAGCCCCCCTTCTTTTTTTTTTTTCCCCATCTTGCTCCTTTCTAGGGAGTAGAGTATGAGAAAGGACCTTTTTCTATTTTCTTTTCCTACTTTTTTAAAGCAAACCTATATCCTGACAAAAGCATGTATATTGGTTGTTTGCTATCAAAATGACTGATTAATTGTTTCACAAACGGCTGTTAATCATATATTAACGAGATACTCTCTTTTGGTAAATAGGGATTCTGTGTCAAGTCTCTTTCCTTGGAAGCCTAAGCTGGCTAAAAGCATGCACAACTCAGTCTCACAACACCACGGGGTGTCCAAAACTGCACTCCAGCTGAAGAGAAGCAGATAGCTGGGACGTTTTAACCTGTCAATGTTTCATTGTGTAAACTCAGAAGCACTTCTTCATTCCTTCAAACCTTCTTTGGTTCCTTTTCTTTCTGCCTTTTCAGGTGTGTTTGAAGCACATCCCAGGCCACAAGGAAAAGGCTCCAGTACATCCTATAGCAAATACACTTAGATAAACATGTGTTCCCTGTTGTCTTGCAAAAAAAAAAAAAGAGATTATATCTCATGTGTAGCAGATAAAAATTGAAACCTACTAGTCATGGTCTCAGCATCCCTTGAAATCCACCTGCATTGCCAAAGTGTACAGTGAATAAAAGAAAAAAGACATCATGCATTGCGATACTGTTTAATTTTCTCACTGGCAGAGATGCAAAATACTCTGAGATAGAAAGACAGTGTCAGCCAGATGAAGTTACACTTTCCTCTTTAATATAAATTAAATTTAGTCAAATTGCACAACTAGAAAAGCTTAAGGCATTTTGCAGCCGTTAGTTTGTTGGTTTTGGAAAAAAAAACTGAGTGGAAGTGTCTTGATCAAGATAACATCTTGATCAAGGCCCAAGCTTGAAGTGATTCTCAAATAGGCCACAGAGGACCCGGCCTGTTGCTGTCTGTATCCAAAAAGTCCTCAAAAGGTTAAAGTAGGTTACCCTATTTGCTCTATCCTGGTGGTGCACTGTGCTTTTGGGAAATACAGTCTCTCTCTTCAAAGATGTTACTGGGACACATTAAAAAGCCATCAACCAATCCTGTTGATAATTAGTCATGAATTAAATTAGATTTTTGGAAATGCAGCAAAAGCCACATGTTGAGGAGTGTAAGTCAGCCTCTTCACACTGGAATTGTAGTAGGAAGTCCTAGGATGTTATTCTTTGGTAGGGTTTCCTCCAGCTTGATCTGACATGACTAAAAGAGGCTATTAACATAGAGTGCCAAAGCATGTAGATTATTAATCTCATTGGATGTAGCAGTTTGTGTGTTGCTATGTGTAAGCTGTAAAGATATATCCTGATAACTTCTCTTCACTTTCTTGTCTTCTTCTCCGTTCCATCACTGCCAGTGGTCTTTTCTGCTTCCATTGGCTGTCATTAATTTAGCCTTTGTGTCAACAGTCCAGAAAGGGATCAATTCTTTCACATGCCTTGATGTGTGGCACTGTTAAGAATAATGTTGGCTAGTTCCTCAGGTATAGCTACAGTAGGGACTGGTGAATACCTTCTTAAAATGTTCCTACTCAGAGTTAGAAATGTTTGGCCAGCTGAAAACACACACACTCACATGCCTGCTCTTCTAGGCTTTCAACATGTTCCCAGAGTGTCTGAAAACTGGCCAAATGATCAAACCAATAGCTATGGAGTTGGTTTTTCAGAAGCCACTATCAGCTGATGAACAATACGAAAGCCAAAGAGCAGCTCTGTATTTCCAATGGTTTTTACGGCTGGCACTTCATGTGACCTTCTCTGGTTAGTTCAAGAGGAAAGTTCAAATACATCAGGAAATGGAGTAATACCAGATACAGCTGTCAGATGAAAGTCACTGTCCAATTGATGAAATTTTAATTTACTTTGCTCTTGTCCTTTCCAAATGGTTACCTTTCAGTTTTCTTTACACTGGGATTCTGTAGATGTTCATTTTCCGAGAAAAATGTATTTGTTCTCTAAAGGGTACCACAGTGTGTTTTCTTCTGGCAACAGGCTGATGAAAACAATAAATTATTCAATCCAAGAATACCTAAAATGATGACTCACTGCTGGTTCCTATTTTTTAGGCCTTGTTTTTCATTAACTTCTACATTAGTAGTCCAAATGTGTGGTTAGATTGAAATGTCCTGTGAAATTGCCCTGCTTTCCTTAAAGCGGGAAGCCCTGAGCCTCTAGAAACTATTGTGAGATGTTTTTCCTCATTCTGTGAAATAAAATACGGTCTGCATTTGACAAGAAAAGATAAATCTGTAACCACTGGTTGCCACCCCTCCCTCCAAAACAAAAAAGCACTGCTGCTACAGCCAGAGCAAGGGTAGGAATTGTTATTAAAGAAAGCATCAAAATGACCTTCTCCCAACTGTTTCACTTTCTCTACTTCACCTCTTTCATAATGAAAGCCAAGAAATAATTTCAGGGAACCCATGCTCCAAGTACACTCCTGAGTAATTTTAGTCTTCTCATTCATAAGGGAAAACCAACACTGCAGGTCACCACCATCAAAATAAATTTGTTTTCACCTTGCATAAACGAGACAGCGTAAAATATTGCTTCTTTGTGTGTTGAAATCAAACACTGTGGTAGATGAAAACAGATATCCATTGTACTGATGAGACTTTTCTGAGCTGCACAGGTGAGTCAAAGCCTCTGAGTTATGTTCAAAGGAGAAACCTTCAATCCTTTAAGTAAACCCATTTATTTCAAAATTATCTTTGGAGAAGAGATGGTAAATGGCCATTTGATGAGCAAATTCTGGGTTTGTAACTGTGTGGTATGTAGCCAAAAAGTAACTAATAGTATGTGACCAGCATATTTTAAAAAAATTGACTGCAGAGACTTTAAGCCATCTTGGTGTGTCTAAAATGGGGCAGATCCTGAGCCCAGGCAGCCCCAGGGAGCTGTGCTGATGGCAGAGGGCTCCCATCTGCTCTCAAGTCTTTGTGTCCATTTTAACTTGAGGGCAGTAAAACTCGGCATAAAACACACCTCGATTGGTGGCAGTTGTGGCTGCTGCAAGGGGCTGTTACTCCACACTTGGCTTCCCAATGCGACCTGGGAACGACTAATCCACATCTTTGCGCTGTTGTTTTTCCCAATTAATGAGGAGTTAAAAGGACTTTGAGGATTTTGTTGGCTCTTGTTTGGTTTTGGTGTTTGTTTGCTTAAAAAACTTTCTCATAGTGAGATTTTCAAATAAGAGGCATTTTCCAGGTTCCCAGGAGGGTCAATGAGCCATGCCAGGTGCTCACCACAGAATGTGTGTGCCAGGTCCTGAAAAACGGCTTCTGCTGATCAGAGTTAATTAGTGATTGGGTCCCCAGGGACTAGGATTTCTGCCATCTCACCTGGCCTCCTATTGCCTTGCACAATGAGCTTGTGGGCTTGTATCCTTAGCATCGGTTATATTTTGAATTTCACGCATTTTCAGACTGAAAGATCCATGTCTACTGTGACAGCTGCCATCATCCTTAACTGATGGTTTCAAAGATTCATAAGATGTTGTCTTGGTTTCTTTCACTCCCTGACTTTTTGTTTTGGTGTTCTGTTTTTAATACATTTGTTTGGGGTTTTGGGTTTTGTTTGTTTGTTTGTTTGTTTGTTTCATTGTGGTAAAATCATAAAAACAAATATGGCTGCAAGGGGGAGGTGATGTAGCCAAATTGTCAGCATCAAGACAGATCCTTACAGGTGTCTGCCTAACCCGTTGTACAGGACTGCCTGTGATGGCAGCCTGTTCTTGTTTCCTGTTGGAAACTTTTTGCTTGTATTTGAGCGTTGCAGCTTAATCCTGTTGGATTTGATCCCATTAACATGACTACCTGAGCAGGTGATTCCTTTCACCTCTACAAAAGCTTTTTTATGCTGTTAGACTTTTCTCTTTCACTCAGTCCCTTTATGTTAAATGGACTTACTCTTAACAGATGGATTTACTAAATTTGCATCATCCTGGCTGTTTTCAGTGTATTTTTCAGTTTTTTCATGCCCATTTTTTGATGTACTCAAAAGGAGTTACTGTATGCTAAAAGTAGCACTACCAGACGATGCTGAGTTTAAGGAACTTCATCACTAAATCATGCAAAGTAAATTAAGATATCCCTGCATGACAGTTTACTTTTTTGTAACAGGAACCAACTAGAGAGCATCGAACACCACCAGACACTTGTGAACACATTTTGGGTTCTTCTGTTTGTTTTGCCTTGAAGAAATTTGGGCTATTCTGTGCTGGGCCCCCCAGAAGGTCTGTTCTGGCTGAAGACACACTGAGGGCTGATGCAGACACCCATTTCACATTATGGCCAGGAGTGTACTTGGAGCAGGTCCTTCATGAATAGAAGCAAAGAGGGCTAAACTTCTGTAAGCTTTCAGATTTGGGCTTTTTTTCATGACAATTTCATTACTATTTTTTGCTAACAAAATACATGTGGGTGATTCCCAAATTCATCCTTGACATCTCATTTTGTTGTGGAGATTACACAAAGACAACAGATTTTTCCCTGTGTTTAATCTTGTTTGTGTAGCAAATGCTTCCTAGGAGTCTTGTTATACCTTGTTTTTTTTCTGGGCTGCGTGTTCCTTATTTCTCCTCAACAATGATTGTGTTCTTTTCCAACACAGCTAAACATGGAAACATTTCCGTATGTTTAGGGGGTCCTGGGAATTTTCCTTTCAGATCTGCGAAAACAACAATCTGACAAGCTGCTTCTTGGCATGACACAGCATGTGTTAATCTATGTCGTTTCCAGGCTACTTTGTTCATAGTTAATTTGTTAAATTCTTTGTGAGAACAGACATGTTCCCCACTGAGCAATCGGCACAGCTGCAGCGAGAGCCAGTGACCAAACAGAGCCCACTGTGCGCTCTGTGTTCAGAGCTGGGATGCAAAGTCAGGCTCGAGGCAGCATCCTCAGCAGAAGACACAACTGATTTGGGGTCACCTTGGTGCCCAGCACTGGTAGTAATGCCAGTTGTCCTTAAAAGGGAGAAAAGAATGGTGTTTTTAGTCTAGATGGACTAAATTTGCAGTGTAGTCCTCAAAATAATAAGTAAAACATGGCTGGTGAAAAGAGGTCAAAGTGTGTTACTTAGAAAAAGGGGAAAAAAAAGGGAGCTAAATTGAATCATAGCTCTCAATTAACCTTGGCATTCACAAACAACGTGTCCCTACAGAGTAGCCCTTAAGGTGGTAGTATCATAAGATCCTTCAAAATATTAAGAAAAAAATCCTAGAAGTCTCACTTGATCTTTCTCAGTTTTGTGAGCCTCCAAATTTTAACTCTTCTGTCAATGAAAATCAAGTCTCCTCAAAATACCCCAGCCTGCACATCAACCACTTGTGTAAATGTTGGGGGAAGCAAGAGGGATTAAGCCCTTTGGTTTATGGAAGGCCTTTCAAAGGCCATTGATATGAAAATGCCACTTGACAAAGAGCCTACGGACACTTCAGCAATTTGTGTATCCCCACACATTTCTGTGAAAGATTAGGAGGAACACACCACTGCAAATTCCTTTACAAGCTGGGCATGTTGTCCAACATACTCCTGTGACTTTCATTAATCTAATCTTGTACGCGGATGCCTATTTATGCACAAGAAATTAAAAATAGTTTCTTTGTTCTCTGTTTTAGAAGCCTTGTCCTCTTGCAAGGATCAGAAGAGTCTGCAAGACAAGGAGAGCCCTTTTTACAGAAGTGCTAGATGGTCACTATCCAGTGCATTTTGTGGAAGCAGCTTTCCCTGCATTTCTGTTGGTTGCAGTAGTGGCAGTCTCTGTGAGTTGGAGCTAAGCATGGACAGTGCTGTTTCAGTGTCTCTGTTAGTAAGATCCATAGCTAGCAGAGTCTTGGAGAAACACACTGTCTGGATAAATATTAGCATTTAAAGGGATATTTAGACATCCCACATCGCAGTGTTTAATTTCAGCTTGTCAGCTGTTTTTCTACACCTTTGTTATGTTCAGGCAGATTGGTTGACCATGAGGTGACCTGTAGGACACTTTTTTTCCCCTTTAAACTTTATTACACCACTGCATGAGTATATTTAGAAAGCTGGTTCTGCCAAAAGGAAAAGATTAAGACAAGGTATAAAGCATGTGGAGCACAGAAGCAAGTAAGTGTTTGAATAAATAAGGAAGGAGGAGCAGAACACTTATTAATATCAACAGCAACCATTTTAATTCACTCTGTTTCAGGCCAGGTCCTCCATCTGGAAAAAAATACCAGCCAAGTTGTGCTATATTATGCCACACTTGACCTTGATGGGTCTCTAACTCTTCCTTTGGAATGGGACTGGCTCTCTGGAAGGTAGCAAAGATCAGAATGACAAAGCTCACTTGTCATTTATTTCCCAGTGTGGCCACGGGGATCTTGATAGAGCTGAGACAGATAGCTTTTTACACCTCTCTAAGAGGACCATGGTCTCCTTCACAGCCTGTGTCCATTGAGAACCCAGCACGTCTGTCTGAAGGATTTGGTGAAATTCAGTCACTCAGAATGGCTACTGACTGTGGGGGGAAGGGATGCAGCCTCCCTGGCTTGCAGCATGAAATCATTCAATCTTATTGCAGAATTCTGATATCTGAAGCCTGTCCAGTGACGTAGGGACTTAGCTGTTGTTTGGTCCAAGCATTTCTGGCAAGCTATCTGCATCGTCTATGAGCTAAAAATTGAAAGCTGGCCTCCCTTAGTGGAGACAGCATTGAGTAAACAGCTGTCAGCCTGTGCTCTAGTCACAACTGCATTCCTGAGAAAGCCAGATACAAATAAGTATATACTCATTTGATAATAAGCACAAGAATGCACTGAGATTACCTGGGCTTTCTTTTCTTTTGTTCTTTTTTTCCCCTTCTTTGTGGCTGGGGGGAGAACCAGGAGTTTGTTATAAAAAGGTCAAACACAACTTTGCAGCTTTCAGCCATCTCTATTCTTTTCTTTTGCAATTCTTCTCTCTGATTAAACTTCCAGATAAGTCTAGGCACTGTTGCCCAGCCCTTCACATTTAATGATTTTATGCATCACTTGCTCTTGGCACTGCTCACAGCCCTGCCATCTCCACTGCAGCCTGTGATCTTCTTCTCTAAATGTTTGACATCCACCAGCATTTCTATTTTGCTCTAAGATGCCTTTTTTCTTGTGAGGTCTAGAGAGGGAAAATGATGGTGGACAACCCTGAGATGAATTACCCAATACCCAAAGATTTTTTTCTCAGCTCTCCTAATGGAAGGAAAGTCTTGTGTTCCTATTTACCTTTGTCTTATAAGAAAAGCAAACAAAAAAACCTCCCAAATCTACAACTTGTCCTAGATACAGATCCCTGTCCTGCAGCTCATTTTGTTTAAATAATTCTATGAAAAGTGAATATGCAGCCTTTCTTCAGAGGATACTATATGGAGAGCAAGCTGGTTAGGCAAAAGAGAATTGTTTTAGTAATTTTTGGGCGTTTGGTTTTTGATGTTTGTTTTGGGTTTTTTCGTTTGTTTGGTTTGGTTTTTTGGTGGTGTTTTTGGTTTTTTTTCCTTTTCCTCTTTATAAATCAGAGTAGGTAGGTTTTGTCCTGTTACTCAGCGGGGTTTATCAGAGATGTGTAGACTACAGACTGGGGTGAGGAAGGAAAAGAGAGAAGAACTGTTTACCATGTCACCTGAGGAAGATGAGCTGATACCAAGATTTTGGTGCATGTGATTTTTTTAACAAAAGAAAGAGGTATGCATGTTTACCTCTTTGAACCCATCTCTATTGATTTCAGTGGATGTAAAACAATAAACATACCAAGGTATTTAGACAAAAGGAGTCCAGGGCTTATTTTTCACAGCTTTTAAGTGCAGTACAGTAACCCCTGGCTTAGGAAGTTGTTGAGGCCCAATTTGTTGATGCCTGTGTGTGCAAAATAATTCAGTACTTTCATGATCTTTATTCTTCCCTTAACTTTGGGCTGTTGCCTGCTGTGGAAGACAGGGTGTTGGACTAAATGTGACTTGGGGTCTGATGCACTGCATCTGTTCCTATAATCTAACCAGAAGAAACTGTATTTCATGTGTGCCCAGAGACAGAGAAATGTGGGTTTGCTGTATAAAATTACAATTCCAGTATCATTGTAGTGGAAATGATGGAATGCTTGCTTGCAGAATTTGACCCATAAGAAATTCAAATGTCAGTTAGCTGCAGGGCAGACTTAGAAGAAGAGCAGGAAGTCATAACAGCTGTTGTCTCTAGATGTTCTGGTCATGCTTAAGACAGACCACAGGTCCACTTGGAAGTGCTACAGTAATAGATATAGTAAAGTATTCAGCAGGTTAAATGGAACAAAGGTGGTTATGTCAAACGCGGGTTCTGAGGATGAAAACAGCTTTCACCTGAAATTGACTTGAGATATTGAGGTGTCAGATGCTCACAGGACATCTTCATTGTCTCTCATTTAAAGTAGTTGGATTTTAGGGTTCTAGTTAATCTGTTCCATGGGCTTTTGAGTCAGCAGTGGGGCGGGCAGGTCTGACTTTTACATTAAGGGACTATTGCTTCTAATGTCACAAAAATACTTTTTGGACAGAGAGAAATCCACAATGTATATAAACACTTTAAAACTCATCCAGTTTCTGTGCAGACCTATAGAGAGAGAATGGAGAGTTGAGTCACCTTTGGGGAAGGCTGTTAATCAGTAAAGACAAACAGTTTATTGCCTGGGTAATGAAATGTTGGTTTCTCCTTTTAAAGAGATTATATTTGAAAACCACTATCACCTTCATTACCTGCATACCAGGACTTGCCTTTGGGGTCCCACTTGGGTCTCTGAACGGCCAGTGATATTATGAATGTGCAGCTTCAATATTTTGAGTAAATGACGTCTTTTGCTGTAGCAATAGCAGAATATAAAACTTCAACCATGGAGATATATATATATAAAAAAAGAGGAAACTGACCCTGAAATATTTTATATAGTGTTTAAAATATATGGAAATGTGTTATATGGATAAAAGGCCAGAGACTATATAGCTGAGGTCTTAAATAGCTGCTATGATTCTATGATTTGCATTGAAAGAGATTTCTACCACTTGGATATAGTTAACATTTACTAAATAATACTGGAATTAAGAGCATGACTTTCAGAGGGTACCAGTTCATCAGCATTATGCACTCTGTCTTCTCTGTTGAGTTTGTAATAGCAATTACTACAGTAGTTCATTGCCCTTTGTAATATAATCTCTTTCTGTCTCTGTGGGGATTGCAGCAGCTACAAGTGTACAGTATCTCACTCATAGATGCTGTGAACCCTCCTTGATTTTTGGAGTTTACAATAGCAAAGAGCATAGAAACAGCTTCTTCAGTACCACCACCAACTCATTTTTGGTTTTTTTCTGTTTGTTCTGATCTCTGAAATGTGACTTTTATAAGGGCTGTAAACTCGGAGAGGGTTCATTCCACTGCCTGCCATTCAGAAGAGTTAAACTTCAGAACTAAAGTTGACTTAGTGTTTCATTTGACAAAATTTGTATAGATCGGGTTGTTTGGGTTTGGTTGGTTTTTTTTGGTTTTTTTAAAATGAGGATTTTATTCCAAGGTCTTGCATAACACAGTCTTTGTTGTAAAAAAAAAAAAAACCAACAACCAAAGAAAGAACCAACCAAAAAACAACACAACAACAAACCCCTAGTTTTATTTATTGTGCAAGGACTACTGAGAACCATCTGCTTTGGAGAGGCCAACTTCTAGGCCACAGATGGTATTTAAAATGGTTTCAAAGAGTTTCCAAATCTTGCTGTGGTACCTTTCAGAAATACATGTAGAAGTCCTGCCAAGGCCTGGAGATTAATTTTTCTTTTTCCTCCCAGAGAGAGGGTCACTTTTTCTTGGAATAGATCCCATCTCCCAGACGCGTATTGAAGGCATATTTAAACATTTAGCTTTGGGCTCTGGATCGGCCTTTTGTAGTTCCCTGTTGTGCTAGGATAATATTCCATGTAGCTAGAATTGTGGAAAGTCCACATGCAGATTTTGCCCTTGTGATTATAGATCAGATTATCAAGTTCCAAAGGATTAAAGTTATTTTCTTTGGCCCTTGGCCAAGTAAGTTAATTAGGTGATTTTCTTGAGATCATGACCTGTCGCAGACTACACTGCCCAGTTGTTAAATTTCCAGTCTGGTAAATGATTCCCTCCCTCGTTTCCCATTGCATTTTCATGAATTATATGATAAGATATGTAAATCTGTTTTTCTTTTTTCCCCATCATAGGGAAAAAAAATAGTGTAACGTTTCCTAGTCACTGGAATCTATACAGATCTAAGATTTGAAATCAATTGAGTGTAAACAGGATGTGTACTTTTAACAGGTTAGACTTTCTGACAAAAGGAAACATTTTGTGACTTTCTGCAAAACTTACCTATATATGGTGTTATGCCTCACTGTTTAACAGAGAGAGATTTTTAAGCCTTGCCTTCACTCAAATTTAATTTCTCTTACTCCCCAAAGAGCTTTATTCCAATAAATTGTAATTCTAGTACAGTGAATATTCATTGAAAATTGGGTAAAACATGTATTTGACACATATGAGAAGGTAAAAACTATATTGTTTAATGTTGGAACCTTGGGCCTGACTAATCAGTACACATAACACTGGCAAAATTTGCTGATGAATAGTCATTAAAACTGGTCTAGTTTTCTGCAATGGACTCTGCAAAGTTTCCAGGTAAGATTTTAATAGTTTTAAGGTGTGAGAGCAGTTTGTCTCTACTTTGGAGATATTTTCATCCCCTGATAACTATTTCATAATCAGTGTTATGTAAATGGGATTTTTCTTTGATGTTCAGTCATTTGAGCTCCAATGTACTATTGTGAAGCATAGTAGAAGCTGTGGCTATCCAGCTACCCCTTTCTAGCTAGAAACAGCACTCTCCAAAAGAAAACACGTTTCCCCATTCACTGGGCTTTGGTTTATTTTCATTGACACAAAAGATAAAACAGTATCATGTTATACCTCTAAGTGTATATTCTTAGCCCCCATTTCAGTGTGTTGGTGTTTAAATAAAGTACAATATGGCTGATTGAGGGGCTCTTCATTCTGCTTCCTTTCACTGGTCTTGATGGTTGTTATATTAAATGCCTTGTAAAAAGCAATTTGTGGTGCTTTCTACTGGGGTGGCAAACAACCAGCCTAAGAAAAGGCACCTCTTTTTTACAGTCCAGGCAGCAGGAAATAAGCCTCCATTGATTTTTCCTTTGAAGGTTATGGATACTTTAAGCAAGGTGTGAAATGCTTATACTACTGAAGTGAAAAAATTTACTAAAGTTAGAACTAAATTACTGTCTGGCTTTAGCAGAGATGCAGTGCAACATGACCTCTCATGCTAAAAACCTTATGAAATCTGACCTTCCTTTTATTAGTTTTGTACAGTTTGTCTTTTGGAAATGGAGAAACTTAAGCCCTGAAATTCAGTTTCTCAATCAATTTTCAGTGAAAATAAATTTTAAGTTAATCTTTCACTTGTAAAAGAAGGTGTAAAACCTGACTTTGTGGAGGTCTTTTGGTTGAAACAAACAAAAAAGAATGTATTTTTTTTTTTTGCTTTAAACTCATGAATAATTTTGTGAAAGATTTTGAATTTTTTCCCTGTCTGTAGCTCAAAGATGTATTGTGGATTTCTATGGGAATAAAAAATAAGAGATAATTAGGCACTTTTTCCAATTGACTAATTATTGTTGCAGCAGATAAGGTATTGTGTGGCTGAAAACCTTTACTGCTCATGTTGGATTACTCTGTAGCCCTTTTGAATAAGTGCCGTAACTAAAAAATGCCGAAGTAGTTCTAGAAGAAAGACAAACTTTTCCTTGGAACCTGAATGAATCTTTCAGGCATGGGCACTTTTCGTCATCACTTGAAATCTGTAAGAGGGCTTCAGACCAATTCTACATTTGCTTGACTTAGTGGCTTCATCCAGTCTCTTGGCTCACAGGCATGAGCAGAGAGTCAAATTTGGTTTTTACACTGCAGTTATCTGAGCAGTCTTTCTTTAATGGAGCAAAGACCATGTGATACTTGATTTAGATTAGTTTCCCTACTGGCAATGCCATCAGTTGACTCCTGCCACCTTGCTGAAGCAAGGCTGATACTGTCAGGTCCAAAGCCTCGATGCGTGGTGAATTAAAAGAATGGATTGTCACATACCAGTGTGAGGCCTTGGTAAGCAGGGCTGTAGCATGAGGTTAGAGACCAGTGAAGTTTCCTCTGAAGGAGAGGCTGTAACTGCAGAAGTGAAGAACAAATTAGACTTAACTGATGGGGTTTCGATTTGACTGTCTAAACAGGTTCTCTTTCTTAGGGTGAATGTTCTTCCAGATACTCTATTGAATATTTACTTAAGTAACTTGTGTTTTGTTCAAGTGTACCATATGGGTGATATGTTTCAAATGAACATTTCTTGTTATTTTTTTAAACTTTTCCTAATCAACACAGAATCAGTCCTTATACTTCAGTCATAACATTTCATAAGAAACCTGAAAAGCTGGTATTTCTTTCACTAAAAATAAGCCTTTCCAAACAATATCAGAGCTGATTATTTCCCTTGCTGTGGTGCACAGTTGTGTGACGTTTAGTATTTGAGTTACTTTGCATCCTGACTTGTGCAAAGATGGCACAGAATGAAATGAACAGAAAAGCTCTTCTCTTTTTCTTACTTATTGTTCCCTGCTGAATGGAGCTCTAGCAAGAAATAAGGCTTTTTCCCAGAGGTGGTAAGAATGGTGATTTTTTTCAATGTGCTCTGCAATGTAGAAGAAATTATACAGGAAAACAGAGGCTTTTATCTTTAGCAGATCATGTGAAAATATTTACTGGAGATGATAATGTTACCCAGGGGAAGCTCACAACAACTTGAACATGAAATGCAGCAATTGGGAGATCCCAGACTGTCACATTATGCTAACAACATAGAAGCTTCAGTCTCACTCTTTGGGAGAACTGAATTTTGAATTGAACTCAGTCATCAGAAGGCTTCCTCTGACCTTGGCTGTTTTTAACCACACTGAACTGCTTACTGACACTGGTAATTTAATTGCCTCTTCAAATAGCCCCATGTGTGTATTTTAATATTAAAACAAGATTTGCAGATGGAGTTTATCTGTTATTAGTTGGAAAATAGTCCATTTTGTGGACTGGGATCCTTGTCTCAGAAGCTCTTTCTCTGTGGGTTGATCAGTCACTCCAGTTTGTCTGTCCTATATGCTTGGCTGCCCAGAGTTCCCAGCTCTGGATAGCACACACAGGTTGAGTTAGTTTGTTGCCGTTTGTGTAATTCTTGAACATGGGATTCTGTGGCTGAGTCTAATCCCTCTTTACACTTAGCTGAGGGACACCTTCTTTCTCCTTTTAGTTTTATTTTAAATTTTCTTTTTCAGGAGATGTAGTGCCTAATGAATTGTCAATTCAATTAGGAAATTTTGCCCATATGCCTTTGTGGCTAGATGCTGTATTGTTGTACTAAACCATTTTTCTTATGATAACCTCACGAGTAGCACTAAAAATGTGAGTTGAGCAGATACTTTTGAGTAATCAAATAAATTATTTTCTTCAGTAGGAAAAACCCTTTATTTTCTTCTAGCATTAATGAATGTAGAAGCGATCTGAGGCTTAAGCTTCAGAATTTGCTTAGTGTTATTTATTTCCATAGATTTATAGAATATGGCAGACTGTGGAATTGTTTAAAATAAAAGAAATAAAAAAACCCAAAATGAAACAGAAACAACCCACCTGAATTTGATTCCCTGTGTCCTAAAAATACTTTTTGGAGCCAAATTCAGCTTTCAAGGTCTGTAAATCTTACAGCATGTAAATTAGATCATATATACAAGTCAAGTAACACTTAAAATTTTGGCATGGTTTTGGGTCTTGAGCCGCCCAAGGGTTGGAATTAACTACACCCAAAGGCTGGATTAGGACTCTGCTTTTTTACGCACATGCATAGTAAAGACAAATTTGCAATGTAAGTTTTACCAAAGGGAATTGAACCTGGGGCTTGAGGAAAAAGACTGCATTATCCAATATTTGTTAAAAACACATTTTATAGATAACCCTTTGCCTTTAGCAACTTCTGTCCAACTGTGACTCTTCTCTCACTACTGCTACAGCAGCCTGGAGATAAACTCTGCTGTCTCTGCTGCCTTTCACAGTGCACACACAGCAAAGAGCAACTGGAAATCAGCATCATAAAACACATTCCTGGTGTTTCAGAATTTGCTCAGTGCTACTTATTTCCATGGATTTATGGAGCTAAATGAGCTAAAGTCACATGAACAACACTGCATGATGTTTTTAATTCAAGTATGGCCAAAAATTAGAGGTGAGGTGACTTTTCGTGGTCATTTTGTCATTGAAAAGGGAAAATAACTACCGGAAAAATAATATTTTCACTGACAGTATAGGGTAATTAGTTTCCCAGGGAGAAGATGTTGGTAGCAAGGGGCTTTACACAGGGATCCTTTGTCGTTTTATGGATGCTCATCTATCAACTGTCAGGTTGTTTCAAAAGAGTTCGGGTCATAATGTTTTCTCTCTGCACCTTTCCCATCATGGTGGCCCAAATTTGCCTGAATAACCATCAGTTGTCTTGTTTGCCTAGTCTGGGCATTTACAATGAGGCAGGAGGTGGCTGTGTTGCTGTGGCTGCGCAGCATGGGGTTTTCTTCAGGGAGACCATCCAGTGTGTTGTCATGGGTTTGGTGCAGAGGACACACTGGCAGGAGACACACTTTCCTCTTCCAGGCAAGGTATGCCTATTAAATTGAGTGGGACTTCCCTAGGTGAAAAAAGTAGGGGAAGGCCTCAATTTGGTTCTTGTGTGGGAGAATGGTTTTTTTTGGTTTGAGTATTAAAGATACATATATA
This sequence comes from Climacteris rufus, assembly GCA_013398175.1. Taxonomy (NCBI): domain Eukaryota; kingdom Metazoa; phylum Chordata; class Aves; order Passeriformes; family Climacteridae; genus Climacteris; species Climacteris rufus. The sequence continues at coordinate 353,011 of VZRZ01005482.1, forward strand.
AATATATACATAAAAATACCCCAGTTTTATCAGTCTTTCCCTCGTCATATTTTGGGTCATCATTCCTAAGACAATTATTATGAAGTTGTGATATCAGAGTAAATGCAAAAAGAATTATAATTTTTTGATCTGGATGTCTCAAAGGATGAAGGTAGCTTGACATTGACAGATGTAAAAACATTCACCACTTCTTGCAGGGATTGCTTCACCAAGAAAGTGATAAAGAAGGGAGTTTTGGCTAAAAGCTGAGGAGGTCTGGTGATGTGAAACGCCTGCTGAAGTTTTGCTGTACCTCTCCTGCTTTGCCTTCCACTGGAAGCTGCTACCTGGCAGAGTGTGGCTCACCTGTACCCCTGGTCCTGCAGCAATTTTTAAGTCCTTGGAAGTTTTATATACTCTCACTTATCTATCCTGGGAAATCTTTCTTCTCAACACTTTTCTTTAGAGAGATTTGAACTAGTCCTTGATTCCTGTTGTGCCTGCAATGTCCCAACATCCCTTTTGCTTTTCAAATTTTTCCCTGATTTCTAGCCATCAGAAAACTCAGCAGAGAGTTAGGTTGGTTTTCTCAGGACAGTAGATAGTGTCTTACAACAAAGCTAGCTTGATTTTAGATGTATTTATAAACACACCCATTGAAATGTTCATGAATATTTAGTATTTAATGTAAAGGACAAAATACTTGTCCTTAATGTTAAGGCCAATATTATCAAGGCAAGATTTAAAACACTCACCCTGCTTCTTCCTTTCTTTTTATTTGGGACAACTCATTTACATTCATGGTTTATTGATAAGGAACCTGCAGTCTGGACTTTAAGTATTTCTATGAGAATTCACTGACAATTGCAACAAAAAGGATGAAAATGCGACTTGAAAAATCTATGTAGAGGAGGGAGAAAGCCTAAACCAAAAAGATTTGTCCTAAGGAGGGTAATATTACTGGCTTTCTTTAGCAAGAGAAGTAGTTTTATAGTTTGGATTGCTAGCATATGCAACCTCTAATTTTTTTTTCAGTTCATTAAATGAATTGGCTGTACAGAGATCCCAATATGACACATGTTCATTTCTAAGACTTTTACTGGGTGTGACTAAATAAACGTAAAAAATGAAGGCTGGAGGCCTTTAGCTCTTCTCAATTTCTACTTGTGTTGCTCAGTGACGCTTAAGAGTAGCTGAAAATGCTCCCTTGATAGAGTCGGATTGCTTCTTTATTAATTCCATTCATAAATACACACTGGGTGTCCAGTGGAGCACTTAAAACCCTGATAATCAAAAGCTTATTGTGTGTTTGAGAAGCTTGAAAGGGAAACTGAAGTAAATACCAAGGGAGAATAGAATAAAGTTAGAGTTTTTCTTTCTAAGTCAGCAGGAGGTCGTCTAAAGTATAATGTTATGCACAAGTTTTACCTTCGAGGCTGTGATGGGGAGTGTGAATATGTGTGCAATTACAGTAGTAAAATCAGCGTGCCATGCATAACTAATGCAGCACTCTGCAGATGGCAGCACCCCAGAGCAGCATTAACAGCTATCTGATGGCCTCTGTGTGTGTGAGACATAGAGGACTTGTACCTTTATTTCAGCTCTGCATTTAGCTCTGTTCCACTCAAACAGCATAAGGCAAAATTCCTGTGAAAGTTATTAAAGAGTAGAGGCTATTTTTTTCCTCCTCAGCTGTGTCTTTCTCTCTCAAAGCAAAAATGTTGGTTTTGAAAAAGGTTTTCTGAGGGCAATCCAGCTTGTTGCGCTAGTGAGGTTTTCTTCTCAGTTAATGAGTGTGTGTGAAGAATGGCAAGGTGGTGTTTGCACCCCAGTGAGGCTGGGTTGATTGAATTAATCTGGTTCTGTCTACACAAGACACTCTCCTTGCTTTTGCTCTAGGGCAGAATTATAGGGAGATGGAAAGCAGAGGATGTTCTTCCAGAGCAGCCAATTGACAATTCTCTTTACCTTCTGTAAAGCTGCTTCAGTTCTCATCAGCTGAAGACTTGCATAAGCTCCCAGCCTGCAGTTTTGAAGAACAATTTTGGTTTTGAATTCATATCACTTCTGCTTAACTCTGTATAGACTTTTACCTGGGTGAGGAGTGTGCCCTGAGGCTTGGCAAATATGCAATGCTTTGATCTCTTTTTGGGTCTTCTCTTAAGCCTTAGACCCGGTAAGCAATAAGACACCAGTCCCAAGCTGGTAGGCACTATGGTGTGCTGAGGCTGTGGCATAGATGGGTGCATCCTGTGAAGAAAATGATCTGATTCTTCAGCACCTCCTGTTATTTTATGGAACCATTTCCATGACGGCATGGCAGCAGAGGATCTCACATGAGGAGCCATGAGAAGTACTGAGAACTGGAAATAAATACTTCTCTGAGATAAACAATAACATTGATCTTGGCCGAGCATAACACAGAATTTCTCCCAAGACCCCCCTGTCAGGTCCTTTGAAACCTCAAGGCCTAGCCAGGTCCATTTTTGGGCAGAATTGCTTAGTTGCTTTTCTTTGGAGAAATACAAAACTATACTTTTTCCTTTTTTTTATCCTCTAGTAATAACTTTGAATATGGCAATGTGAGTGCTTTCTAGTCTACTCTCCTCATTAAACAACAAAGAAATAGAAAGATCTGAAGCTTCCAGGCCACTGCAGTAATAATAATTATGTTGATTTTTCAGAAGGATTACACATTGGAGAATAATGTGAGGAGGATGCTATTCCATATATCCTCAGCAGACAGACTGAGAAGTTGTCTTTGCCATCTCAAATGATTTTGTAAGAGGAAAAATAGAACACTGCCACTACACAGAAGTAAACTAAGTTACAGAGGAGTGAGGAGACAGTAGGGTAGTAAAATGAGTGGTTTAACCACCAAATCTTGTTGTAGGTAATGTAGAACTGCGTTAAAAGGCAGATTTTCCTTAATCTATTCTGCAGTTTGCATTTGCAACAGCAAAAGACTTTTTCACCTTTGTTGTTCAAAGAACCTATGTGTGATCTCACTCTGCCTACTGCATGCACAGAAACAGCTCTCAAGGACTGCTCCTGGTCAAGAGGAGAAAAAGGGGGCACAACAGCTATCTCCACCTGGGCAAAACTGTGCTTCAATCAGTTTTCACTGTAATGTAGTGTTGGAATATCTTTATGTTTCTGAGAATTGTGTAGCATGTCTTCTCCTAGGCTAATATTCCCCCAAATAGAAGAGTAAGACTTAAACTGCTGGTGTCTGGCAGAAAGGACCAAGAGACAACTAGCAGGAAGGAAAGAAGCTTTGTTGAAGGGGTCAACAAAATACTAGGTAAATTAAACCAGTGGGATTCCAGTGTGGATGAACAAACCTAGCAAAAAAGAGACCTAGAGTTTTGGTTGCTGCCTAATGCTTCTTCCACCAAGATAAGGAAGACACTGCTAGAGCCCTGCACTGATGTGGGGATCTGGTACAACCACAGGTCTTGGCCAAGGTTGCCTGGACTACAGAGCACTCGGTGCACCTGGAACCACCATTCATTACAGCAGCAATGGGAGGTGACAGTGGCCCGTGGCTGGTGCACCACAGCAGGAAATGTGCACAGGGACAAGTGCTGGCAAACAGGTGGCTTTTACTGCATACATCTTTCCTGCTACTAATCTTCATTTGTGTGTGTCAAGGGTTGTTTTTTTACATGTCTGTTAGTCTTAAATCAGTCTTCCGTATTCTCCAGCATCTGTAGACAAGTGCATAGGAGCTGAACTGTTTGTCATGTCAGGCTGGAGTTTCTGTTTGCATGATAGAACTTTTTTCATGACATATGAGTTTTTAAATGAAAAACAGGGAGAGGCAGCAAATCACTTGGGTTCAGACAACAGAAGGGGAAAAAAAATCCCACCTAAACAATAGATGTTTAAGTAGAAAGTGTTCCAGCTCCTTCTGACAAAGAGCCTCCAGAGGATTACAATGCCGTCAATGTTGCTTTAATTAAATTTAATGCTGTGTGAAATGCACTCTGAGAAACTTTGATGAATGACTGGGGCAATTCATGTGGCTCACTAAAGGGCATCCAGCTCTTGCAGGGGTGTCAAGCCACGATGAATTGGTTAGTACAGGCATGTTTATAGACTGCCTAAGGAACCTTGTATCTGTGTGGTAATGTCAGAGATAATGTTATGATTCTCTGGACCTTGGGGGGCTTTGGTGACATGGTTAATGAGATAGCCCAGGGAGTGTCCCAGTAGGTTACGTGCAGACCTCCCACATCAAAAGGAGCAGCTTTGCCCCTTCAGAGCCTGCTGTCCTCTAGATCTCTCAGCTGGCTCTTGCTTTCTGTAGGGCCACTTTCTTTTTTTACCTCCTCCCCTTTCTTTTTTGGTTCTTAGTCAACAGTAACTTTGGCTTCTGAAATTCAAAAATTGTTAGTTTTTAATTTGGTTTCTCTTTGACCCATCTACACAATGGCTTTCAAAGATTTTTACAGGAACAACGACGACCACAGTTACCCTCCTCCCAAAGCCTCAAAATGACAACAACAAAGCTTAAGCTGAAGAGGAAAATAAGAGAGGAAAAAACCTTAACTCTCTCACTTTCTGTTCATTCTTTGCCCAACACAAAAAAGAGGAATGTTTCTCCTATGCAGAGTTTGGTTACAAAATAATGGGCTATGATAGTACAACTGGGTCTTTTATCTGCTGCACCCAAAAAAGTGAAGGGAAAAAAAAACCCACCAAAAAACAGTGAATCGATTGATAAATGAAAGTCTGTTATTCATGTTTGATTTAAAGGGTTGATTATAGGCCTGGGGAAAAGGTTGTTTAACAATTTCTCTTTGTAAGGGGAAAAACCTCACTGTATGTTTGGTTTAAAGTGAGGTTAGATGGCAAGTAAACATTCTTGTAATAATACAGTGATCCTTGCAAAATTCCTGGTCCAGGAAGTAGATGTTCAGTATATTACATCATTGAATGAGGCAAACATCAAAGTTAATGCAGGACTACCTCAAACGATCCTTATAAAATATAAAAAACCTGAAGTTTTTATTGTACTTTTGAAATTTCATAGGAAAAAAAAAGGGGGAGGGATGATGATGGATCACAGATTTGATAAACTTTGTACCTCACAGATCTGACGACAGAAGCAAGTGTTCTGCTTTGGATGACACTATGTTTAAGGCTTGTGATCCCAGACATAGAAATAAATACTAATGAGAAACCAAGATGGGATCTTCTGCAGTGGCATAAGCAGCATGTTAATTGGTCTGGCCAGTGGATATTCTGAAGTTCTGGTAGTTTAAGATGTGTGTCATGAATTTTGAGCATTCATCTCCTACTATGTTTGAATTTAAGCATTTGTTCACTGCAAAAAATACTGAAGAAGTGGTAAACATAAATGTGTACGTCAGGTTTTGAATATGACTACACATACACACTTAGGTTGAGTCAAATATTCCCTACAATTTTCTTTCAAATCCCTTTGTAAAGCTTATATCCCTCAAAGTTTAAAAAGAACCCACACAACAAAACACCTCAATCAAATAAACAAATCCTGCCTAGCTGAGTCATCTCTGGCCACCTCATTGGTGAAATAGCCAGAAACAGTCACCTGCTTTCTGCAAAATTTATTTGTTTTGGACAGTTCTGCTGGTGGTGGCTTTCCACAGCAAAGGTGGGGGAAAGGTTGTTGGAGATTTGTGTGGTTAATGATCATGGTGGCAGGTATTAACTCATGGTGTTTTGTGAAGGTCCTAATCACTCTTTTATGTGTCGATTAAATGTTTAGTTATGCTTTAAATGCTGTTGGAGCCACATCAAGAGATGAGATCAAGAGCCAGCCATAACCAGAGACCTGTAGTGCAGCGGTTGTGGGTAATCTTGTTTATTTTAAACATTGGAGGTAAAATACTTATTTCAGAAGGTTGAGGGTTTTCCTTCATTTTCTGACTGAAAGAAGTATCTATTCTTCTCATCACCAAGCCAGTACCACCCTTCTGGTCATACACTGTGACAAGCCGTCTTTCCTGACTGCTCTCTTCCTTCTGCAGGCAGGGCAGCTTTCTGGGTGCCATTGCCAATTTTGCAGGGGGTAAAAATATATCAAAATCATTTCAGTTGAAAAACTGTTTGGAGAGATCGAAAATTGTTTACGTAGAGAAAGTAAAAACAAATAGACAAATTTTCTACAAAGTTATGTCTGTCAGGGTGCATAGAACCAAGATTGGGTGATTGGGGTGAAGATGCTTTTGAGATTGCTGTAAAGGCTGATGTGGCCTTGAAAGGGTTGCATCAGTTCTTCTCTTGTTGCAGCACTGGGAGATGCTGCTTACCCATGCTTGGCAAGCTGGAATGGCCTCCTGGCCCTGATACGCCAAGGGAAGGTGGAAAGTGGGCAGAGCCAAGCCAGGCCCTTCCTTCTCTCTATCTCTCTGTTATCTGAATCAACTATCCAGGTAGAAGCACTTAAAGGGCATTTATTTAATAAGTTACTTGCTGCTGGCCAATATTGCTATAATGAAGTTGTAACTAAATCAGAGAGGAAGCAAATGCCAGGTTTGGTTTGGTAACTTGTCTCGCAGGGAAGAGGGGAAAAAAGGCAGAATAAGCTCAGTGGTTTCCAAGACCCTAATCTATTTTTAAATAGGTCTTTCTGAAACTGTAGCAGCAACAACAATCTTTGCTGTAGTTAATGGGCTGTCAGTGTATCCTTTATTTGAATGACTGTTTTCTGAATCAGAAGTTAAAGACATCGTGTTGTTGTCACTGAGTCAATGGCATAAGTCTAACAAAGGACCTTGAAGCCACTGTGAGCAGCAGCCTCTGATGGCTCCAAAGTAACAGCAAGGTCGAGGAAAAGGCAAACACAGCTAACAGTGTCCCAGTCTCACCAGTGTGGCCACACAGAGTATGGCAGACAAGTCGGGAGAATAAATCCCTTCCTGGTGCGTCATGCACAACCCTAGAGCAGGTTTGTTTGTTTATTACATTGAAAGACTAAAATGGTGCAACAATTCATAAATCTGGTTGTAGGAGAGAGTTGTTACCCAAGGGAAACTTGAAGAGCCAAGATGATCCTGCTGGTGGGCTGATGGTCAGTGGGGGACTCAGAGGGTAGTCCGGGTGCAGGACAGCTCCATCATGGGGCAATCAGGGTCTAGAGCTCTCATGATATCCTGGGAATATTCCATGCCTTGGATCAGTAGGCTTTGGTGTTTGAAGGGAGTGCAGGATGGCTTTTGTCTCCTTGACAACCGTGAAGAGTGAAAATGGATTGAAATAGGGACGTGCTGTGACATTACAGGAAAGCTGCTGTGCTGGGGTACCAAGCTGATTGAGAGCTTGGAATCAACTTGCCCTCTCAATACATTCTGTCATTTTCCAGTGATCCTTATAAAGAAATTAAAGTCTCCCTTTTCAGACTGTTGAGGTCTGGGAGGAGTTAACTGGGTGAAATGAGATGGGACTGGTTGCTGCTCAGCTGGTAAGTGCATGTGTGGCAGTGGAGACAAACCATCAGAGGGAAATTAGAGAATGCAGAGGGGGAAACACAGAGTAGATGTAATGTGTCCCTTAAGCACTGCTAAAGGAACAAAATGTCTATTTTTCTAGAGGCAATATTACCTCAAATGGTCTGACTGTCCTGGTTTAAAACAACAGGTGCCTGCCAGGGAAGGTGGGAAACTTCCTGGAGTGGAGAAAAATGACCTCTTCCCTCCAGATTGTTTTAATTTTAAAATTACAGGGCTTTCAGGTAAAGAGATGGGTAAAAGAATATCAGTTCTTTACTAGGATATATATAACAAGATACACAGTGGCAACAAACAAACCAGAAAATCCAATAGCAGCCCTCTGTCACCCGTTAAGCAGTTGTTCCCGCTTTGGTGCAGTTATGGCGCACCTGGCACGGGCGCTGTTGGCTCCAGCGGCTGCACCCTCAGAGAGGGTGATGGCGGCCTCAGTGAGGGAGAGAAAATGGAGAGGGGGGCGGTTTTGAGTTACCCCTGGCTCTCACATGTCCCGTGAGGTATCATGGCAGTGGCAGCAGCTGAGGTTCCAGTCAGCAGCTGCGAGGTGCTCCCTCTGGGCAGAGAGAGGAGCTGGAGGGCCCGGTTTTCCCCGAGGCACCCACAGAGATGGCGAGGATTTCTCCCCTGGTGAGGGGCCGGTGTTGGAAAATCCCAGTCCATAACGATGGTTAGCGATGGCTTACCTTACCTCTGGTAAGGGGAAAGCAGTAAGGAACATTCAGCAGTAGCAGCGAGTCCTCTGGGCAGAAAGCAGTTCAGCTCCAAACCCCCAAGCTGTGTCTCCTCCAAAAGCTCCGGGCAAAGTTTCCTCACACCCAACTAATAAACTCCTGAAAACCCCGCTGCTTTCCCCTCCCTGCCCAGAGCCAGTAAAGCTCTGACTACATCCTTTGACTTCTTAAGGACCGGGCATTTCAACTTCTGGGCAACTCGCTCTGCTCTCACAGGTTTCCTTCTCAGCTAACAGATGGGAGAAAATTCCCTTAAAAAAAAGAAAAAAAAAGAAAATAGTCCAAACCCACAACACTGACCCATCCCTGCTGGGCCTGTGGGTCATCCCCTATCACGAGACAGCTTAACTTCAACACGTGGGCTGCAGTGGCTGGGTCTGACAAGGTGGGCTGGAGCTAAAGTTCCTTCTTTCAGTCGAGCCTTCCTTGCTTTCACATGTTATAATCGGACATTTAACATTATTTTAATATAGGGGGTTTTTGTATTCAGTCTCTTTGCATGGTTTAAAATTAATTTCCAAGCTGTGATCTAATGGCAGTAATTACCTCAGAAGTGAATACAGTACAGGGTATGTTTATTTTTGTTTCAGCTAAGGCAAACGATTACAGGTCTTGGCTTCACTTCAGGGCTCAGCTCTGTTGGGAGAGCCAAAAATAACATCTACCTTTGCAATCTGGCAAGCAGGTCCTAAATACCTTACGTGGATGTTTGATTTAATGACATGAAGGGTAGCAAGCAGAGGAGAGCACATCCCTTTGAGTCTTGGTGTTGCAGAGGATGGCTGGAGTGCAAATTGCTTTCTAACTCAGAGTTGTGGAGGGACCCAGCTTTGTCATATAATGACTACAACTCCCTAGGATCAAATGGTAACTTGCTCACCAATTCTCTTGAGTTTCTGCAGTGTCATCTGAGCAACATCAGCAACAGCATGAGAGGCATGAGTACCAAAATACCTGTGAGATTTGCCTGTGTGTAGGTTTCAGTAGCTATAGGAATAACACACTCTGTTACATGCAAAAATGAGTTTGCATAATTGCATACTAGGAGCTCATGACAAGCATAGCTGTTCCTTTAAGTATTTCCTGGCACCTGATGAGGGAGGGTGGATGAACAGGGAGAACAACTTACTTGGTTCCTGTCGAACAGTGTATGGTGATAAAGCCTGCCCTGCATACTCTGTCCATATAGGGTTAACTGGGAACTTTATGCTTTGGTGTTTCTGTGCAGAGAATTTAGTTTAATTCTTCTGCTTAAAGAATTGCAACATAAAAATCAAGTCCTTAACTATGTCTCTAAAGATCAGAGGAGAAGCTTTCATCCTTCCCTCAGTTTAGTTTCTTTGTGATGTGGGCCAAAATATGGCTGGATAATTTGGGGAAGCACGTGGAAAACACATGAAAGAATTTTGTGAATCCTGGCTCTAATCTGTAGAAAGGTAATATGCCCTTTGAATATCTGACAGCATTGGGGGATCTCTTTGTAAGCACAACTAATGTGATATGCTGATTCCACATGTCCTTTTTTACCTTGTAACTCTTGGGAAGAACAAGAAATTGTAGAATAAACAGAAGAGAGCCCCTCCTAATAGGTACCTGAGTAGAGAAGTGAGGTGATGAATGGTTACCCTGGAGCTGCCTCAAATTTCTGCAGGAACCAGGAGTACTCAGCACATCTCAAGTTCATGAAAAGAGGATTTAGCCTACTTTAAATATTTTTTTAGATTATCATGACTATTAACCTCTGACAGTCTGGATTCAAGAGACCCACAAGTGCTCAAAACTACTTAAAAGAGAAACTTACACTTTAAAAGGTTGACTCTTGCTTTCTAGGAAGAAGAGGTGTGTTGTTCTGGCTGCTCTATTTTTTAACTTCTTAAGCTTCATCAGCTGAAGTAGAGTTGCCCTGAGTTTATACTGGAAAAGAGAAGATCAAAATCCACCCTCTTCGAATAGAAAATACTATTTTCATATTTTCTGTCTTTCTCATTTGACTTTACAATCTAATTTCTCTGCTACCAGAGATCCTCTCAGTCACATCTATGTTAAATATATATTGCTTTTAAATTCTTAAATATGGGTGAGTGTGCACTCCAATGAAGAAGTCCTTTTGGGGGGATGTGCACGTATATGTGTAGTTTTACTAAGTAAGAGGAGATGAGATGATACAATGGTGATGAGTGCGGTCATGAACCATATTTTCAAGAATTTTAAATGGTTTCATGAATGGTGAAACTCTAAGAAGTGTTAGAACATACATACCTATGCTATGGGTCACAGTCTTTCCAGATGGTGTTACTGGAGTCTTAGATCCAATTAATTTCAAATAGTGATAGCTATAGTTACATAGTAATGCTGAGTGCTTGTAGAAAATGCTCAAAACCACCTACAGGCACACAACTGCAATCCCTGCTTAATCTGAGCAGCAACAGGGAGGTTTAAAAAATGGAGCTTTTCATGCTTTCATGAGATCAGAAACGATACCTCTGAAATTGTGGTGTAGAAAGTCTGTTACACCATGTGCAGTGCTCGTAAAACCGGCAACTATTTTGTAGCCTTTCCAGTAAGGAGCAGTGGAAGATCTGAGAGCTTCGGCAAGAGGGAGCTGGAGCTTCATGCCTTCCATTGCACCTCCATGGCAATGTTCCATGAGGTTCACAAATCTTGCAGGTGTTTCTCCCAAGTGTTTTGAAACCACAGAACGTGAGAAGCTGTTGCACTCCTCTGTGTGAAAGAAATTGCTGTGTTTGCTTCACTGCGGCTAACTGCTGCAGTAAACAGCAGCTAGTATAAAACCCAAACTAAAACAAAGTGTTAGTGGGTCTGTAAAGGTGTCTTAAAATGACTCCAACCCTGATTAAAAAAAGGAATAAATTGAAAAGGTTGCACAAACATACATGTAGTTATACTGTAATTTCCTCCAGATTCCATATATATTAAGGAACTGGATTCCTCGACACTGAAGGAAAACACAGCAGAAATGGCCAACAAAAAGCAGTCCTACCTCCTAAATGTTATGGAAAGACATCAGAACTCTGAACAACCTTCAGACATTAAAGAGGTTGAGGCCAAGGCTACTATGGATCTATCTATACTATCTTACACATAGGTTTATCTATAACATATCCAGACAAACTTAACTATACTATTTTTGTAATATATAAGAAAATAAAATCTAATATTTGAAACACAGTTATCTAGCAAAATCATTAATTGAAAAAAATAAGCTTTTGATAAAGGAAACCTGTTGTATTGCAGCAATACTCATGCTTCTTATATTACTGCTTTTAGGAGAAGTAATTTAAAAAATAGTATTTGCAGAAATATGAAAAAGTTACTCATTTCAAGGCCCAACAACTGTACTTTATAAAATGTACAACTTTGTGGAGTTTACTGTTAGTGAGAATTTCTTCAGGTATCCTGAGTACATTACTGCTCAGTCTTAAAATGAGTATATGTAAAGAAGAGATTGCAAGGTGCTTTTGTTTGAGAAAAAGTACAACACCACAGCCTGAGGGACCTTAGCACTGATGGCAGACTAGTAACTTTCCTTAGATGTGAGTTTTTGTTGCTTTTCACTTGAACTAGGATGAACAAGCAGGCCTTTGAAGGCTCCAAGTGTTCCTCCAGCAGGAAATCTGAGCAGCAGACTTTGCTTGAGAAGAATAGTTGCTTACAACTTAATTACGGTGATCAATGAGATGATTTAGAGTTAGAACGGATGTGTACAGCTAAGGTCAGAATCTGAGAAGGGCTCAAGGCTGGTTTAATGTGCTCATTTCCCCAACTCTTGCTTCCCAATAGCTTCCACAGAGATCATTAAAGTCAGCAGATGCTGAGATCTTCAAAACATTATGGACATCTGTAAACTTCTTTATCTAGAAAAAGAATTATGTTTTTTCTCTGCATCCACCAGTAGCTGAGCCAAGCTGGTTTCAAGCGAAGAAGCCTTGTGATATCAAAGATTTGCTTAATTTTTATTGCTGCGCATAAAACATCTGACAGTATTTGCCGAGAAAACCAAAATGCCTCTCTTTGTTTGTACAAGCCAAAGGAGAAGTACAGTGTATCCGTCTGCAAATGAACATCAAAGCCCTTTTGTAAAATCAGGGTTGGTGACATGTATTTGGAGAAACAGTATGAGAGCCGCCTGTTACAGAGTCATGGGGGTCTCTACCACTCATAATCCTGAGTGGAGCCACATCTTTTCTTTTTTCTCTTTATTATCACTTCGTGGTTAACATTAGTTGATGAGTAGGATTAACAGCACATTTTCAGTGACATTTAGCTCTTTTAACAAACTCTCTTCAGTCAAAGGTTGCTGGCCTGAAAAAAAAAAAGAGAAAAGTCATTAAGCAAACAAATCTTTGCCAAGAGTTGATGCTAAACATGCCATCACTCTGTGTGAGTTATTCACTGTATATGAAATTTATTCTACAAGACTCTGACCTTGATGTTGATTAACCAGAAATCCCTTCTTCTCTTGTCACTATTAACAGCTTTAGGTGCCTCAAGTGGCCCCTCTCTCTTTTTTTTTTTTTCTTTTTTTTCTTTTTAAGCATCCATTAAGGAAGGCTTTTCCCAATTTGTCATTTCTTTCATAGTGCTGCTCATTGGAATTGGGATGTTCCTGTAGTGGTGGTGATGCATCTCAGGGGAGACTTTTAATGTTTCAGGCAATTCAGTCCGTTATCCAAAAAGCCTCAGAAGGGAAATGGGGTTTTTCCCTCTCTGTATTCCTATTTTCCAGGACTGTCAGTTGCAGTAAGGCCACTTTTTTTGCTTTCTGGGCAGGTATACAGGACAGAATTTCTGCACTAAATCTTGTGAGGCAAAGAGGGAGCATGTTATGGCTGTTTTTTACTTGTTCAAGGCTCAAAAGGGTCTCTCTGTAGATGTAGGAGTTGAAGCATCAGTAGATTGCCCTTAGGTCACTCAGCTTTGAGTAGACCCCAAATATGGAAGATGGTTTAAAACCACCTCCAGCTCAGTATAAACACAGGATCAGAGCGAGAACTGAACCCTTCTGGTGCCTGCTGCTAAGCACAAAACCGTTTACGGAACAGAAACACCGCAAGTATTCACTTATGCTGGCAATTTCTGGAAGGGGCGAGGGGGAAGAGATCAAGGGATGAGAAGCACACCAAAATAAATGCTAGTTGTGTTTTTTGGTATTCTTTTGGGGTGAGGTCACATGGTGATAAATTGACTAGACTGGAAGAATTGAAAAGTAGACTTGCTGTAAAGCCTGCTAGGAGTGGATTGCATTACAGAGGATAGCTGGCACCTCTTGCTTTGAAGAAACCCTGGCTGCCATAGACTTTGTGGCCCCTGGCATGGATTCATTTGGTGCTTTGTGATTTTGCTCTTTAAGACTCACCTTTGGCAGTCTCTTGGCACACTCTTTTGTGCTGGAACATGATGTTTGTCACTGCAGCTCTATGAGATTGCACCTGGTCTGAAAGCCTTCAGGGTCATTGACAGTTCACATCTCCCTTTCTTTTCTACTGGCTATACCAGTTGAGTGCCACATTCATTCTTGGCTGTTCCTTCCATAGCTTATAAACAATCCTGCAAAAAAGGCACAGTGTTATTAAGATAACTTACATAATCTTAATTCTGCTCCTTCGTGCAAATATGGATTATGTATGACTGTGGCATGAGTGGCTGCTGCCACACTCCCAAGCCCAGGTTAGTCCTTTGTCACATCTTGATCCTACAGTGGAATGGATAGTGCACAGTAAGTACTCCTTCCTTGCACCTCAGTTGCTAAATATCCTGCAAAGGCCAATGTAGAGTCAATTATTTCTTAAGGGCATTACTAGGATGCTGTTGACAGTGGTATTACTGTGATATGTGTAACATTGTTAGAGACAGATGATGTATTAGACTTGGTAAAATGTTGTCTTTCTGGAGACCACACTTGGGTGGAGGTGAGGGAACGTTGGTGTCGGGAAAGTTGAGTGGATACAGCTGAAAACCATCGTCCAGTCCTTATTTAGAGCACAAACATACACGCTTATGGTTTGGGCAAGTGTAGGCAAAACATCATCCTTAGCAGGGAATGTGAACAGCTTTTACAGCTACATCCACAGGAGAACTTAGCAAGCCAAATACAAAATTATGAGATCATAGGAGAAATACATAAACAAAAATGCTGCAATACCATTTGGGACTTAAAACCTGATTATTTTTAAAGCTTTGGTTTTTTCACAATCTGTATATTTACCAAATGCTTTGCTTTTGACAGATGTGCAATTTTTTTCATGAAACTGCCTAAGTGACAAGCTTCTGATCAGCCTTGATCTGACAGATACAACTAGCTGATGTTTGAGTAAACCATTGTGTTTTTTACTTTACTAACAGTTTTCAGGTTAGTCTCCTAACCATTCTTTTTCGGTTTGAGCACTAGTTTATTTCAGGCTTTGTTTTTCATTGCCTTGTCACACAGAATCTAGTCTGTACAGTCTGTTATTACTTCTTTCTTTAGCTTTGAAAAGCTCCATTTATCCAATTTTCTATGATTTCCTGTGTTACATATGATGTCATTTTGCTATTTGTAGTATCATGATATCCAATAATCATACTAATTTGACAGGGACTATTTAAAGGGGGAGAAAAGTTGATTCACTGCAGTGGCTACAGCTGATACCAGCTGATCACCTCTGCTGTCTCCTGCTTTCTGTTGTTAAGCAGGAGTGCAGCATTTCTGCTGATGTTCTTTCCTGCATGTCCACAGGTCAAATGTAAAAGCAACTGTTGTTTCTCTGTAGTGCTCTGGGCATTGCAGAGCATGACCTGCTACTCCATTAAGAAATCTGCAAAAACTTAACTGATTCTCTCCTTGCATTAAGCAGTTTCTTTGTTGGTTTTTAAGAATACAGTCAGTTGCTTCTCTTTTTTTTTTTAATGTGTGTTCTCTAACTCTTCAGAGATTCCAGGTTGTACTTGTTTTCTTCTGTTAAGTAGCACATGTAAATCTTTAAACTGAAATGCAAACCCTGAGTTCAGCACTACACATCTTTCCTGGAGGTTGATGATGTGGGCTTTCAGCTCTGATGGTCCAGGTTGCAATGCCATGGGATATCTGCATGGCAGCATATATTGAATAACAGGTCATTTGGCACCTCCCCCTAGGTCAGCTTTCATGAGGGTTTTCCCATATACTCTTTGATTTCTCTATGTTAACTACAGAGTAAAAATGGGATGATAGAATGCTAACTTTTTTTGCAAGTCATTTATATGTTTCACATCTTCCAGCAAACACCTGGAAAAAACAATTTTCAAGAGTACAATATCATAGGCTGGCAATGTGCTGACTGCCTCTTACCACCACCATCCACAACCAAGACTCCTGTTTGGGCTTTGCCAAAAGGCAGATTTGGTCATGGACAGCTCTGCCTGATGACCTTACCATTGGCATGGGGATTTTAACAACAATTGATGCTCTGATAGCAATAGGATGTCACAGGTCACTGTCAATGGCTGATTTGATAAGAATACCATCTGGTATTGTCCCTTCCTAGAGACATTCACCTCCAGCCTTTCACTTGCAATAGATGGTGAGAGTGTAAGGAACTTAGAGCAGTATAAGGAGACAGATAGAAAGGAAAGTAGAACTGCTTTCAATGCGGTCAAGGGATGATGTGCAGTATAGTGTAGCCGCAAATGAAAATGAAATCTTCTGGTACCAAAAGCGTAAGATTTTTCATCCCTTCAAAGATGGACAAGGTGTCCTGCCTGGCTCCAGCTGTCCTTCTTAAAGGACAGGGTTTTCCAATCATTACTGTGTCATGTAGCCTGGTGTGAACACCTTTATTATCTTAAATGGTACTATATGTAATCTTTTAGGCAAAAGACCATGCCTAGATAAACTTAGACTCTCCCCTTAATCTGCTTTATTGGGACTTCTGTGAAGTTTTAGTCTAAAAGTTAAGCACTGTGATCTGTACAAGACCCTTGTTGACAACTTTTTCTGCACCTTGGCATACCTGAGCCATGAGTCCTTTGAATGAACCTCACAAAGCTGATCTAGAGGCAATTCCACAGCAGAGATGGTCCTCACAATTACTTCCAAACCTGCTGATTTCCACGTGGGGGGCTGGAAAAAGAAGCATGTGTAGTTTCAATCTTCACAGGGGTTCTAAAAAGGATATAATGTACCTAGCAGGTAGTTTTAGATGCTTTGAAGAATCACCTTGAATGTTTTCCTTAAATAGATTTATCAGTGGGGAAGTGGTGTAAGACATCATCTGTTCATCTTGTTAAATATATGCTTTAAAAAAATGATGCAACCTAATTGAATTACAAAAGTTTAGGTTTTATTTAACAGCACGTTATTGAACTGTCTTCCAGTTTCTGCTTTGTGAACAAAGATGATGTAAGAAAAATATTGACTAAATTATTTTAATGTAATGCAAAGCTGAGAACCTGAGTACTTGAACAAGCTGAGGCAATTGTAGAAACCCTTGTAGTTTTCTAATAGGATGGTTTGCTCTTAAGACTAGATATTACCAGTTTAAAAGTGTAGTGAAATGTACAATATTCCAAGTGTTTTGGAAGTGTTTTGGTTATGTTCTTAAAACCACAGTACTGTGGATGGATACCCCTGTGCTTGCCCTCCTTATATGCTTTTATAAAAAAAGAAGGAAGAAGGAGAGGGGCAAGATCACTGAAAAATAAAAAAGAAAAGAAAGTGCTGTTCGTACTTGAATATTTTTATAACAGGTTGCTTTAAAAACTATGCAATTTCAAACCAGTGATGACCATTATAGTTTTAGCTTTTCTTTGACAAGAAATGAATTGGGGATCTCTGTACTCAAAGCTGCACTATGTGCTGCTATGTTCCAGCCACCTGGAGTAAGAAAGATTGCTTGCATTAAAAAAATCTATCTAAGCCCTTCTTAGCTTTTAATGTTCGTTAAACTGAGCAAAGTTGAATTGAAGTGGCTCTCAGCTGCAAAATTCTGTAACTGTACTGGAGTTCACACTGTCCAGTGGCAGAATCAAGAGCCTGATCTCTGGTTTGGTCTACAGATGGCCTCAGGTTGCTGTTTGACCTTGGACAAATCACTTGGGCTGTGCTTCTAGTGTTGAACCAAAAAGAAATCTGAGTGGGCCTTGCATGCACTGCACCTCCCACCTCTTATTTCCATGGAAGGAGAACTTGGGGGTGTGGACCAAAAGAGAACTGGAGGAGCACCTAAGAGTGTGAAAAGGGAGAGAATGCTGGTGCTTGCTGTGCAGCCTGGACAGACTCACCCCTCTTTCAGCAATATCATAGAATCAATAGGGATTGCATCTACCAGTCTTGTTGGGGAGTTGAGATGAACTCTGCAGTACCTGGATATTTCTCTAGCATTGTTAAAGAGTTAGGGAGAGGCTCTGATATACACAAGGTATAGCTATAGGGTGCGACTATAAAAACCCAGCTAGAAAGTATCAGAGATGAGCATTTTGCTATTATTTTCTGACATAATCAGCATTATTCAGCTGTTTTTCTCTTTCTTGAGGGAAGGGGGATGGAGGTCCAAAGTTCAGTCATGAATTCCTGCTGGCAGCAACAGAGCGGCGCACATGTTACTGGAGAAAATGTGGTGATTTCTCAGGCTTTCTTTCCATTAGCAACGAGAGAATAAGCCATGCTATATCTAATTCAGAATTAGTGGTGCTGCTGATATGCTTGATGTTTCTAACACCCTGCTGGGGCTTGGTGTCACTGGCTTTTTTGGTGTGTGCAAGTGAAGAGGCTCACAGACTGCACAGAACACAGCCTGTGTGGCATCGGCTCCCCTGTTGATTTAGTTTCATTTTCTGTTTTTCTGACTTGCTCAACTGTCTGTAACGACATCAAAGTATTCTTCTGATCTTTGTTTCCATGTGTTCACGAAATGCAGTTCTTGAAAGCCTTTATGCCAAAGGAACATTCAGTGTGAGAGTCAGCTCTCAGATTTGTTTCAAAAATCTTTGGCTAATTGCATACTTGACTGAGCCTTGCTTATAATAACCTCTACTGAGAGAGCCTTTGCTGGGAACCTAATGCAGAAACTCTGATCAGGCAGATCCATTCAGCAGAAGTACCTGAGTCCTACCTTGGACAGCAAGTACAGACAGGCACCTATTGTTGCATCCATACTGTGCTGACAAAATCAGAATGTTTCCTGCCCAGAATCGTGTTCAGAGGTGCAGACAGCAACAACTCGGGACAAAATACAAAAGAGTTGTGCAGGAAACACAGACACTGGCAACTAGTGGAGTAGAGGGCTGTGCTTCCTTCAGCAAGCGAGGAACGAAACTGCAGGGAAACGCATTAGCTGCGACGTTGTCTCTACAGCAACAGTCTCAAAAATTTCAGATTGATTCATCCTCTGGCCTCCTACTCATTCACAGTTATACTCTGTGTCCATGCCAAGGTCTTGTGCACCAGACTAGAATAATCTCTTTGCCTCTACACCTTGTCCCATTGTCCCCTGCCATGCCAAAACATTCTCACTAAAACAGACTTCCTTTTCCATAGCTTAGGATCATTGACCTTACCATCCCTCTATCTCTTTCCTGACTTCGTGAGCCTTACAAAAACCTTATCATCTTCCAAATCAATATCACTGCTTCTACTGCTTTCATTTAATTCCTGCTCTCATTTCCTTCCCATTCTTGCTGCTTTTTGTTTCTAATCTGTATGCATGTTTATGTGGCTCTAGCTGAGTATGAGTGAGTGTTAGTTATTTTATATGTGGGAAGGAGAGAAGAAGTGGAAAATATTATCTGGAATAAGATCTTAAAGAATTTGGTTTGTAGTCTGGTAACTGAACAAGAGTTAGAACTGACCCAAGTTAGAGGATAATACTTTGTCACTGAGAAAAAATCGGCACTAATGACAATCAACGAAAGTGTGTTTGCTCCCAACACAGTGCCAACAAATTGCATCAGTGAAGTCTTCTTAGAGCTGACTTCCAAAGAGAGTGATTTTGGGGGAGAAGAAGTCAATCTAATTACATTTCATCAGGCTGGATTTGGTAGTGAGGATTGGCCACACATAGTGACTCTGCTGTCCTACGGATGTGCTGACTCTTACCTGATTCAAGCTACACTTTTAAACGAACCGTGGCTATTACAAGCTTTCAGGTGTTAAGGGTTGAGTGCACTTATTAAATGATGTTGTCTTGGGCATTCAGTGTGTAGCTGGTGACCATAGGGCCTCTCCTTCCCTTCTCTGTTCTTCTTGTCTTTTTTCCCTGCATTATATGCGTTTGAAGAAAAATATTGAGTAGCATACAATGGACAGCATCTGTGGCAGACACTGCTACTTCGCAGCAGCCTGAAAGGCAGGTGGAACTTTGCATTTTGTAGATAGAAAGGCAAGAATGAGTTTATTTTATTCTGTGAACCATATCACCATATGTGAATTAGTGGCTAATAATCCTTCCAGCATCAAGAGACCAACAAACATGGCTTGAAGTTATTTTTGGCCCTCATTTCTAACCATAGGTGAACCAGTTCAGAGATGGCAGAGCTGCTTGCTTCTAATCTTGAAATCCATCTTCCTTTGGTCCCCAGCCAAACCCTAGTGCCTATGCAAAAAGAAAAACTCAGTGGTCTACAGAAGCTGTCATATAAAAGTTAGAGGGCTGGGGTTTTTTTAAAGCTCATTGCAAATTGCTTCACTTTTCCTGAGGGAAGAGAACCAGGAAGGGCAGTTCCACATCTGTCATCACTGTTTTACTCACAGATCCTCTGGCTTGACAGCATCTCAGAAGAAAATTGCTTGCACTTGCCGTGCATGTTGCAAAATGTTCATAAAATCATCTTGCTTTTGTAATACAGCTGGAAGAAAATTTCCTGCCTCCAGTGAGTATTCACTTTTGAAATGCTTTTGCTTTTATGTTCTGTTCAGGGAAACTCTCTAAGAAGGAATGTGTCTAATTGTCACTTAGAGACTCCTATGGACCAGTTACTACCCTGGAACTTCAATGCCATGCTGAATTTGTGGATTCAGTTTTTCCATGAACCCTGTCAATATTGTGACTCTTCTCCATTATTTGTGCATTGTTGATACATAGCACTGCACTTTTGAAAATACCTCAGCTGAAATGATTATGTTTTCCAGAGCCAGTAGTATATTCCTTGCTTGTTTAGCAGTTTCTGCAGCACTTGAACCAAGTTCTTTCAAATCAATAGTGTTGTGCTGTGGTGCAGAATTTCAGCCCCTCTATTTAGCAGGCACATAGAGTTACTTGATCTCGGCTCTTTCAGTGGCAACGAATCTTCCACTTTCTTAATAAATTGAATTAAATTATCACTACTCTACCCTGTCTCCACAAGCAACTTTAGACATCTCACTGTTCATCTCGCATTTTAAGTAGAAAAAAAACAATAGCAATCACTTCAGCATTTTTATGGCATGAGAGATGGCCTAACGAATTAATAAAATTTGCAGGTGCAAGAGTCTTTTGGTTATGTTTTTCTATCATGCTTTTACAAACTACTCTTGAGCCCCATGAGATCCTCTGAATTCAGCCTGGTGTTATTTGTCTTAGAGTGACAAATGAGGTACATAAAAACTGTGAGGCCGGTTGAAAGTTGGGTAAGTCAGTGTTAGTGTAAGGCAGAGGGCATCAATGCCCCTGGCCAAGCATTCTTCATGCTTGTAGCCTGGGCACTGGGTGTTTCTGCTGACAGCAAATAGTTAAACAAAGCACCAGGTTCAGTCAAGAAGAGATTCTTCAGCTAATAAAAAACTGGTTAAACTTTTGCTCTTGTTACTGTGAATATAACATGCATTTCTTTCTTTCCATTGAGAAAATCTGAGCAGTCTGAGCCCATACATTATTGCACCTTGATAGCGGAGTAACTGTCCCAGAGATTGCACGAGCTTCCTTTACACTGGCAGCATAAACTCCCACGTTCACTTCATCAAGCCTAAGTGTTAACTACTTCCCATTAACTCAAATGTTCCCAGGTTCAGGATCAAGAGAACCTGCTTAAGCAAAACATCTGTCTGAGTTGCTCTCAAGTTAATGTTCCATACAGTGTGCTTCTGAAAGGCTGACAAGGGAAGAAGGGAAAGCCTTGGCATTTCTATCTCTACCACTACTTATGGGGATGGGGAAAGGAAAAAAAAAACCACAAAAGCTTTTTATGAGCCATCTTCTTACACTTCTCTAAGTTTGTGTCTTTCTTATAATATCTGATACTTAGAAGGGTGGAAGAAGAGATTTGTAGTTACATCACAGAGTTAATAGTTGGGAAATAGTTGCAAGCCTGAGCCTCTTGAGCCTGACATATGAATCCACCAAATGCAGGGCGGAACTAGAAAGGGTGTGGTGGCTCTTGTCCAAAGGAAAAAAGCTAATGTGGTAAAGGTAATGCAATATTTCAAGTGTACAGTTCACAATACATACAAGAGTATGTAAAAAATGCAAAAAGTGTCCACGTGACATCTCTGTCTGGGAAAAGGGCTAAGTGGAACTAAATGCAGAGGCACAATTCTGTCACAAATGAATCTTACAGCTTCTTGGAGAGCTCACATTTTACTGACCATGGGATGTTTGAATCAGAGGAACATATCAGTTTATGCAAATATAATCCCTTCATCCCATTAGAGCTTGCTTCTGCTCTAGAAACATGAATTATCTGTAGTTTTCCTTATGCAACTCTGCTATGGAGGGCAGCCTTGTTCCACTCTTGTTTTTGTGTATACCTAAAGATATTTCATGTGTCAGGGGAGAATTTGAGCTGAAAAGTCATAACCATGCACCACAAACAGCCACTCTGAAAGAGTTAAAATAATTAAAAGGGGCAAGAACAGATGTGAAAGTATCCCTTAATAGTCTCCCATCCTTTGCACAGTAGAGAGAGATTTCATGATCCCCCTCTTGTTTGCTTGTTGACTAACTTCCAGTAAATATTCCTTAGCTACCTATCTGGCAACTTTTCAGAGTTCTTGCATCCATGTTGTCCTTTGACCAGGAGTCCTTCATGTTTCCAACTTACTGTATGGAGAGCCATTTCTTTCTGTCTGGTTTGAACTTGACTCATACATTTTTCAGTCCAAAGTTCTTGTATAAGAAGAAAGTGCTGATTCCTATATGCCTGCTCCAATCTACTTTTTCATGTTTGTCAGCCTTGTCATATGCCTCAGTCATCTCTTTTCCAGGTTGTTGAGTCCTTCATTGTGCATTGGCTTTCTAGGCTCCACAGATGTAATTCCTTTAGTCAAAATCTTAACATTGCACACCGGCGTGAAAACCATTACAGAAAACAAAAAGCAAAAACATCTTGACTGGAAGAATCTCTGCTCTGGTGTCATGATTTGGGGAGTACATGCAATCGTAGAAGAGTTTCCAAAGATACCATCAGCACCATTATCTGAAATGTAAGGACAACACACATAAAAGAAAAAAAATTTTTTTTCAGGGATTTCTAAGAGCCTCAAGAATACTAAAGGAGTTGTTCCTAAAACATGGCAAAATTGTCCTTAGTCATGGGATGACATGTAAGAACTTGGAGCAATTAAAAACAAAAAAATTATGAGCATCTCACCTGGAGTACTTCATCCAGCTTTGGAGCTCTCAGTACAGGAATGATGTGGACTTGTTGGAGAGGGTCCAGAGGAGGCACAAAAATGACTGGGGAGTGGAGCCCTCTTCTGATTACTTCTCACATGAGGAAAACTGAGACAGTTGGTGCTGTTCAGCTTGGTAAAGAGAAGGCTCTGGGGAGACCTTGTGGCCTTTCAGTACTTAAGGGGACAGACTTTTTACCAAGGTTTACAGCAATAGGACAAGGGTTAATGGATTTCAGTTAAAAAATTGAGACTATATCTAAGGAAGACTTTTTTTTTTTTACAATGAGAGTGATGAAACACTGGAACAGGTATCTGATGGAGGTGGTGGATGGCCCACCCCTGAAAATGTTCCAGTCAGGTTGGATGGGGCTCTGAGTAACCTGATCTACTTGAAGCTCATTGCAGGGGGGTTGGACTTAGATGACTTTTAAAGATCCCTTCCAACCCAAACTGTTCTTTGAAAAAGCAGTACTAGAA
Source organism: Climacteris rufus (assembly GCA_013398175.1). Taxonomy (NCBI): domain Eukaryota; kingdom Metazoa; phylum Chordata; class Aves; order Passeriformes; family Climacteridae; genus Climacteris; species Climacteris rufus. The sequence goes on from VZRZ01005482.1 coordinate 376,257, forward strand.
TAGAATAGGTTGTCGTTAAACATAGTCTCATTACACAATCATTAAAAACAACCTTTAGTACAATTGCATTTTTCACTTTTCACCAATTCCTCTGGCATATACCCTCTCTGTCATAAAGGCACTGTACTTCACTGTTTTCCACAAATGCACTCCCTTCTATGTACTCATTGTGCATCTTCAAAAAACCCCCAGACCTGCAGTGTGATGGAGTTATTTCCTTGTCGCTCTGAGCTTTCCTATTGCTGCAATTCCCTTCTCATGTCACCTGGTGGCTGCTGAGCCCTTCTGCTGCTCCGAAGGTGCTGCTTGCTCCTGGGAGCAGCAGAAACCTCAGAAGCAGTCCCAGGAGATTCATGATAAGGGCATATTGGTTATGGGTTTTTTGATTTTTAATTCCTAATGTTGAAATTTGACGCACTAACCTTTCTGTGAGCAAAACAGCCAGTGTTTTCAATGGAAAAAGAGAAAGAACTGTCAAAAATACTCTTATTTTGAGTTAGCTCCTGTTATTTACACATCATTCTTCTTCATAGTTTGAAGTGAAAATCAGGCCTTTAATGTGGGAAAATACTCAATTCTTCATTGACAACCTCTTGTGCACAATTGCATCAATAACGAAATTGACTGGGTCCAGAAAGAGCAAGGTAATTATTTTCAACAGTGTTCATCCTGATCTTCACCCAGAATGGGGACAGTTCAAAACAGAATACTGAGCAAAAATTACTGTGTAGCAAGCCTAGTGTCAGTAATTATTTTAGTTCGTTTTCAAAGGATCAAGAGGGATCACTATTCCATATGCATAAATGAGAACTCCTTTCTTCCTGTGACAGAAAGGGATTTTGTTTGCCACTGTGGACTGATTTGGCTGGAAAAGTGTGAGGAAGCATTACTGTTAATCCTGAAGCTTGTAGAGTGATGTTTTTGCTTTGTGTTTAGTTTTTGGGGTGTTGTTTTGGGGTTTTGGTTTGGTTTGGTTTGGTTTTGGTTGTTTTGGGTTTTTTTAATTCTAGTCAATACGTCCATAGGATCCTGACTTCTTTTTGGCCCAGCATGGTTGTCAGAGGAGGGTGTTGTGGTGATGTATCTTCTTGAATAAGAACAGGTGTTTTTCACGGTTGTCTGTCATCAGCCTGCTTTACAGTGAGAGGTGTGAAAAAGGCACACTTTTCCCAAAGGGCAAACATAGATTTGGGTGAAGGTTTGTGTTTAAAGGGCACATATTTAATAGCTGTAAAGAGTCTGTTCCTCTAAACATAGCAAGGTGGTGATTTTCTCTTGAATGAGTGCTACCAGGGGAGAACTTTTTACCAAAAAGAAAAAAAGAAAATATTTGCTCAGGAATGTAAGGTCAGGAGTCCTGTTCAGAGCTAGTAAGATATGTCCTCTTACGTCTTTCAGGTAGTTCTATCAGTCTGTTCTGGAGGATCTTTGGAGGAAAGTCTGAGATGTCTTGGGGGGGATGGGGGGGTAGCGAATGGGACTGGGGTGTGCAAGCACACATCCACTCTTGATAAAAGTCTGTCAGAGTTGCAGCTGGCACAAGTAGGGCTCTTGATCTGTTTTCTTGAGACAAAAGTCCCTCCAGAAGTGGTAGCCAGGACATCACATTGTAGGCCTGGGGACAGGGAAGGCCAGCTGGCCACTAGAGCTAGTGGAGGACATTGAGACCCCCAGAAGCAAAGCCACCCACATTGAGCAGGTAGACCTTGTATGGCTCCTGCAGGCTGCCTCTGACCAGGAGCCTTGGCAGAGGAATCCCAGAAAAGAGCACAGAGCTCTCTGAGGGAGGAAGGGCTACTTCTTTTGAAGCATGGCTCATAGTCAAAGAGGTGCAGAGACATGGAGGTAGAAATAAAAGCTGAACCACTTGTTAATGATTGTCCTGAATCCCTGTGGGAGTGTCATACTCTCCCTGCACAGGATTTGCCTCCTGACAGCATTATTCTAGATAAGCAAAACAGTGTTGTACTTCCACTGTTCATGAGGGAATGTCTCTTTCCTGGATGTCTTCTAAGACTGTGTCAGATCTGAGGAGTTGTTGTCAGTCCCCCTGCCTTTCCAGTACTGAGAAATGAGAGCAGCTCTCTTGTGTTTATAGGTACTTGTGCAGTGAGCTAAGGTATGGGAGAGCACTTCTTTTTCTGCTCCACTAAAACAGAACAATGCTCCCCAAAAGTCTGCCAGGGCTGAGAGATGCCCCCACCAATGCTTTTCCTTGGTCCTGACTCCTCTTCAGTGGTGAACACAGTAAGGTTTGGGTTTTTCTTCAGCCAGCTTTGTGCAGCACTGGGGAGTGGAGGGGAAGAGGTGGGCTGCCACAGAACAAGGACAAGGCTGTCAGGGCCAGGGCTTTGGGAGCTGGCTCAACTGGGGCAGGTCTGCAGGACTGGGCTTGTGATTCCTCTGTGAGACCACCAGAACACTTCTGGTTTAGGTATGTTCCTACTTCTGCCCAAACCTCTCATGACCTGCCTTTCAAGTCCTGTTTTTCACTGCTTTTGTTTCATTTATGATACTTGGCTTTCACACAGCTCTTGGAGCAGTTAAGGCTTATTCTGTGAAGATGAGGATGGTGTTCCTCTTCCTTCAATCTTTCTTTAGATCTGTGTAGTTTCCTCAGTAGCATATATTCCACCGTCAACCTCTTCATTCCTTCCCTAAATTGCACTTTGTTTTCAGCCATAGAGACAGCCAACTGCTCTGCCTGAGGCTGTGAAAAAGTGGGAATGAGAAAAAGAGAGGCAAGACCTTAGCTGAGATGTGCATGTGGCTGGGAGGAGGTGTAGGGGGACAGGGAGTATTCATGGATCCCCGTGTGGAGGGACCAGCAGCCTGTGTGGCACAAAAACATTTTAAACTCACAACAGGGGAACTCTCTGTGGATTGAAGGCTTCAAAGAGAGAGTCTGCCAGCTACAAAAAACAAATCTTTAAATAACAGGGAGAGCAATGAGAAAAAGTCTGTGCCGCTCACTCACAGGAAGAGAGCTGGCTTCACTCAGCCTGGGTGGAAAACTGTGTAATCCCATTGGCTTCGGGGATGTTGCAAGCGCTTACGCCATGGAAGAATTTAGCCTGCTGGGTCCAGCGGTCTTACTTAGGCTGAATAATTCTTTTGTCCCTTCTCTGCATCGTGATTGCAGCAATAGGCACCAAAATGTGTGTTGGTTTTGGTTCCAGTGAGGCAAGTTTTACTGGGCTTGTGTGAGGGACCCTTGTTAAAACTGTACTGCTGAACTGAAGGGAAAGTTTCTTCAGCTTTCCAAAAAATTCTCTCTTTAGGCAGACCTCAAGCTGGAAAATGTCAGCCTGAGAGGTGAAACTTAAGGAAAATTACAAGCAATGGAGAACAAGATATAATGGAAATCCTTTGCCATTGATAGTACCCTGCCAGCTATGTTACACAGTTTGAAGGAAGTTCTCTTTTAAAAAAAATAAAATTATAAAATATACTTTGCAACTGATTGAAGAAGCTTATTGCTGCAGAATATCAAGGAAAACCCTGCCTTGAGAAATGTCCTTTAGTTAAATACACAGTAGCCCAAGTGCCTGTGTGTGTATAACTATGACCACTTGTTGGTTTTAGAAGAAATTTTTACCATTCATATTTGTACCACTGCTTACATGGTAGATTCTTGAGTGAGTGGCAGGGACCTTGAAATTATTCATTGATGAGGGGAGAGCAAGAGCAGGGGTGATGGGGATTCCCTATCCATGGGTCTTTGCTGGGCATTGCCACTGCTGGGAACTGAGTTCCTCTGGGATAAGTGTCTGCCAGAGCTGCAATGCTTCAGGGGGTCAGACTCCTCACAAGGAGCCCTTTGGTTTGAGGGTGAGATCTTGGCCAGCCTGAGGCAACCTCCTCAAACCCAGGACAGAGCCCAGCAAACAGGAGTGGAGAGGCCCAGGTTTCTCTGCTCCTCCTCTCCTCTTATTGAAGTGAATTGGGTCCTCTGTGCTGGTACTTCAGCTGAACTTCCTCTGGCCCCATCTGGCACCCTGTACCATCCTGGCACAGAAGCTGAGGGCATCTGGGTTGTCCTTGCAGTGTCTGCAGTGGGTACCCTGTCCTTCTGTTTCTCCAGCTGACCTTTAAATAGTGTCCCCTGAGACTCTGATATGAAAGAGATAGTGAGAAAAACATGCAAGTGTTGGAAAACCCGGTGTCTCTGTAGGGACCAAGATTTGCCCGTTCTCTCCTTTTTTGTGCACTATGATTTCTTATGTTTCTTTATGTTCCAGTATGATTTTCTTCTTCCAGGAAGGCATTACTTGGTTTTGGGGATTTTTACCTTCAGTGCAGGCATATGATTTCAAATACCTTCCTCTGATTCCAACACACAGTTCTTCAGAAATGTAATGGGCAGGTAGGTATGGAAAAGAATTTGATTATACTTGAAAAGAAAGACAAAATAGATCTGATGGTAAAGCTATCCAGCATGTTTTAGGTTTCTCTCTGTAGTTTAGGTAGAAAGGATTGTTCTTCTGCCAGTGTAAATATATAAATTTTAAAAGAGATGTCAAAGACTGCTTAACATACAGACAAAAAAAAGTTTCACACATCTGCCCGTATAATAGCCCTATGTGTTTGTATTCTACTTATTTATGCATTCGCATTTGGTTTATTTATGAGATCTTTGCCCAGAAATATTCCCCTATTAGCTCTATATGGCTCTATATGGTAATTAATATATCACTGTGATATTCCATCTGTTATTATTTCTCCAGCATTTGCACCTATGAGCCCCAACCAAGATCAGAGTCTCATTTGGATCACAGGATCAAAGCCTCTTTTGTACTAGGAACTTCACATATGCGCAGAGGGTAGCTGAGGGTTTTAGTCTAAACACAGAAACTGGGCAAGTGTCAGTGAATGCATGGGTGCTGGCCCTCAGCACTGACCAACCCATGGAGCATTACTGAGGAAAATGCAGTAGTTGTGGAAGTCAGGCTCAGATCCCCTGCAGTCACTTCACCATTCTGCCTCACCTCAGTGCTGTGACACCTCCAAAATGAAAGGTATGATATGAATGTGATTTCCGTGAAGTGTTTGGGCTGTAATTAATCACCCACCTAAGGCTAGAGAAAGAGGTGCAATAATTGCACTCAGGGCAGTAGTCCTTCTGCTCATAAAATGGAATGACACAGCAACTTGTCAAGCAGGCTTAACAACAAGGATACCCTAACTTGAGCCATGTTCCTGAGACATTTCATGCATCAGCAAGGGCCTGCTGGGAGCAGCGGGAGCTGAAGTCCATAGTCTCCTCTGCAGTAGGCTGGAAAACATGGGAGATATCTACAGCAGTGGTGGCACAAAAGATACTTTAATGCCTAGCTGTGGTTAGGGTAGGAAGTTGGCAATCAAGGCTCATGCCCACAGAGGTGGAAGGAGGAGGGAGGAAAGGAAGCGATAATGTCAGTGTGGTTGCAGTTTATGAATCCAAAGCTAAATTAAGCATAAATAACCTGTAAAATATGTGGAAGTAGAAGGAACATTTTAATTCAGCGTTGCAGAATGTGAGCAAGTGATTCTGGCAGGCTAGGGTAATGTTTTAACTATTATGGTAATGGTGTTACTGCTATGCACTCTGAAAGTACAAAGAAAAGTATCTTTTGTTGGAATACTAGTGAGTTAATAATTATAAACTATATTTCTCCAAACTGCTATCCAATGGCAGCAGCCTCCATAAGCAGTGTGGCCTTTATGCTGTCAGGCACTCATCATTTCTGTTCAGTGGTGGCAGGAAGGCACCAGCTTAACCATAAATATTGAAAGCAAGCTGAAAAATCTTCTGGTGGAGGGGAAAAAAGTAGACATAAATTGCTGAGAACCCAACTTTACAGTTTCCTGATGGTGAAAATAGAGATGACAACATTTATGACATCCAGAAAATGCTAAAGGAAACATGAAAACAAACATCCAGTTTCAATAGCTGTGCTGGGAACGAAATCTTTCTACCTGAAGTTATGTTAAGATATTTCCTGTCATATCTTTTTTCGAGAAAGAAACTTTTTTGTGTGTGGATGGGGATGGAAGGAAATAATAATTTTCTTTATTTCAAGTATGAAAATTAAAATATGTTTATTATCCTGAAACATCACAGTAGTGTCCCGTCGCAACTGTACTCTAAGGAATTCCTCATGTTTCCACTCTGCTGCTTGGTCTGCCTCTTTCCATCAAAACCTCAGAGCCATCTTTTTACAGGAGAGGGATGACAAAAGGTCCCATCCTGTGGTCTGCAACATAATTTGTGTGGATGATATATTAATTGCAAAGAACCCTGTGAACCCAGGTGTGTTGATATTTGGGGAATGCCCTGAGGGGAACGCTTTCCCAAAGCCATGGTGAAGGACTTCTTTCAAAAATAGAAGAGGAATGACAATTTCATAAAATTTTCCTGTGAATCACATGAATAATCAAAAAAAAAAAAAAAAAAACAAAAAAAAACCCAACAGTGCTAGGTTTAAGCAGTTACCTCAGAGGCCATTCATCTGCCTTGTTTAGTCTCAAAGAACACCAAATACATCTTATTTCCAAAAGAAACATACAAAGGCATAAACTTCCAACATGTCTGCATGTATTTGTGTTGCTGGTAGATTTTTGGCCACAGATACACCTCATGCTGTGCAGGGCTCCAGCCCCAGGATTGCACACTCCTGGTACTGTGGGTACAGAGGCAAATTTGCTTGTCTTGCATCATGGCCTGGCTTCTAGTGAGTCAACACCAGTGGCTTTCCGAGGTTGTCTTTAATTCTTACTTTTCTTCTTTTTCTTCTGGTGAATTTACATGTGGCTGTAATCTGGTGCCCAGGCATCCTACTTGCATGGCAATTTGAAGGCCTAATATGGGTGCAGTGTGCCAGGTCTGGGAATGGAATTTTTGTTTCAAGTTACCTTAAAAGACATTTTTTGTTAGGCTCTTCTTTTTTAGTGGGCTTTCACATAAACTACAAATATGTCCAGAGAAAATTTTCTAATCTTATAAAAGTTTTTGAAATTCGCATTATGAAAACAGAAAAAAAGGCACTTTTGTTGGTAGTTGTATCTTTGTTTTTCAGTTTACTGGTATCTATAAACACTTAGAGTAATTCTTCAGATTTCTAGCTGGGGATTTCTTATGCTCATGTGTAAATAAACCACAAAGCCACAAATAAGCACTTGCCACTTTGAATGGGTTTTTGAAAGCTAACTGCAGGGACACAGTTGAACTTCAGAAAGAGTACTTACAAGCAAGGATTTGCAAGGACATACTGACGTTAAGGCTTGGTAAAGCCTGGCTGTAACTTCAGCCAAAACAGTTATAAAGGACTCTTGTGCTCATGCCTCAAACATATCACCTTGTTACTGCCTGTGTCCTGCAGTCTGAGAACTGCCATTCAAAGAAAATTGCAGGACTTAGAGCACAGGACTGGTAACGAGAAACATTCCACTTGAATATTCAATCAGTTTCGCCTTAATTTGTGGTGGCTCGGTCAAGGGCTGGATTGAAGAGCTCGCTTTAGAAAGTGGTTTCTTCCTCAACATCTCCAGCTCTGCCAGGGTAGAGGGCAGAGGCTACCTCAGAGCAGCATTGTGGCAAGGTTAGCTTACAGAGGAGCACTGCAGCTTTGTCACTTCTACACTGGAGGGGTCAGGGAAAAGGCAGGGTCTCAGGAAAGACAGTGGTTTTACATATGTGATGGTGTTACATGCAGTAAAGGACTGGGATGTACATTTCAATCGGCCAACCTGGTGGGCATCCCTCCAAAAAGGCCATACAGATGTGAGAGGGCTTGTGTTTTGCTTTACAGGGAGGGGCAGAAGAGGGGAAAAGCAAAAATAATTTTGTCAAAATGGTTCTTGTCTTGCAAAAAGAACTTGGACATAATTTTTCTCAAATTCTATACAAATACTCAGGACAAATATTGTGTTCAAACTTTCCTGGCTATTCCACCAGGCAAAATATAATCATCTCCATAACTACTAAGAATGGTCTTTCAGTCCAGATGCAATTTTATTTCTTTATCTCTGTGATTAAGCATGTTTTACTAAACTTTATTTTATTGCAGCTTCCCAGAAATGCATGTTTCAATATACCAGACAAGAATAAGCAATGAGCTCCATATGCGGAAAAAGGTCTGGTTTATAGTTATTGAATATACATGCTCTGTGTTTGCTATGAGTTTAATATGTATGTCAGGCATTCTACTAAACAATTCAAGCATAAATGGAAAAGTTGGGTAATAATGGAAAGAATCTAAAGCTTTTCAATGCGAAAGGGCTTGGCAGAAAAGTAGGTAGGAAGTAAGAGGTTTGATTATGCTGTTTACACTTGTTTTTAATAGCAAACTCCTCAACAGCCATTATGATGAAAAGGCATTTTTGAAATTCAGTATGGATGTATCAATTAGCTGGTACACTTAAGAAAAAAACACTTGTTTTATCGGAAACTGAAAACAAAATAGCCATAGATTTTGTAGCTAATACACAGAGAGAAAAGCAGAATCCCACATACATAGCAATGCAGGTCTAGCTCCAAAAAGCCATTTTATAAATAGTAATGCGAATCATCCAGCAGTTTGGTTAATGTTCTTATCAATGTTCTTATCTACAAGCAATCCAATGGTTTTCCTAACTGTCACCAGCACACAATCTCCCTGGATGCTCAAAGTTAAACTATGTTGCTTTTGGCTCACACTTCAGCAACAATAAGTATTGGACCATTAGAAATTACAGAATCATCTGTTATCCTGTCCATGGACTTTGGAGGGTATTGCTTCACTCCCCTTGTGTTTAGGAGTTGTTGTTAGTGTTGTTGTTTAATTTATTTCATCTTTGGACCTATTGGTATCCTTTTGAGCTCAGACATCTCAAGGCCTCTTCTCTGGTGTGACTAAAGGCAGAAGAAATAGCAGTCTCTGTATTTACCCCTTTCCAGGGAACAAAAATGGGCCCCAGATGAAACACAGCAGATAATCTGACTGTCATCAGCACTGAAACCCAGCAGTGCCATGAGGTTCCCAGACTCCATAATCCCCGCTAAGGGTTATCTGGAATATCTTGCTTCATCCAAATTGAGAAGTCCGGAAAAAAAAACATTTTATTGATAAATATTTGGAAAAGGGCTTGCAACCAGGCCTTGTTTGGACACATTTTTGTCCCTTCATACAATGCACTGTTGATGAAATGGACAAGCTTTTGGATACCTGGATTCAGGCATGGAAGTACTGCAGTAGGAAAGCCCAAAGGCCTTGTCACTGCTGCAGTAACCACTGAGTACTGGCTGAGAGCAAAATCTGCAAATACACAAGGCAAATATCTCCCCTCAGGCTGGATTATTCCTTACACATCAGCAGTGCAGCTGCAGAAAAGCCCTGATGCCAGGTGAGGAGCTGGCATAGTTCAATTGCTTGCACCCTCACCCTCTTGATTAAACACAGGCATTTGCCCACGTTCTCTAAATTAGTTGGGATCATTTACTGTTGTAAAAATATGCTGTTACAAAAGCTTTGTTGTTCATCTTCAGGGATGAACATGTTCAGCTCTGACAATGTTATCTAGAGAGAACAGCAGCCCAAATCATCTCAAACATGCTTGCAATATAACTCAGCTTCAGGCTAAACTCACTGACACCAGTGCTGCAAAAGAAAGGAATGAAAATAAAGTGACCATTACAATGAGCAGTGTGAGGCAGATGACACAATTTTGCTTGAACAACCAAATTTAAATAACAGAAAATTGCACTGCCTGTCCTTTTTTCCTAGTTCTATGGAGGTCTTCTTTCTGTGGCAATGAATTATTCCTGGGCTTCAACATAGAACAGCATGTATCCCTGAAAGCTGTAGTGCTGTCTGTCCAGACAGAGCACAAGGTTTCTGAAACATTGCCGTCTCGTGGCAGTCTCTTGGCACCACTGCAGCTGCTGTAGTACAAACAGCCTTGCCAGAGGTCACAGGCAGGTGTCACAGACATTTAGTGGTAGACAGAATACACAAAAGAAACTTCTTCAAATTTCACAGATGAAGATAGAGAGTTGGTTTTGTGCAAAAAAAAAGAAAATTAATCAGATGAGACAGGTGCCCAGTCGGATGATGACAAAGTAACTGAACTGCTGCCAAGTGAAAGGCAGCCCTGGATTCCCTTGATGGGTTTCTGTGCTTTCATGAGCCTCATAGCAGCCCTGAATTCAGTCACCTTGCTGAGGCAGTTCAGCGCCTACATCGACAGTCAGGAAGGCTTACAGCTTGCGAAGGCAGATGACCTGGGATGGCTTTCTCAGAATGGGAACTCTCTTCTTTTCCAAGCCAAACTTGCTGTACTGTGTCCAGCACACCCTGTTACACCCACTCAGTACAAAGTGTTACAGTCATTTTGCAGTAAATACCAGATGAAGGTATCCTAAATAATGTGAATCATTTTTTTTACTTTCCTTTTTTTTTTCCCCCCAGCAGGATTAAGTCAGGGAGATTTTCTGCCATGGATTGCTTTAGCACTCATCACTTAAAAGCAATCATTATCTCTGTGTATAAATTACCATAATTCAGAATATTTTAGCATATACTGTACAGTGTGCTTTTAAAAGCAAATCAACATCTGTCTTAATTTTTGACATGTGAATTATTTCCTAGGATTACAGTCTTTAGCATTAGTCCAATGAGAGTCAGCTTTCCCGGCCTGTGGCTATTAAACACCACTTTGGAAGACCTGCTTGGATGCAAGTCTGATTTGTAAATCTGGCAGTCTACATCAGGCCTAACAGAGACCCCATCAAAGTAACTTGGTGTATTTCCACTGACCTGTGATGAAGAATCTTTTTATCCTGTGCTAGATGTGTTGACCTCCTGTCCTGTAGTATACCCCAGAGTTTGTGTGAATATCCCAGATGTTGCTGTCTGCCCAGAAGTGTTTTAAGGAAGAAATCCTTGCCAGGCCATGAGCACCAGTTCTAGGAAGGGTATGTGATTAATAGCAAAATACCTCAAATCATGCCTGGTTTTCAGTAAAGCTTAGAGAGGTGTTTCTGTGCCTCACCCAAATGATTTGAGCCTGAGCACAGGGACTCCAAGTCTGTGTCTACTTCTATAAATGGAAATGTCCACAGGAAAAGACAGTAGCTATAGAATCTTACAGTATTGCCTTCAGTATATACAGCACATATTTGCTATTAATGTGCTTCCATATGATTTTTACTGATTCATTTTATATTATGCAAACTTGAGTACAGCTTTGAGAAATTATTTTTGCTTTCAGTAACGTTGTCTTCTCTCACAGCCCTTTTCCATTCCAAGGAAGATTTAGTACTAAACCTGTTTCCAGTGCATTCCACTATTTTTAAATTGGAACAAGGGCAGACTTCAGAGTTTCACTGGCTGGATTTCAAGATACTTCAAGGATTAATGGATAACTCTCCTAAAGCCCTAGGACATGTGGCAAAGCACCAGTGGGTGCTGAAGGATAGGCATCTCTGATTTTAAAAAAAACTTCTGAGCATGCAAAAGCCATTACTACCAAAGTTAGTGGCAGCTCAGGGGTTTTGAAGCTCTGCTTTGTCTTTTGTTCTGTACAAACGGTGTTCTCTAGCAGTGGTCCAGACTGGCTCTAGAGAATGAATTTGACATATGGTGCACATCAGTATCTACATCTTCTGTGACTTCACTATCTGCACAGAAGATAACAGAGCTGGGAGCTTGCAGTAGTCATGTCCATTGTTCTTACAGGGATGGAGAGGAAACCAGGCCAGCCAAAAGCTGGATCACTTTGTAAAGGTGGAGTCAGTTCAGGGAAGAGCCAGAGTCACAAGCCAAGCCCAGGCAATATAGATGACTAGGGAGTTGAGGTTTTTGCAGGGATTCAAGCCCAGAGGTAACTTGATAGTTTGATATATTGCTCACGTAAGAGGAGAAAATTCCTGTACTTAATTACTTCCTCCATCATCACTAGAGCCCTGCTGGGGCCAGAATGCTTGCTGACTTGTGAGACTAAGCCCCTTCATATGCAAAATATCACTCTGATGTATTTAACATCAGTGGCTTTAGTAAATAGTAAGTGGTAGTCCCACCAGCTAGATGAAAATCCTAAAGAGGCAAAAAAAGCCAAGGGCAAATGCAGCTGTGATAATACTGTTTTTGTAAGGGATTGATGTAGCTACTGGCACCACTACGGATTTGCAAGGCCTAGGTAGTGTTGTAATTTGACGCCTTTCTTGCCTTATTCACTCAAATGTATAGAGTTTTATTTTATGTACCCACACCTAATAACCCTTGGCTTCACGTGTCTGTGGCTGTAAAATGAAAGTCTGTCATTTTCTCAGATTTCCAACCTTTTCCTCTTCTGTTTGTAATAGGCTTTTTTCCCCCTCTCACCTAAATGCACTCACTTTTCCTTACTGATGTGGTGTAGTTGCAAGAATGATTTATGTTAAATAGCAGGGACCTGTTGTCTTGCTGTTGCGGAAATATGTTTGCTTCTTGTGGCTCATGATTGCTGATTCTTTTATAATCAGCTTTTGTTTTCCTAGCTCCTCCCCCTGTTGTGTCTTCAGGTGAACCCAAGGACTAACTGTAAGCCCTCTCTATGATCTTGACATAAGCTGCAGCTCACTGAATTCCCCTTCATGTTTGTTTTTGATATTTAACCTGTTTGGACATCCCTAAAACAGTAGAGTGACTTTGAGGCAGTGCTAAGGTGCCAATCAGTTTATTAAGTCATCCTTGTATAGAAGTGTCAAGCTTCATCTGCTCTTGGAGCTGACTAAATACAGCCAAGAAGAAACATGGAGAAAGACAGTCACTTGCTTTTAATTTTTTAAAACATCAAGGTCAGCTGGTATCTAGTTTGCACTGCCCAAAATCACTTCTCAATCTGCTTTTGCATAAACACACAGGGTGAAAAGGGACGTTTGCCCTTTGGGAGCTGGAGCATCGGCATCTACAAGTTGTGGTAGCTCCAGTACCCAAGTTCAGCCCAGGTATGGTTTTTACCTGGTCACAAGAGCTGCCAGAAATCAGAGAGTTGTCAGGGACAGAGGCTTCATAGACCTACAGTGGCAAGACAGACCTGATTACAGCTGTATAATGGAGTTAGCTGTTGTGGATTGTAGGGCAAACATTCCCCACCACACTGAATGAGGCTGGGGATCCACCAAGAGGCAGAAAGTTTGGCAAGGTTTTTGGCTGGAAAATGTCCTCATGGTATCTAAGTATGGCTATGCATTACAGCAAATCAGTACACATTGAATTCTCTGGGTTTTTTTTAATTTGATTGAGGGCTTCCTTATCCTCTCTCCATATTTGCCTGGATATATGCATATATGCCTGTTACTTGTCTGCCCCTCTAACTGATTCCTTAATCTCAAGTAATTGAATTGACTTGATTTTGCTTGATGTCAGCTAAGTAAAACACAGAGGTAGAAAACCAAGGTAATGTGATGCTGACAGCCTTTTGCAATAACGACACGAAAGAAGGACACGGACACCTGCTGAGAGCAAAGGAACAAGTCCTGGGTGAGACCCGCCCGATTTATTTTATATGTGTCTAATAAACCACTGTGGATTGGAGGAGACAATGAGCCTCCCCTCAATCACATTGGTCAAAGGAAATGTCCATCAAACTTCTGTGCCCAGGAGAAAGGAATGTAAATAATAAGATACCGTTACAATAACATGGCTATGTGTGTGAGAACTAGTTACAAAAGAATGATAACATCCAGAACTGCAAAACTCAGGGCAACAACAGCCCTATTTTAAAGATGAACTTTTTCCTATTCCAGTATTTTATATAATAACATATAAAAGTATAAAATGCTTAAAAGAAAAAGAGAGAAATCTCTTTTGCTGCCAAAAAGAAGTGTGAATTATAAAATAATGGATGTCCATTACTGCAGATCAACTGTGTGGAATCCTTCTGGTAATGAAAATAACTATTTGATAGAGCAGACTGAATACTGCACAAGAATTATCAAATTAACAAACATTCAGACTAATCTGATTTATTTACTTATAAATGCTTCCCTGTGAATGACCATGTAACCTTTCATGCTCTGTTTCTAGGAAAACTCTAGCAAAAGGTTTTGTAGACCAGAATACTCATATTCAACTCACAGAGATACTCATAAAATATATATTTTTTTATTTGTTACATGGTTTGTATGGGCAGCCCAGTTCTGGCTATGCTTCAGAGAAGCACTTGTGGTTTTGCCTAGTTTTAAACTCACCTTTTAAAGTCACATCAACTTTGATTCCATGTCAAGAAAACGGAAATTTTGTCAGTACTTTTGATGACAGTAGGTATGACCATATCATCCATGCACTCTAGATGGCATTTTCATCCCTAATTTATCAGCTTCTGAATGTAAATAAAATACTGTGTGCCATGGAGCCATTAACAGGGAAAGGTCCTCCACTGCTTCAGACAAAAGTGCAGGGCAGGAAAAACCATATTTCTCAGGAGCAGGGATTACCTTGTTCCTCCTCTGGGGCATCACTTGGAGGGTGGGCTCTGGCAGGGAAATCTCATTGCTGGCTGTGATTGCACTGCCTAGCTTTACAAAGGTCAGAAAGGGTCAGAGATGAGGACGTAGGCTGGTCTCAGATACTTCTGGTCTTCAGTATACTTCAGTATACTGCAGATACTTCACCACCCAGTGCACAGCCTGCTCTCCACTCCAGGCTTTTGTCACCACCATCTTCTGAACACTGACATTTATCACACTCTTAGTGCTTTTTTCTTACAGCAAGTCCACTTTGCAGTGACAGACAGAAGACCCTTTTGCTAGAGGACTCAGCCCAAGCTTTTCTGCCTGGACTGGGGCAGCAGGCACTGGGACAATGTTTGGTGTGGCATTGCAGGGTAAAGGGCGGAACAGCAAGGATAGTGAATCAATGAGCCTGTAAAGAGACCTGAAGGGCTATTGGGAAGTGCATTGTTAATGCTATTAAATATTACTTAGGCCTACAGTAAGCTGCACCTTCAACAGTTTAAACTGTAATTGCTAGCTGATGCAGAAATAAGGTTGAATGTATGTAAATCCTGTTGAAAGCTAATATAATTTTGACTTCTCAGGCAGATTAGTAGCCTCTGCAATTAGCAGTGTGGGCTGATGTTAGTGGAGAATCTATCATGCAGTGCTGTAGGATGTGTTTAACTTCGAATATAGTAGATGTTTCCCACTGTAAGTAAAGGTCAGGTTCATGATGATCTGAGGAACTTGGACATGCATAAGTCTATGGGAGCTGATGAGAGGCATCCCAGAGTCCTGAAGGAATGGGCAGATATCCCTGAAGGGGATGGGCAAAGTGGTCAAGCCACTCTCCCTGATATTTGAAAAGTTGTGGCAGCCAGGGGAAGTCCCAGGTGACTGGAAAAAGGGCAATATCTCCATCTTTAGGAAGGGTTGAAAGGGTGACCCTGGGAACTATCAACCTGTCAGCCTCACCTCTGTACCTGGGAAGATCATGGAACAGACCCTCCTAGAAGCTCTGCTAAGGCACATGTCGAACAGGGAGGTGATTCAAGAGAGCCAGAATGGCTTCACCAAGGGCAAGTCCTGCCTAGCTGACCCCCGTGGCCTTCTGTCATGGGGTGACTACACCAGTGGATAAGGGAAGACCTACAGATGTCATTTATCTGGACTTCTGTAAGATCCCAAATAACATCCTTCTCTCTAAAC
This sequence comes from Climacteris rufus, assembly GCA_013398175.1. Taxonomy (NCBI): domain Eukaryota; kingdom Metazoa; phylum Chordata; class Aves; order Passeriformes; family Climacteridae; genus Climacteris; species Climacteris rufus. The sequence goes on from VZRZ01005482.1 coordinate 391,903, forward strand.
TGTAGAGAGATCGATTCAATGTTAGGATGTTAGGACTGTTAGGCGGATTAAGAATTGGTTGGATGGTTGCATCCAAAGCATCATGGCCAATAGCTGGGAGTCCCAATGGACATTGGTGACAAGTAGTGCCCTCAGGGGTCTGTATGGGACCAGTGTTATTTAATATCTTCATTAATGACACAGACAGAGGGATCAAGTGTGCCCTCAGCACGTTTGCAGATGACACCAAACTGAGTGGTGCAGTTAAAGGACAGAATGCATCCAGAGGGACCTGGACAAGCTCGAGAAGTAAGCTCATGGAAATTTCATTAAGTTTAATAGGTCCAAGTGAAAGGTGCTGCATCTAGATGGGGACAATACTTGTTATCACTCCAGGCTGGGGGATGAACAGATGGAGAGTAGCCCTGCCCAGAAGGACTTGGGGGTACTGGTGGGTGAGAGGCTGGACATGACCCGGCCGTGGGCACTTCCCTCCTAGAAAGCCAAATGTGCCCTGGGCTCTTCCAAAGCAGCATGGGCAGCAGGGGAGGGAGGGGATTCTGCCCCTGTGCTCTGGTGAGACCCAACCTGGAACACTACATCCAGCTCTGGGGTTCCAAGCACAAGAAGGACATGGACCTGTTGGAGTGAATCTAGAGGGCTACCAAGATGCTGAGAAGAATGGAGAGCCTCTCCTGTGAGGAAAGATTTAGAAAGTTAGAATTGGAAAAGCAAAGGTTTCAGGGTGACTTAATTGCAGCCTTTCAGTACCTGAAGGGAGCCTACAATAAAGATGAAGAGGGACTATTTACCAGAGCATGTAGATAGGACAAGGGAGAATGGCTTCAAACTGTAAGGTAGTGTGTTTAGATCAGATATCAGGAAGAAAATCTTCCCTGTAAGTGTGATGAGGCACTGGAACAGGTTGCCCAGAGAAGTTTTCACTGCCCCAACCCTGGGAGTATTGAAGACCAGGTTGGATAGAGCTTTGAGCAACCTGACCTAGTGAAAAGTATCCCTGCCCATGGGATAGTTTGAAACTAGATGATCTCTAAGGTTCCTTCCAAACCAAGCTGTTCTATGAATGTCATACCTCCCTGTCATTTTGAATGTCTAAGATTTGGCTTTTTACTCTGTTCGTCAACAAATGAGCGATCATTTTGCACTTTTCTATGTCTCAGCATATACAGTTTCTAGCATCTAAGGACCTCTGACAGTCACATCATACCCGACTGTAGATTCCATACATCCCATTTCAGGCCTCTTGTTCTGAAATTTTTCATGCAGAATTTTAAAAGAGAGATGCTTTGATAATGATTTTCCATAGAAATCTGGAAGCATTAAAGAAAACATTCCAAGTGGCACTCAAAATAAGTAAATTTCTCTGCTTCTACAAACCTGAGAACAGCTCAAACTTCATATGTAGAGGCTTCTAGTCTGTAATGGTTTCTGGGCTTAAATTATTGTTAGCTTTGTTCTGCTATGAGCCATTTGGCAGAGAAGGTTTTTCTGCTCTGCATTTACACAGCGGCAGTTACAGTGGGTGCTGGGCATTAGGCAGTGCGAAGAATAAATAATAGTGGAAGTAACAGAGTCTTCCAAAGCCTCTGAGAATTCTTGAACAGTTATTTTAGGTGGAGCCATCCCTGCAGGCAGGTGAGTAGAGGGGAGAGAAGGCTATTATTTTGTTACAGGGTCAAAATAATTCACAGATATTCACACACATTCGCTCTACACATTCAATACTAGTCAGCACTCTCTTCTTTGGATAACTTTTTTGTTGCAGTGAGCACTCTTCACTTGCACTGTGTCCAGGTCAGCTCTTATCTTGTTTTTCTGTCATTTAAATGATTTTTTCATGAGAGGGGGGTGAGACTGTTAATAGCAATACTATCTGTATGTTTTCTAAGGCTGTGCCATGTCACCTCAAGCTTCCCTTCTTGCTGCTTCCCTTCTTTCCAGGACTTCAGGCAACACATTGTCACTGACAGTGCTGGAGTGGTGTGGGGAGGGCTTCTGTGGTCATTTGCCAGCAGAGTAGACAAAATTCTGGTTGTAATGAGGCCAGCAAGATCTTTGTCACTGTTGTTAGCTGAGACTTTGTTTCTAAATGATGCTGAGGAAAAGGACAAGTGAGTTGATTACACTGAGAATAACCTGATTATTGACAAAGGAGAAAAAACCTCTTTTTCTGCAATTTGTGTTAAAGTAAAATGATTATTTCCCTCTATAGTCTGCCACGGCTCTTTATCAAGTCTTGAACACTGAATGTGTGATTTGCAGGTAGAAGTCTCTGCCTGTAGCAACATTTTTATTTCTGGGGAGTTTTTCCCTACTAGCTGAGAAAGGCAGTTTTCAAAATAGCTTGTGGAAATACATAGGTGCATTCTCAATGCTTTGAGAATCCTAAGGAAGGTTTAAATCCACACATAACTGCGTACATAGTGGTTTCAAAAGTGCAAGGTTGTGGCAGCAGCTCCGTCCCATATGACATAGCAGCTTGGATGTGTGTGGCCCCTACACTGACAGGACAAATTGTGGGAAGAAGAATCAAGCTCTGGAGATGCATCTGTGGAAAGGAGAGTTTCTATTCTTTCATTATATAAAGACAGTTTCAGGCTCGCTGTGGGGGATATTGCTTCCCCATTGTTATACAATTTTATAAAGGCCTTATCTTGTTCCACGTACACACACACACTCTTCAGAAATGTTAATCTCACTTTTGTTCTTAATTGTTTCAGGAAAGTGGGAGGTATTGTTCCCCAAGATTTTTAAGTTGCCAAGGTGTGTTTACCAAGAAATGTGATGTACTACTTTTTCTGCAGCTGAGAGTGTTAGCCAAAAGGGCTTTATTGTAAAAGTCCTTTACAGTTCCTGTGCTTCTTGGCTATCCTGTTTAAAGCCTTTTTTAACAGCAAGCCCACTCAAGCAGTCTGACAGCTCACATCACTTTGTACATGGCTGCAAAACAAATGTGCTGGGGTGGCGGGAGAAGAACTTCACTTGTTGGATCTGGCTTTGCTTGAGCTGGGAGTTCTCCAGGCAGACACCTCCTTGTCTTTAGGGAAGAGAATTACTGGGTCAGCCTGCTACGAGCTGACAGGGATTCTTGGAGATTGGAAGGCTGCTTCAAGACTCCTTCCTCCTTCTCTGAAAGCTACTCAGCAAAGCACCATGTAAACTCCTGTGGATGGAGTTGCTTTATTGGTGGTTTGTGTTACAAAACTTTGCTCCATGTTTGCCTAGCTCAAATGTGGTTGAGCCAAATGCAAAGGAACTTTTAGATGGCAGCAGCTGCTGCTGCTATTTTTGTAATTTTGGTTTGTTTATGCTCAGCTTCTAAAGTAAACCTGCTCTCCAAGAACAAAGAACCTCAGCAAACCCCAGTGACTCAAGTCTCTCCAGCATGTCGCCAGAGAGACCAGAGGTGCAATTTAACTCAGCAGATTTTATCTGCCCAGAGTCCACATGTACAATGACAAACCACTCTGGTGTGTTCCAGAGAGGAGGCACAGATTACCATGGACTGGTCTATCACATAAGCACAGTTGACTCAGCCGTGGGAACTGGACAACAGACTATTTCAGAACAAACAGCCCAGCAGAGCACACAGCCCTGATTTGCACCAGTGCTTCTGAGGAGTGGCATGTATCTCAGTCTACTTCCTCACATTCCTGTGTGGTTGCTGTCATGGACACCTTCACTTGTGGTCAGAAGGAGGGATGTGACCTTTGTAAAAGGAGAAGAGGATTACTAGAAAAACTACTCTTCAAGCCCTTGCCATCTGTCTGTCCGTCCTTTTCCCTACTTGAAGGCAAGTAACTGCTGTCACTAAGGCAATGATATATTCTCTGGCTCCCTAGATGTTTTAAACCACTTGGTGCCCTGAATTAGGCTGGGAAGACAACCATATGTTTTTTCCTGGGTGCTTCTTAAAAGTGATTCTTCAGGATTCAATACCAACATTATGATATTGATATCTGGCAGTGAAAAGACTTTTTATCATTCCCTGTGAATGAACAAGGCCTCATGTCTGAGAATGAAAAGAAAATTGTTGCTGTCTGAAAGGGTCCTGTGACTGCCCTGAAGAGAAGGATGAGCCCAAGCTACAGACACATGCCAGCCTAGGAGGCTTTCTACATGTTTCTAGTTCAAGGAATATTAGGAGACAGAAGAGAAACATTTCAGCACTTTTCAAAGATGTGAATTAACTGGCAGAAGCCTGACAAGAGACAAAAAATTAGCATCTTAGGGGAGATGTGGTAGGGGAGCAGTACCTTCTTTGGCCAGCAAAACCACAACCTAGGCAGGATTTATGGCCTCACCTGCTTGTGGTGGCACCCCCAACTCCAATCCAGGCAGGACTAGCAGAGGGCTTTAAAGTTAGCAGGAATGGCTGGACTGTTCTTTTGTTGGTCTGTGCCAGAGATCTTTTGCCAGCCCTGCTGGATCATGTCCACATGAGAGCAGGGCTTATGTGACCTGTCACTCCCCCTGGAGTTTTGGAAAAGAGAGCACCTTTGTTGGTATCAAGTCACTAATGTTCCATCCACAGTGATACCTGGAAAAACAGCTGGACAGCAAAGAAACAGAGGCATTAGCAACCTCAGAGGTGTCACCTATTCTTTTTAATTAATTTCTTTGTAGGTTTGTTTTGTGGTGATATTGTAGTTGACAGTGATGATGATCTCTAAATGAGCTAAGACATTCATTACTCACTACTCCAACATCTAAGGCAATTACTTCTCTTCACTCAGAAACTAAAAGAGTTTCTTTTTCAGGACAGGTTGGCAAACATCCCTTAGCCAAGGATCCAAGGGCATCATCCTCTTTCAGCTGCACAGCTTCTCATTAATATTTGAAGCAGTTTACTGCAAAATTTAGGGTTGAAGTGTAGTATTTTATGCAGTTATTTCAAAATTCATAGATTTCTAGATTTTTCAGGCCAGAAGGGACTATTACGCACACCTTCTCTGACCCCCTGTATTATGTAGGCTACATTTGTTTAAAGTTTCAATTTGTTTTCCTGAGCAAGCTTGTATTTATTATATCTAGTTTGGTATAGAAGAGTATCTAGTGAAAAGGTTGAAATCCATAAATATTATATCAGACCACCTGGTGCTCTGAGGCTTCTTTCTGAATGATGGCTGCTCAAAATGAAGAGCAGCTTGAAAGACAGGGAGATATAATGATGTGACTATTGCAAAGAGCAAATGAATTGCCTCCATGATAGGAAAAGTTGTTCTGGGAGCCCTGTTTCTGTTCAAGTGTTGTTTTTACCTCTGGCAAACAAATGCTCTTTCAGTCACCATCACCTTTATTTTAAAAATAGGGAAGGGAGAAGAATGTTTCTGTAGGATATCACACTATATCTGTAAAACTCAGTAATGAAAAAATCCATCTGAAACTGACAAAGGGAATGCCCCTTACCAAAGGACAAAATTTACACTTCAAGATGCGCATGCAGAAAATAGCCTGATGCCTACATAGCTGTAGTCACTACAATGCAATTATTTCATCTGAGTAGCGGGGACATCTATTTTGTATTTATTGACATTCCGCTGTGTGATTGAAGATGTGTTGAATGGCTCAAGGGAGATGTTTCTGTCTTAGCGTCTCTGTTTTAAACAAAGATGAAAAGCAAGGGCCATGGGAGTCTCAGGCTGAGCAGCCGTTCCTGTGACACTTAGCCTGGGCTTTGATGATCTCGCTTTCACTCAGCCTATTCCTCACGCTGGACGCCTGCGGCACAGCTCTGCAGCTCAGCACAGACCCACCATGTAAAATCTGCAGGTTCTGTCTTCATGATTAATGTTAGCTGTTTGAAATAATCCAGATGCTGCCCTCTGATCTGATAAAATGAATAAATACATTGGTGTGAATGATGGGAGCTAGGGGGAGGAACTCGGAGGGGACAAGGACAGGAGTTTTTGCCAGTCTTGGTTTTCTGAGAATGAAACAACTTTCAAGGGCATGGAGGTGGAGCAAGATTTTTGTTTTTCCCCTTCTCCAGATGTTGCCATGCTGGAGGCTTATACTGATGTGGAAACTATGTTTTACTGGAGTGCTCTGTGAGCTGCCTGAGATGGGAGAATGAAGAGATTCTCACAGCAAACAGCAGCAAAATGTTCCGGGGGCACGGTAGGATTCTGCTCATGGTACATTCACAAATGAGTTAACAAGGGGAGTTACTTCAAGTTCCCACAGGTGCAAAATCCAGCAGCAGAGCTCAGCAAATCATGAGGTTCTAGCTGCCAGCTTTCCTCAAATCTTGCCCAGCTCATTTAGCCTTCTTTATATTTTGCTAAGCTACATTTGGTTTCTGCATGTCCTGTTTTATTCCAGTGAGGACAAGATAAATAAAGACAAGAGTATCAGTGGTATGAACACATAATTCTTATGTTCAAAGATACTGCTGCCTCTGTAGAAGCAGGTTAGACCGAGAAAATGAGTGAACCATTCTGCATCCATCAATGTCTGATAAATATAAGAAGTTGGAAAAAGGCAAGGTATACAGTAATAAGAGAAATTAAATTAATCACATCTCTGTGATATGCAAAGGTATTTTCCTACACAAAGTTAGCAATTTTAATTTGAGTCATCATTTCACAGCTTCCATTTTATACCTTCCCTGTTATACCTTAGTCTTCGTTCAGTACAGATCTTTTGCTACTCCTGCTGTTAAAAGATCCATTCTTAGGTTCTTTTTCTATTGATGTTTTAGGAGATGTTGTAAATATCATGTAATTATGTTTTAGTAATTATTTCTGATTATGTCAGCTGCTGTCATCTGGCTTTAAGGTCTTACTCTTTTTATACATGCCTTTTAATATACTTAATAATCTTTCTATTAAAATTTCTGTTTCTTAAATGGGACACAAGTATCATAATAGACCTATATATTGTTATTACCCTTGTTGTTTTTAACTATATATGGAAGAAAAGAGAAAAACTGCTGGCTCTGTGGAAGATATTTGGTGACAGAAGGACTGTTTTAAGCAAAACACAATTAATACAACAGCCAAACTATAGGGAAAAAAAGTGGAAGAAAAATTAGGAGCCACTCATAATGATATTTTGCCGTTTTCTGCACGTGCTTGTTTGACAGATGTTGTGTGAGTGTGAAAGAGTGGGGAGTGCTGTAAGTTCTTGCTCTCCTGTGAAGTCCTCTGAGCATCCATTCTGGATGTAATGAAAGATCTTTATACATTGAGTCATGAGAAACTCAAGGATTCACTCCTGAACTTCTTGGATTTTTGTTTGTTGGGTTTTTTTCTGCCAAGGAAGGCTTTGCAGTATGATGACCTACTGACAAATTAGTTGATGGTAGATCAATGGCTTAAAAATTATGGTCTCAGGCATGGTGCTTGGCCTGGAGAACCAGAGCAGGGCAGTTGTGTGTGGGTTGGACTAAGCACAGTGCTTCTTTTCTGAGGATGTGTGTGTGTAAAGGATGAGTTCTTCAGAGGAGAACTGCTTTGCATGACCATACAGTTGGCTGCTTTCTGACACCTGCCACAGAGATATTTTACACCTGAGGTGGCTGTTTGGGCCTTGCTTGTAGGCTGTGCACACAATGAGTTGGGCTTTCCCAAGGTAAAATTCATCTGACCTATTTTAAATGTCCTGTAATAAACATGCTCCCTAGAAATTCCAGTACTGAATAGAAATGCAGCTTACCGTGATTAGCTCGTCTTTGTACATCAAACCTTTAATCATCTTGCATTTGGATAAGAGAATCCAACCTCATCTGTCGTGACAGAGCTCCAGTTTCTTAAGGAGCTGCTTGGAGCTGTTTGGGTATATAAAATAATAATTCAAATTTCTAATTTTGAAATAAATTAATCCATGCTTTTGTCTGTTTGCAAATACAAGATCTTGCTTTGTATTAGTAGTTGCTTACAGCATACAAGGAGTTTGTGTGTCAGGTTCTGAAGAAGCAGCATTTCTAGCAGTTTTTAACAGTGTCATAACTAAGATTGACCAGTGAAAAAGAAGAACACATAACAACCAGCAGAAAAAAAAAAGATTCGATACCAAGTGTTAACAAGAAACTCTATCTGCTCTTCTGCTCTGTTATTTCCATTTTAAACAGTTCTTTGCTCTACAGGAAAGAAATTTTCACACCCATATATGAAGAAGGCCTGCATTCAGGCACAGCCATGATGTGATAGCCCAGTCTTGGTGACATTCAGTCTCTGGATGTCTCAGTCCTCAAGCTCAGTCTCAGTCCTTTTATTTATTTTATTTTTTTATGTCCCTGCCCACAGTGAAGTCTTAGACTTAGGAACTGAGCAGAGCCCATCCATGCAGCTCAGCCATCAATGGGAGAAGCTTGTCACCACTTCTAGATGCAAACTTTTAGATCAGTGATGTGGGATTGAATGATAGGCTGGTGACAGCCATCCAGGGGCTCACAGTCTGCATCTCCAACATCACAGAGAGATACCTATGTTCTCCTTATTCACTAAAGGATACCTTTCAGACAGTAAAAATAACTCATGATCACCTTTAAGAACCTCACAAGGTAATGGAGCCAGTATGACTCATTACTAAATTACTCAGAGCCTTGATGATCATTTTTACTATCATTCTCATTATAGATTATGTCAAATAGCTGGACACAAGCAAAGGAACAAGACTACTCTCTCTCTGGAATTACTTGCTTCCAGACCTGGAAATAACAAAACGTGAAAGAACAGCTCTTAACTAAATTACATTATTATGAGCTTTATCAAACAGCTATCAATATATCCAGAACTATGTCTCCCACATTCAGTGACCTATCTCTTGGTGCTTTGCCCTGGTCAGAGCTACACAGAGTTTTCAGTAAAGTCCTTGCACAAAGACACTCTAGAGTACAGGTACAAAAACCAGTGAAGGAGTTCAAGCTTGTTTCCATACCTGTTCAATTCTACAGTAGGGATGCTTTGAAAGCAGGTTTTGGGGAGAAGTTTTTTCCATGAATGTGGATCAGACACAGTAAGTTTTGGTACACAGGGAGGTAGAATCATAGAATCATATGCTTTGGTTGGAAGGAACCTTAAAGATCTTCTGGTTCCAATCCCCCTGCCAGACGCAGGGAAACCTCCCACTGGACCGGCTTACTCAAAGCCCCATCCAACAATTGCAGGAATGAGGCTTCCACAACTTTTCCGTTGTGCCAGTGCCTCACCAGCCTCACAGTAAAGAATTTCTTCCTGACATCTGATCTAAATTTATTCTTTGTCAGTGTGAAGTTATTCCCCTTTGTTCTGTCACTACACGCCCTTGTAAAAAGTCCCTCTTCAGCTCTCTTGTAGCCCCTTTGGGTACTGGAAGGTGCTGTAAGGTCTCTATTATGTGTGATCCACCGTTTTTAATATGGGAGGGGCACAAAAGAAAGGGCAGCTTCTCCATGCTCTCCTTTTTTAAACTCTGAATTTGCCTTAGCAGAAAAACACGGGATGTCAAATGAACTTGCCCCCTCCTTAGCCCGCAGGTGCCTGCACTGGATTAGGTGCATTAGCAATACCCAGGTAGCACTTGTCAGCTGTCAGGGATTCTTCTTTTCCTTTCTTTCCAAATCATTTGAGATCAGAAAGTTGTTTGTGTCTTGTTGGTTTTTCTGTTCTTCTGGTCATTTCTCCAGCCAGACTTTAGCCTCTGGTCAATCTATTAATTTGTTACTGTTTTCCTGATGAAATAGCATGCAATGATAATTTGTTACTGTGAAGCCCGAAATGACTATTAATTGTGGCTGCTAATGCCACATGTTGTCATTTAAATCTCAATGGCTGTCACTTCCTCATTCTCTTCCAGAGAAAATTCAGCTCCTTTCCCCTTCAAACATCTGCATTAGAGCACAGTTTATGCTTGCCTTGGTTGGGCTAAGTGAATCACAAAATGCCAGCTCCTCGAATTACTGTCTTCTCTGACTTAGGCCTGGTGGAAAATAAAACCCCGACATAATCTATTTGTTGCTTCAGTGGACACTCTGGATACAAGAGGAACACTGCATACTCAAATAGACATGTCCCTGCAGATAGGCTGGTGTGGTTTTGTTTGTTTGGAGAAGCCCAGCCTTGTGACTCCTGCTGTATTTTTTAGAAAGAAAAACATAATCATCCATGCAATTATTTCTGTGGGTACTTTCCTGAGCAGTGAGATGGTCTGCTGCACTGAAGCCATTGGAGTTCTTCCCTCTCGTTTCAACAGCTTTAAATTTCAAGCCATTTTTATCATCTTGTGTTCACGGGACATATGGGAGGACGAGAGGCTTCTGGTCAAATCCCAGCAATAGCACAGTATATAGTTGCAGTAAAGGTGTCACTCAAGTCATGTGCTGTGCTTGAAATTGAATACATAGGATTGTATTTTTAAAGTGCTGGGGGCACAGTGTCTGCAGTGCATCGGCCAGCCAGATCTGGAGGTAGACACAGGATGTTGTGGTGTGAGGGCAGGTGGGAGGATGGAGCTAGGAAGCCTCACAGTCTCATCCTGGAAGAAGCTCACAAAATACCACAGGGCAGTAGCTGTGGAGTTTGTGCAGGTATAGCAGAGAGAAGCAATGAGAACCTTCAACTTTGTCTTAGGAGCCAGCACAGGAGGAAGCATTGTGGCAGAGTGTTAACTCTTTCACCTGGGTGCTATGGTGTCCATTGGGACTGTTACAGTTTTGTAACATTGATAGCTCTTGGGCTGTAACCCCGGGACTCATGCATTGGGAAACATAAGTCTTCTAGTGTTAGCTCCCCCTGCTTCTCTTAGCTTGTCACCAGTTACAGACTTGTAGGCTCTTACATGAACCAGGCAGAAAAGAACAAACCCACAGTGTCTGGCATGGTTGCATGTGGTCAGTCATCTCTGCTGCTAAAACATCCCCAAAGGAAGAGCCAGAGGAAACTGTGCTAACAGAAGATGCTCAACTGTTTGCTTAGTGTTGTGTGCTGGAACAAGATAATATCATTCTCCTTTTACTCTGTTCTTTTTTTCCTAAAGCTTAGTCTGAAACACAAAACATGATCTCGTTAGTAACTCTGGTTAAACAGAATAGCGACCTGGCAGGTATCTAAATTGAAGCTGAGATTTTTCAGAGGAGCCAGAGCTGGCTGAGCATTCACTTCTGAGCAGAAGGGATATGCAGTTAACTCCCATTGTTTTCCAGGTCTCATTCCCTATCCTTTCCCTCCTGAGCTTATTCACTTTGCATAGTGGAGATAACATCTACACAAATACTAAAAAGATGTGGAAATCTGTATTGATCTCTGATTTTGTTTCCAGTTGTTTCTACATCTTGACTGATTTCCTCCTTCTTTAGTTCCTCTGCAGTCATTAGGCAGCATCATCAGTCAGAGAACAGTGTCAGGGCAGCAGTTTGTACAAGCAGCTGTCTGCTGCCAGATTTTTTTAATGTCCTTATTACAGAAGGATGAAACCTTTTTCTTCACTGAGCTATCAAAGACCTGTGCTGTGTCTGTGTGTGTGTCTGTGTGTGTGTCTGTATGTGTTACGGAGCAAAGTGATAGAGTCATTCTCCTCCTTTCAGAGCTTAAAAAGATGTTAAACATAGCAGGACCTCATCAGGCTGTATTCTCATTGCATTTCCAGTGCAACTTCAGTGCTGCTTTCTGATATTAAGTATTGCTTCTCACTTTCAATGGGCTACTTGTGCTTTGGTTTGACTGCAAATATTTTTGCTTTTATTAACAGAAATGAGACTAGGAGTGACACATCCTACACAGAGAGAAACTATTTTACTAAAACCTGTGGTGTCTTCTAGCTTTGACAGTATGCAGTGTGGTTTTACAGGGAGGTGGATGCTCCCTGTAGGAGCTGACAAGGATATGATCTGACTTCTGTAACAAGCAGCTTCCGTCCTTCCTTTCTTCAGCTGCATTTTCTCTGACAATAGCACGCTGAGGGAATCTTCTGGCAGCAGTTCCTTTCTTGCACAACAGTGCAGGTCCCTTCTGAGCTGCCCTGGCCCTGCCCACTTAGTAATCGAGCCAAGGAGAGAGCTGATATGAAATGTGGTGAGACTTCAGGCCATGTTCTGCCTCACCCAGCATGGAAAGCTAATGGTTCTTCCCTACCAGCAAAATGGCATGAAAGAAGGGTTAGCTCTTTCCCAAAATCTTGCTGATGTGGTGGGTAGAGAGGTGTGGGTGTGGCAGTGGTACAAGTCTTACAGTTGTAACTCGTTAATTTAGAAGGCTTTGACCCCTTGTGATTCCCCTATGCTCTGTATGTAGAATTAACTGGAAAACTCAGTGTAGTACAAGGGAGGTACCTGGCTTAGCAGCAGCAGGCTCATTTGAGAGTCTCAGGGCTAACAGAATGTGCTTAGCTCTGGAGGTGGGACTGCTTGGGTAGGCTGGAGATGTAGAGCTGTGCTTCCAGAGCCCATTGCAGAGATACATGGAGAGCCACAGCAATGGGCCCTGCCAACACAGCTCTCTCCTTATGCTCAAGCAGTTCAATCCTGCAGCAGGGGAGAGCTGTGCATTTTCAAGGGGAGGAGGGGATAGTTAAATTGGCAGCTGGAAAAGAAGCCATAGGTTAGCTTCTGTGATCTAAGATGCCCCAGCAGAGATTAGTACAACATCTGCTTTGCTTGTCTTGTGCATACCTACATATTCATGTACAGCTTTCTAAACTCTCAGGAGATGACTAGTGAGCTGTAAACCTCCTGCTTTCGCTGATGGGAGATGAAACATCTTTTCTCAGTTGTATTTTCATCTCCAAAGTGTTTTTCAGGCTTACAGGAAAAGACAGGTCTTTTAGAGGGTGCCCGTCTCCTCACCTGCTTCCTGATAAATGCAAAGAGGAATAGGAAAATACCAAAAATAAGTATGTCCTAAGAACTGGTCTATCTGGGGAATAATACATCTCTGTGCAGTCCCCATGAGCTAATACCATGTGAGGGACTGACGTACAGTCCTGGCAGGACGTGGGCGGCTCTGCAATGAAGAAAGGTTCCTGACACATCCAGTGAGGAATGTGGAATGTGCTTCTCACTGAATCCAGGCCCTTGTCTCTAATACTAGCCAAATGAAAGGAAATATATGGATTGTATGCTAGAACAGCCAGAGAAGTGGATCCCATGTGCACAACCCTTGTCTAGGTGAGAGGATCGTGCTCAAATTTGCTTGATATTCTGAGTACACCAACGTTACAAACGTCTGGGCTAATGTTCAGTTAAATCCATCTAAGAGTAACTTGGATTTTCGATGTTGAACATTGCACCTCTTTTCTCCAGTCCTCAAGAGAAATCACAATTGTACATGGCAAGTCTCTCCCTTTGGGTACTTTCACCTCAGAAAAAGATTTTTTTCTCTGTTTTCTTCCTCTTCCTTCCTTTCTTCCAACAGGTAGGTTAAAATAATCCTCTGCATTCAGCATCTCATTTGTTATTTGACCACTGATTTCCATCCTATCAGTAGTGTTACTGTGGTATGCATGTGCTGGTTTTAGTTGCTCCTTGACTTACCTAAATTGCATCTTACCCCATGGGTGGATCTGTTTTCAGGCAGAACACTCCAGAAAGATGCTGTAGGTTTGACATACATGCTGCTAAGAGGATTTTTTTTTCTGTGTGCTCTGCCACCCTCCTCTCACTGTTATCAAACCAGTTCCCTTCACTGCTTTCTTGGCTCTGAAGCCTCACAGGTACAGCAATCATTCTGAGGTTTGGCATTTGTGTTCTGGCAAAATAAAGCAGAGTGGTTTTTAAAAAGCTTCTGAGTACTTGATAAAAAGGAAAGGGACAGTCTTCAGTTATAATGATCTGGCAGGAGAAAAATTGGTGGTCTCTTTCACTGCTTTTTTCTCCACAAACTAGTGCACATACAGTTTTGCAACAGCACCTAGACACTCCAATGTGCAGTAGGTGCAGAGAGAAACAAACTTTTGCATGTAAAGGCTGCATTTAAGGTGGTCCAAAAGTTATGAACAGATATAAAGATGTTTCTTAATGGAATTATAGGTTCTTAAACTGAAGGATTCTCAGCAATATTTTATAGCAAACTTCTGACCACCATCACTCAAGGTAAAGCACATACCAATCAGGTAGGCAGGCCAAAACTTTGTTGCAACAACCAGATATGCTAAGCACCACGCACAGGGAGCACAAGCTTGAGCAAACCACTTGATCCAGGCCTGCCAGTGGCATAATGACAACCCAGGAGTTTGTGTTGTCCTGCTTGTAGCCCAGGCACAGTGCGCACGTTGCAGCTTTTCTTTGTTTTCATCTGTGGCCACATTTGGAGGTCATCTCTCCCTGGCTTCTGCCTGTTCTTCACTGCTGAAGGAGTGGGACTTCGAGACTACCAAGAGGAGAGATGGGTTCTCAGGAAAGAGAACCAGGAGGGGAAAAAAGGTATTTCTTCCTTAGAGATGGGAACTGCTCAATATGCTCTGGGAATGCCGCAGGTTAGAGCCCGTAAGTGGTGCTGGGAGAGCTGACATGGAACCTGCACAACCATGCTTGGGCCTCTCCATGACCCTTTGCCCTGCAGGGAATTTCACTCTGGGGGAGAGCTTTGCAAAAGCTGAGCACTTGTTTAATCACCAAATTCAAGTCTTGATCTGCTTCCAGTTGGAATCAAAGACCTGACTCACACCAGTTTCCATAATGCTGGACGGAGGCCTGGAGAAGCCAAAGTTTCTGGGGACTACCCCACTTTGAAACTGCAGTAACAAATCTGTAGAAACTGCAGAGGAGCAAGCACCCAGAGCTGTGTGTTTGCAAGGACTAATATTTAACACTGAGAACATAAATACTCTTTAAGTGTTTAACATAAATGATTGTTGTCATAAAGCTGGAATGGCACAAGGGCTTCATGTATCTTTGAAATGTTTTGACATAACAGCCTAGAGGATTTAATAAAGTTCTTGTGCTCTAAAATGTACTCATAATTTTTGCTTGATTTCTACATGTTTTCTCCCCCTTTAATTGTAGTTCAACAAAGCAGAGGGACTAATCTCAGATAAAAGTAGAAACACCAAGATTAAAGTGCACTGCTGTTTATTTTTAAGGGCAGTGGGTTAATATGAGCACTCTATTGTTGATGTCAGCATCACAAGCCAAAGATAAACACCACTTTTCTGCACTTACATCACATTTTCAGGGCATTATTCTTCATTAACAAGTATTTTCTTATGCAGTGGAAAAGAATGACTTTGTCATAAGCTTATTGGCTACCAATCGTAACCATTTTGTATCTGATCTGTAAAACATTTCGTATCATGATCTTTGCTTTTATTGAAGTATATTTTTTGTTTTGGTTTCCTTAAGTTCTGACTCTCTTTTTACAATGAAACTATTCTTTTTTTTTTCAAAATAACTTTATTTTTTAAATGCATGTATTTTGCCTTATTGTACCTTTCGTATTATTACCTCAAGTAAGATATTAGAAACTTGATGCTTCTGCTATTACAAATGTTCCAAATGTCCTGTGGGTAAGAGCTGATAGTGTATATTTACAGAATTGCTCCCTGCTTCTGTTTTCCTTCTCTTGCTCAATTTGTTGTTGGAGACTTTAGTTGTTTTATGGGTTGCTTTAGTAAGACTGGGCATTAATATATACCTAAGTAGTTACAAAGACACTAATCATTGCAATCTTTCCTCTTGTCAATCTTTCAGAGTGTTCCTTTAAGAAATTTATCACCTGTCTTCAGGTACTTGTGTCCTTCCATAAAAATTTCAGCATGTGATTAAAGAATAGCATGATTTTTTAAAAAGAAATGGAGAGGTTTCACAGCCATGGAGAAACATCTTTGCTTTTCGTTTGAAAGGCCTTTCTCCAAGACCACCAAGAAACACATCCTACAGCTGACAGATGTTACATGCTTCTGATGCTGTTGTGTAGAAAGCCAGGCAATGAAAAACTGTACCATGTGAAATAACAGGGACAGCTTGTAATTTAAAATGTTTTCTTGCTGTCAACTTATTTTGACCTGTATCTCTTGCAGGACAGTCTCTGAAATGTATCTGTTCCGTGCTTATCTATGTTTAAATCATATCTCCTGCATCTTACTCATCTGGAGGGGTACATGCAGGTTATAGCAAGTATCCCTCCTCTCTTGTTCCTCTTGCTCTTCAGATGAGGAGAAGCCAGAACAAAAGTTTATTTTCTTCATGCTTAGGAAGCAAATTTAGGTAATATAATTTACTAAGGCCAAAATCTCACTGGACAGAGCTAAACTGATTCTCAGTTACTATTTTCCTATGTGGAAACTTGGAAATATTTTGACATTTTTTCCAGTTTGGAACAAAAAGCAATTCAGAAATTTTGAAATCCTTCCGAAACATTTTCCTTTCTTCCTGTGGCTCTAACTCAAAACACATAGTCCAAAAATAATGTCCTCTGACTACATTTGAAATATTTAGCCACATGCGTTTTATTTTTTTGAATGCACATAGGAAATAAAATCATTAGAAATCAACCTGCTGTAATTGAGCTAAGCTACATGCTGCTATACAGTCTGGTTTATATACTCCTGTAACCATTGTGCAACATGCAGATCCTGCATTTGTATGAATATACATAGTTTTCAGATTAGGATACAAAAAGTGTTGTTGTGGTGTGCGTTGTGATGCTCTAGTCCAGCCTCCAGCCGGAAACACTTGTTTGCTTCAAGTATTTGTATTTGTTGGTCTATTTCTATGTCTGTGTCTCCAGCTATCCCTCAGTTGTTAAATTTTTTAAGCAAAAGTTCATGCTTCCTCAAATTTTTCTATCCACCCACTTAACTTTGAACATCTCTGTCTCCCTGGGAAAAACTGATCTGAATTCTTTGATCTTCCAAATTCTTCTTGTAGGACAGCATACATCCGACTTGACCTGTACATGTCCACATTTGCATGAGAATAACTTCCCTTCTTCCTATGTGTGTTTGGGAAGGAAAGCAGGGGAGTGACCGGATCTCAGCAATGTTCTCCTACTGTACAGATGCCATTGCAGCAAGTGTTCAAAATATATTTTATTGCAACTTCTGTAAGCTGATATCTGACACACTCTCAAGGTTTCTTGTGTCTGAGTCAAAAGTACCTTCAGCCTGAAAAAACTTACACTCTTGATCTATACTGATTTGTCCATTTTTGTTTGTGTCAAGGATGACAGAAAGATGTTTCAGTCTAAAGCAGGTTGGGACACTAGGCAACAAAACAAACTAAAGGGAATTATTCTTACCTGGTTTATAGTTATTGAGAAAGCTGTTACAGTAGGTGTACGTTCTAAAATAATCAGGTTACAATATAATTCAATTGAGTAGCTCATTGTCAGCACCAATCTCACATCTATAATGAGCAAAGCTTAAAATTGAGCAAAGTCACACTGCTTTTCTCTGGCTTAATTTGCAGTTATCCAAAGAGCGATAGTACAGATAATGAATTGCAAGTTAATCACATTGTTGTACTGATAATCCTGGTAGTTCATCTTAAATTCAAGTTCATAAGATCATTTGTGGTCACCTGCTTAAAAAGGAAAGTCTACTCTTCATCAAAGAGTAGACTACATCAGTGTAGTCCAGTTAGTTTTTTTGATTTGTGCCAAGATGAGATTTGGAGGAGAGAAACCCACAGAAATTAAAAGTAGGTGATAAAATTTATGCTCAGTGAAGAAACAGGTCCATTTAAAAGAGTCTGTGTGCTTTCTGATGCCTTTAGAGAAATAGAGGAAACTTTTTGCATTAGTGGAATATAATTTTACTGTTATTCTTTCCAGATTAAATATATTAACTGGTTGTTTCACCAACAATTAAAAAAAAGGGATATGATCATACATGCTCTGAATTTTTGTGAGAATGCATAAACCATGACATGAAATCATTTGCCTAACTAGAAAGGGAGGGACAGTCATCATGAATATACCTTTAAATGTTTGTACAAAATTATAGAGGGTCTTCACAGAAGCTTGGAAAATTTTCTTTTCATCTATAGTGCTGCTGAGAACTTTGTCTGTTCCTGACTTTTTCTCTAAGTACTTTGAGTTTAAATATCTGCTTCCCATGGTGTCTGCATACTTTGAAGGATTTAATGAAATATTCCTAGCCAGTATCAAGTTTTTTATAAAATATGTAGGAGACCAAAATCAGCCTGATTCACAGATTTGGTCCAAGTAGCTCAAAATCCAAGACACCCGAGGCTGATGAAGGTCTGGAACCTGGTCTCCTCAGAGTGCTGATGTGAGGGACAGATCCAGTCACCCACTGCAGGTAGCAGAAAAATTTTTCTGTGCTGTGATGGACACAGGACTGGCCCCAGTGGGACTGAAGTCCACAGCAAGGGACATATTTGCACTGTTCACATGCTAGCAGGGAGTACTGGGTGCCACACCAGGAACGTGCGGCAGACGTGTGATGTGGGACAGGAAAGGTCGGGCTTTGCCATCGGCTTTTCCAGTGCCTGAACAAGAGCTTGTACCCGCCGCATAGGATCATTAGCTGGGATGGGGAAGGGGGTTAGAAAATTGACCTGAGTGATGGATCTGTGGACTGCTAGTGTGTACACTCATGTGCTGGAACCCTCTGAGTGTTAACACATGGTCACCCTATCAAAGGTCTGTATATGAAACTCAGCTGCTGGAGTGACAGAAGATTTTGTGCTGTTAGAGCACACTTCATTAAAATACCAGCTGAAATCCAGCTCTGAAATCCCACAGTTTGTGTTAGTTGATAAAACTCAATTGCCTCCAATTACTGTTAGTATGGCTTTAAAATAATATTTTGTTGTAGTAAAGGTCTCCTTGTGATGAGGAATAGCTGGTGTTCACAACTGGAAATTTGGGAAAGAGTGTAAATACATGGTGGGGCGAGGAATATGATCAAGACTGCTTTTACCACTGTACTCAACATCTTCCAGCAACAGCACTGTAAAAAACCAAATCAGGGATGCAACACTAAACAATGGAAATGTTAAATGTTTTTGCCTCCAGCATTTAAATGAAGTTGTTAGGAAATAAAGCAAACAATTGCAAGTCCTCCTTGAATCCAAGAGGCAGTTTCACGGTCAGGAGAGGTGTACCTGTCACTGCTTTATATCATTTGAGTAGACTTTAATCCTGCGAAGCACTTTTGTGAAGATAAGACTTTTTCTCACGTTAATCCCCAGGTCTCATTCATGTGCTTGGCATTCAGCTCCTGTTCAGGAGTCTTGCAGGAGCAGGACCTTGTTAGCTGTACTGAAACTTCTGCTGGTGGACTTTTCTGTAGGTTCTTCCTTTGTGTGTGTGCAGATATGCTCTCAGTTAAAATGAGCTCACTGCCTCAAAGCACGATCATGGTGGAGATGGGCACAGTTGTGCTTTTATCCAGAGCAGCTTGGCTATTCAGCAGGCAACCTTGTGCATGGGATTGACCTTCATACAAGGGTATAACCTTGTTGCTCATAGCTTTCTAGAGGAGCAAAAGCTCTCCTGCGCAGAGTGTACAGTCTTGGTTTTATTCTAAGACAGAAAGAAGAAACGTGATCAGGTTCCTCAAATTTGTATTTCTAAGCTCCATAGCTGTATTGTTACAAATATTCATACAAGGTGTTCACAAAAAATGGCATCAATGCATTTGTATATTGCTTTAGCTACAGGCTTCTATTCATGACAAACCATTTTAAAAACATCATTGGATATCTTATGAAAGTTTAATAAGGCTCCTTATTGACACAGTAGGAAACCTTTTCGGAAGATTTTCTTTTAGATCAAAACTCTCTGGACTTCTTGCTGAGAAATGTAAGTGACCCCCACAGTCCTAGCTGATCTCCGCTAGTTGTGGATACAATTGCAGAGAAAAATAGAAAAATCCAATGATGGAGTGAAGGAGGCACTGAGTGAGTGCTTAGTCATTAATCATTTAATTTTTATTCTGTTGATTCTGGTCAGAGTTTTAGACTTCAGTTGAGCCAGGATTGCATGCCAGAGCATGGAAGTGCCAGCAACCATCAGAATTATTTGCTCCTAAATAATGGCTCTATTGTGGAGCCTGCTGGACTCAGAAAGGGTGCTGAACTGCCTTTTGTCTTTCAGTACCTACAGACTTCCACAAGACACTTTGTCATTGGCCACAATGCCTGGGAAAGGTGATGAGCCTGAGAACAGGTCCCATAAAAGACAACAGGCTGAGTCAGGCACCAATGTGCTACCCAGGAGCAGGTGCTGAGGTATGTGATGCTTTTGTGCTCCTCAGTTTCCGGAGGGCCACTTGGAGTTTGTCTTCTTGTTTCACTAACACTCAATTCAAATGGCACAGGTAATGGGGGATTTGGCTCTCCGCACACTCACCCCACCAAACACAAGTAGAAGTCCTTTAGCTGTTTGCAAAAACATTCAAATTGTGGGTTTTGCTTGTAGGTCAGCCATGGATCTCTTTGGTCTGATTTGATAGAGAGATGTGAATCAAGGGCGTTAATGAGAATGGAAAGTGCTGTGCGTCAGATACATGGGACGTGCTAAATTATCTCAGGTGCTCATGAGTTTGTTAGAAATGCCTCCCAGACACTGGGATTTTCTGGTTCTCTTGAGCTGGAAACATTACAAACACAGTCTTTGTTGCAGTATCTGAACATTTCCCCCTGCTGAAACCTGACGTGCACAGCAACAAAAAACAAAAGGAACTTTTCACACCTCAAAATAGATTTAATTTGGGTTCAGTCAGAGTTTGGGGCAAAGGTTTGTGATCTTTCTTATTTTAATCAAAGAAGTTGGCTCATGCCCTCAAAACTTTCATTGTCAGAGTAAGATCAGCAGAATTCACTTGCAGGTCCATTAAGCAAACAAAACCACATTCCCTGCTGTCACCTCAGTTCATGCTTTGGCAATTTTTAGAACCTCTTTTTAAAAATAACTATCTCTGTTTTCCAGGACCGCTATTACTGCAGTCTCTCAGTAGTTGTACGTGTTTATATAAACACAAAACACAACATAGTGAAGTTCATACATCTATCTTTTGCCACCACAATCCTTACTCTGAAACAAAACCAACTAACAAACAAAATAAAGACATAAAACTGTATTTTAATATCCTTTAAATTAGTATTGAAACCCTTCCAGAATGTGAAAGTTATTCTGGCATCTTGCTGAAGGTTAACTTTAGCATTCTGGAAGGATTTCAATAGTAATGAAAAGGACAGTAAAGAGAGTAAAGCTATTTCAGAAGCATTCCAGAAGGATAATGCTGGCATGCTAGACAGATTTCAACAGTAGGCTAGAGGGCAGCAAAATTATTTCTAAAGTATTCCTGAAGGAGAACTTTAATAATCTAGTAGTATTTAAAATAGTTGTGCTGTGGTGGTAAAACTATATCTCAAATGTCCCTGACAGGTAATTTCATTCTTTGAAATAACAAGTCAAAGCCTCAAATGTACGAAACCTGCTGCTCAGAAACTGTGTCTGTGAGGAACACAGAGGCAAAGCACTTGCTCTGAAGGCTGGTCAGTGTCACTGGCAGGAGTCACAGGGGATGAAAGGTGACATTCAGCCCTGTGCAGAGGTCCTTTCTGAGAAAGTGGACACACAGCTTTGGGTCACCTCCCTTGCCTTCCTATGGGTCAGTGAACTTGATGCTCAGGTGTCAAGTTCTCATTTTCATTCCACCTAAGGATCTCCAGATCTGAAACCTCCACAGTCTTGAAAGAAAGTGAGTGGGAGATCTCATGCAGGGGATTTTTCTGAAGATCTGGATGCTACATTTTGCCTCAGCTGTCAATACCACAAGAGCAGGATTTCTTACAATGTCTCACTTCTCGGTCCAGCTGACTCAGAGAAACATGCAGACATATGAAAATTAAACTCGAGCACAATTTAGCCAACCAAATATGCAACCCAGCATTAAATTTGTTTGGGTTGGAACCAATTTCGGCTGGCAGTTGTAGCTCCTTCTATATTGTATCCTAACTGGTATGCTGGATTAAGCTACAGTATATATTAGAGACAACCATGAGCCAGTTGATGAGGAGCAATTAACTTGTGCTGCTCCCATCTTTCCCACCATTCCCTTTGTTCTCTGTTGAGAGAAATAAAGGCATGAGGCATTTTATGCCCTGTCTGCACAAGAAGGGTCTCATCCACAAGCAGAGCACTATTTGCAATAGGGAGACTATTTTTAATTCTTTCCTAAAAACAACAGACACAGTTGAAAAACAATGACAAATTTCAGTCAAACTTGGAAAAGCTATTGGACTTTGCTATCTCCACCTCATTTATGTGCTTGGGCCACCCTGGTGCCAGTAGTACTGCCGGAGCCTTTAGCACATGCTGCTGTTTACTAGAGGTGACCATGTTCGTCTAGTCTGGACCCTTTTTGAGATTATACTGAATTCCTTCATTTGAAAAAGCCTTCCCAACACAAAAATGACAGCACACTGTAAGTAAGTTTTTGCTTTAACTCATCCATGTATAGAAAACAGAAATTCATACAAGTATCTTGAAGTGCAACCCCATGAACTTACTGAGAGCCAAATTACTGTTTTACAAATGGATATTTGGTAAAGATCTGTGTGCTTTTGCAGCCAGCATGTGATTTTGCAGAAAGTGTGTTCAGAGTCTGGAGCAGACAGTGCCAGTAAAGATAGAAAGTATCCCAAGGGAAACCTCAGACATGCTGTCCACAAATGTTTAAATGGGATACAGTCAAGTCTGTCTTTAACCAAGCTTCTGAGAAATTCTGTAGAGACCAGGGGTTGTTCACAGTTCAATCATTCTGATGGATTAATACTGTCCAAGAAAAATCATAATCTCTTCGAGAATTGTAGGGTGGGGGTAGGAAATGGAGTAATCTGATTTATTTGTTTAATATGAAATACTCTTCTAGCTACTGCAATAACAGCTATCAAATACAGAGTTGCTAGCAATGTAAAATACATGAGTTTACTAATATTCCCCAGAAAGACCCTCCTCATCCTAAAGACAACGTCCTGAAACTTCCAGGTTCCCACTTGGATTTTATTTGTCTATTACATGATCTGAACTGTGCCGTAGTCTTCAAAGGAGTAGTGTTTCACATTACTAGTGTTTGCTACAGAAGTTCTTTTTTTCCTTTTGTGATAAAGATTATTGCTGTCCACTGGAGTTTCTTCCAGTGACTTTTCACACTTATGAAGTAGGTGTTCCCAGGTTCCAATAAAGTCATCATTTGCATAGCCTGACAAGGAA
Organism: Climacteris rufus; assembly: GCA_013398175.1. NCBI lineage: Eukaryota > Metazoa > Chordata > Aves > Passeriformes > Climacteridae > Climacteris > Climacteris rufus. The sequence goes on from VZRZ01005482.1 coordinate 415,005, forward strand.
AGATTGGATTTATCAGCATTTTCTTTAAGTGAATGTCCTTCAAGGACAGCCCCCAGAAAGCAGAGGTGAATGCAGCAAAGGGAGCAGCATTAATCATCTTCACCATTTGAAATAAGGAAGAATAAATAAATAAACAGCTTAGCATCATGATCAGGTATCACGGGGTTACTTCAGGTCGCATAGACATTAAATGTAATCCCAAGGATGTCAGGACCAATGTTACGGATGTTTTTGTTAACACAGCTTTGTGAACGGTGAGACGGAGCTTTGCTTGAGGCTATATAATAATGTTATCAATAATAACAGAGTGTATATTGTGGCAGCACAATGGGTTTGTCGTGGGTGTGAACCTTTGCTCTAAGTACAAGTGTTAGGGCTTCCACTTTTCATGGACCTTAGTGGTGGGGAATGCTGACACAGAGGCATCTATGGGTTGTCTCTCTCATCCTGTGGACAGTTCATACCAACTGAAAGGAGTGCTGGCATCAATAAAAGAGGAAATATCATTAGGGGGATACTATGAGGAGTGGTATTCCAAGTTAATGAATTATGAGAAAAGAAGGTGCCTCCCACTGAGGAGGATGAGATGTTGGCACGTTGGGCTGAGGAAATGGGAGAAGGCAGCATGATTAGCTCATGATGCCTGGAGTGAACAAACTGGCACGCCAAGAAACAACCAGATTATCAGGGCTGAGCTCCCCACACAATTCTACAACTTTAAAGCTCAGCCTTCTGCCCCAGGTTGGCTTGGGTGTTGTTTTGTGGGTGTAGAGAACACACACGTGAATCTAGCAAACTTCTAGACACTGAGATTTACCTGTTGCAGTACTTGGAATTTGTTGTTATTGCTTGCAAAAAAAAAAGAGGAATTGACAAAAATTTTTCAAAAACCTGTTCAAGTGTGTACACCAGAGGAGCTTCAATTTAATGGTACTGAAAGTATGGTTACACACATATAGCCACAGTAGAAGCATCATGCAATTTTTTATAGTGACTGAAAATTATGACTTTTTAAATATTTGGAAGAGTGTCAATATCTTTCAAGTGAAACCATCCTTTTCTAATTATTGAGAAAAGGCTTTTTAATCATATTAGTCAAAATCCTTATCATGATATTCAGTTCACCAAAATTCTGAATTGGGAAATCAGCCTCTAATTACAAAATAATGAAAAATACAGAAACTACCTGAAATTCAAAATAAAAGTAAATTTCTATCCTTACATAGGAAAACAACTTCAAATTGACAAAGATATTCATGGAATAATTCCCAATTTTGTCTTTATTCTGAGATGTACTGAGAAAAAAATTTAACTGCTTCTCCATGGACATTTTATATCTTTATCAGTATGAAAGCATCTTGCAGGCTTTCAGGTACAGCTTGCTACTAGCATATCTTTGTTTTTTTCAACATCTTTTTTAAGCAGTCAGAATTTTAAAAAGCAGTTTAACTTTATAAAAAGCTAATTTGATTTATTTGGGTTATTTTTATTTATTAACCAATTTGCTTCTGGGTTGATTTTCTTAAGTGCTAAGCTTCATAATGGAAATGCTGACACAACTTTAAGTATAGGAGCAAATGCTATTCTAATAATTCAGCTGAATAAATACCAGCCAGCATTTAGTTATTTTCCCAGGAACTGAATAAACAGCCACTTCCTTTATAGTGTCTCTTTGTAAAGTAAAAGTTCCACAGCCTGCTAATCGTCACTATGAAATTTTCTATTAAAAAACCTCCAACTTTTCTTTTGTTTATTCTGCAAGATCTTTGTGGTTCCATATTAGTCATGTTAAAAAAAAAAACACACACACACAAATCAAAACAAATACACTGAGTTGGCAATGAGCCACAATTTGACCTATTTCAAAAAGCACCATTTTTGACTTCTGTCGTTTTTATGGCTGAGAAAAAGAGCGTGAGCTCAGCTGAATAATTCTGATCCATGCTGATCCATGGTGCTGATCCGTGTTTCAAACATTCAGCAGGAACCTTGAATAAGTTAATAGTGCACCATGTGGTTTAATGAGTTAAAATTCTTCACAGCAGGCGATAACCCGCTCCTGGCACAATGGGATGTAATGGTCTGTACGATTTCATCTGATATAATAACCTATTGCAGTGGTACAGTTATCACATAATGCCACAACAGGGCAGGGTTTGTAGGAATTATTTCATTCTGCAAGTCCCCATTATGCTAGAGAAAAGTAAAAATTAATTTTACACTGAAAAAACAGGAACAGTTTGAGTTTGGGGATTTTTTTCTTTTTTCTTTCCTTTTTGTAAGATGGAAGGGAGTTGATTTTCCTGAAAGTTCCGCAAGCGAAAGGGCAGTTTCTCAAGGAAAGTTTCAACTCTGAATAGTTTAGAATAGATGATAAACCTGATCATATCCTTACCCACAGATTACTGACAGGTGCTGTTTACTTAGTTCTGCCTAGAAACAGAGAGAATGGTCAAGAAAAAGAGTTAGTCTTATAAATCTTCACTGATGCAGAGCTTAAGTCTCAAACAGCGTGATTTGCCCAAGCCCCATTAATGCCAGTGCAGCAGGCAATCTGCCTGCCAGTGCCTCTGGATTGTCCTGTCAGCACCTGAGAGATGCAGGCTCTGTATAGAGGCAAACCTGCCCCAAAACTGTGGTGTAAAAGCAGGCACGAGGCTGGGTCCCCTGGTGATGGGAATATCTATCAGGCTCTGCCATGTGCCAGAAGCTTCACAGAAGCTGAATTATTCAGATCACACAGCTCCTGCTTTGCATGCCAGGCCTTCCCTGTTTCCATTTCACTAATAGCTATCCCACTGGGTGGATGGCATGACAGCTCCCGAGTTTATACATCCTTAAACTGTACTAATTACTGGCTTTTAAGTAACTAAGAGTTTTTATGGCATCCTCATTAGGGTAATAGTAAGTGGGTGGATACGCATGTCAATCAAATGAAATGGTAGATGAATTGCATGTGGTATTTCAGTTAATTTGTCCTGTTAATTTCCTGGTGATGTTTGCAGATGCTGAAGAAGACAGCTTCCTTTGTGGGAATGAAACCAGCTCGGTGTCTGATCCCATCCTGTTGTGGGTGCTTGCAGTTTAAGGAGCAGTTTCAGCTTCTTTCCAAAGAGTTGTGATCTGATTAGGTTGGCTCCAAGCTGGAATAAGGGAAAAACATGCAAAGCAGTCAAGTCCTGTTTTGGTGTGCTTGTGGTAGCTCTTTAATGTCAGCTTGGAAACTTAAAATAATAGAAGAAAAAATGTAAATGGCTGAAAACGGGGCAAAAGATGTGCCACCCTGATCCTGACCACCCTAATCAGTTGTATTTTCCTGCCTTCCTCTCCTGATGGTAACTCTAGGAAGTAAGAAAGGGGCAGCCGTTGGGAAAGGCTGGGTGGGTTGGTCAGGGATCTGACAGCCTCCTGCAAAGAGTTTGTGAAAGTCCTGTAGCAAGAGGAGAAGAGGAATGATCTCTGGGAATGAATATGACCTCAGGATAAAAATAGTGAACTGAAAGAATTTATTTATTCAGCTGAGCAATGGTAACCTTAGTTGGAGGCTGAGTTCTGTGGAGCAGCCCATGTCACATAAGGAGCATTGCCCAGGTGACAGAGCAAAGGCATTAGGAACCATTTACTTGGCTTGGAGGTTTTGTTTGATTTGAAGTGTGTATTTTATTGCCATGGATATTCATGCAAGCACTCTCCTAAAGCAAGTGGAAAAAGTATGAACTTAAAAACTTGCTGAAGCCAGCAGGACTGTTGTTGTCTCAAAGCAGTAACAAAAAGCAACACTTCCAGGTTATCCCAATCTATACTTCAAAACATGGGAGCATATTGTACAGTTCAGCAGTACCTGTATCACTGTGTCTCTGCCCTCCTGGGAATCCTCCAGGATGCAGACTGCAGAGTCAGGATTGTGTGTACCTCTGTTGCCTGTGGAGAGACAGATTGGTAAAATTCCCACTGCCAAAAGCTCTAACAAACAACCTTCAGACACCTCAAACTGATGGGGTGAAGAGCAAGTCTTACTAGCAAAAAAAGATTTTTTTTTGGTTTTTAATTGTACATGTGTTACTGAGGTTTACTGTCATGGTTGCATCAATTGTGGACATGATTTGTACTTCTAACAGATCTGATTATATCTACAAGTTAAGTAAATAGAGCACAAATATAATTAATTGTGATCCCTCTCAGCTTTCCCATGAGGTAGAGATCATAGGAGGCTTGGTGATAATGCTGAGAAAACGCTGAGTATCTTGCCATGTTTTATTGCAATGTCAGTAATGTTATATACTCCATTTTTATGGACTGTGTTTTAAAGTTGTATTTCTCTTAGGAATGTGTAATTTTGATTACTCTCAACAAGAAATTTTATTATGCAACCAGACAAGCCTTTTCTGATTAAAATAGAAAATTTGTGTTTGAAAACTTTAAACAGATTGGGCTGCAATTTTTCCCTTTTGCCTCCTTTTTAACACTGCATGAAGGGAATGGAGAAAGGCTTCTCCATGCACCCATGTAATTTAACCCATAACAGATGTAATCTTTATAACCACTTCGACTTTCAAAAGTGGACTACAGAAGAATTACAGTTTGTGTTCTTTATTTTTGTCCACCCTAACTCTTTAAATGTCAAGATATTTTTGATAAAAATAATTTGAGAGAGAGAGAGAGAAAAAGAGATAACAATTGGGTGTGCAAGGCAGATAGAAACTCAGGACTGCCTTTATTCTGTCAAGGCAACAAAAGAAAATTACCAGGAATAATTTACAGATATTTTGGGGGAAAATTAAAACAAGTGAAGACCCCCTGTAACAAAAGCAAATGTGAGATATTAAAATTATTGAGACATTGGATATTCACTTTTTAGAAGGATATGTTGCAGGCACATAATGTGAATGTTCATCCTTACCTCTCCAGAGCATCGACATTTGTTGAAAATACCAAGAGACATTTGCTGGAAATGGGAAATGCTATAAATTCCTGTAAACCCATAGACAGGATTTTGTTACGCTTGGCCCAAGTGGCCAATGCATCCCATCCGGTTTATTAAGCAAAAATTCTTTAATCTGAGAATTCACAAGCAGTGACCAGCTACTTTTGAGCAGAAAGACATAAGCCAATTCTAAAAGTACAGGCCGGGGAGCCAAATGACCAAAATCCTGTCACTGACTTGGAGCAGGGATGAGAGCCCAGCTTCCTTCCCTTGGAGACTGCAACTGCTCCAGTACAGCATGGCATCTGTTGAGTCTGCAAGTTTCAAAACAAAAAAAAGGAGTCTTCGTGCTCCCCAAACAAGATGGGAAAATTTGGGTAGGCCAAAGGTAATTTTCAAAACCACTTCTGAGGTGAAAAGTTACTGTCTCATTTTTTAAACCCAATCTCTTTAAGACAGGGGTGAGAAAACCCACCGTGTGTGTGTGATTCCATTCCAGCTTTCTGTAGCAGTCGCCTCCATGCTCTGGTTACAGCTTTGATATTATAATGTTGTTATTTCTTGTAACATGGGGCTACTATGGGACTCATTACTCATAAACCTTACCCTTGGAAAATGTAAAAGTCAACATCAACCATCACTAATAATGTATTTCACCTACTGTTATTGTAAGTATGTGAACACAGTCAGAATCTGCTCAGTGCCTGCTCATGTTGTGCTTTGGAAATATCCTTTTGCACAGTCTCTTCCTCTGCTAAGCACAGGCTCCATTGAACATATTTATTTCACATTTTCAAATATTTTTCTACTTATAAAATTTAGCAAATAATCTAGTGGTTTGCAATAAGGGGTTTTTTACCTTAAGAGGAAATATAATTCTGGTATGGACCTGAGGGGAAATATCCTCTCTACATTGCATCTCAGCCCACCCCACTGGTCCTTTTAATGAACTTTAAAAAAATCCCAGTGTTTCAAAGTGCAGATCCATTAAATGGAGCCCTTTCTTTTCAGAGATCTGTATATTTAACAGATTAGCAGGAAAGTACTGTCAAGCTCTTATCAATGCTTTTTTGTGATGTGTAACTTGTCACCTCTGGAAAAACTCTGCTCTTCCCACATCACCAAGGTTGTCTGATTCAGCTGCAGAGGATTCTTTCCCTTCTTCCCCACCTGCATACCAGCTCATTAAACCCATTTCAGCATTACACTGAATGACCAGGCAAAGGAGCAGTGAGAGCCCTTGTACTTCTTTATGGGTTGCTTATTGACCTTCAAAGAGGTTTAAGAGAAAAATGAAAGAATGCTCTGTTATACTTCTGACATTATCCAGGAGGGTCTGACAGGACCAAAAAAAAAAATCCCAGCCTTGTCCAGCCCCATTAGCAGAAGTTCTCAAAATGTGGATTAGCATCATCTGCAGGCTTTTGGCTGTGCTTTTAATTCCAGAAATGATGAAGCAGCTACCATTTGCTCACGACAAGGAGAGAGACAGAAGTCTAGATCTGGCCACCACTGATTGGTCATGAGGAGACAAAACCCAGGGATTCTGGTGTCTGGCCACTCATGCTCACCTTACATTTTCTTTTAGATAGTGCAGTAAGCACTGTGGCTGGGGTTGGCCACACATTTTCGCCATGCTATTAGTGTGATTAAGTATCACAAGAAAGCATCAGCCAGTGAGTGTCCTTACTGAATTCAATGAATATGAAAATATTCTTCAGCTCCTGCATGCTGCATCACAGCAAGAGAAAAATACATCTTTCAATCACACGTCCCTTTGTTACTGGTCGTTTAACTTTGGTTTCCTATGTATAGCCACATATTTTTAAATCTTCTAGATTGAAATAGTTGTGGGTAGATTGATTGTGAACTGATTTATGATCCGTATTGCACCAGAGAAGTAATTTTATGCATATAACTTCTTTTACAATTACCTCCACAATGATTTCAAAGGATTTCACTGCTTGTGGGAGGCCGTCAATAAGTGGCACTTGCATATTCATCCATTTCAATCTGAGATTTTTAAAGACCTAAGGGAATAGAGCAGAGCCACTGGAAATTAATTTTTTCAGCAAGTTTGCTTTTTCATTTTTTTTAGGGATAACCATGCTTCAGTGAAAGCTTTTTTAAAATGAAAGTATTCCTAAATTCACAAATACTGAAAGCAAAAGATTTCCACCAAAATGTAGCAATTCTTTTCAGTATCCTTTGTAATTCAGTTGAATGTAAATCTTGCATCTGGGCTTTTGTATGTATTTCTTTTCTATTAAATATGCACTATTCCCAAGTGAATGAAACTACTCAGAAATGAGTTTGTCCTTTGACTACAAGATCAGCTTTCCCAATTTCTTGGATTATTTAACAGAGCTGTGCTTTTAAAAATGTTAGCTTAAAGCTCTCACTCCTGCAGCAAAAGAGTATCTGAGAGTTGGTTTCCTTCTGTCTTTATTTCTCTCCTTTGCACTCAAAGGGCCAAATTCTGCTTTCATATCTGGGCCAGATGTTAACACCCAGTGCCTGCCTCTAGGCTGGCAGATGAGTATCACCAGGCTGCAGGGAAACAAGCAGATTCCCAGCAAGCTGTTGTAGGAAACAAATGTCCTGGGAGCATCATGCAAGGGATATCTGTGCTGTGCGGTCATGTTGAGCTCCCCAAAGAGTTTGGTACATCACTTCGTGGAGCTACTTGCTCAGGTCTCTTTAGCAGTGCAATTACCTCATTTGTTTTAGTGTGAGAAGAACACTGTCTTGGAGAAGTCGTGATATCCACCCCCTTAGGGTTAATCACTTGATATGTAGGAAGGTTGGGGCGGGGGACGCACCTTTGTTCATATATGGACTGCACACCACCACAGTTTTGCAGTCTCAAGCTATCTGTAAACACTAGAATAAGCTCAAAAAAATATACTTCCAAAATTCCTTTTTAATTTGTAATAAATCCATTTTGGAATTTACAAAGGCCAGCGCCAGATGGCCTGGAGCATGTTCTCATTCATATTTCAAAACAGAAAAACCTTTCTCAGAATCTGCAAGCTATGACTTTTTCATGGAGATGATTTCTGTTGAGCAAGGAAAACTCAGGTTAATTAGGCCAAATAAGCTGATGCAGTCAGAGGCAGAGACGCAGAGGTTGCAAGACTGAAATCCATCAAGGCCCAGTGTTGACAGATGCCCTCTTAACTTGTTTGTTATTTGCTACAGGGGTTGCCACATAATTGTATAGAAATATATTGCACTTTTTTTTGTTGCTATGAAAGAACCAATGTAAAAGGTCTTCATTCAGTAAAGTTACAAGATACGACCAAGCAAAACTTCACCTTATGAAGACTACAAGGAGCCAAACTAAGGTGATGGGGATATTGAAGGCTTCCATTTCAGTAGTGTAGACCTCTGTAAAAATGCCCTTGACTCTATGGAAATGAACATTGTACGCTAACCTGGGAAGAAATAATTCGGGAGGTGAAACAGAGCAATGTGCTGTACCAAGAGATGGGACCTAAAGTTGAGAGTTTGATCACCTGGGAGAAAGAAGTGATGAACACTGGTATCCAGCACCCTTATGGACAGCTCTAAACTGCACCCACAGGGGCAGGAGCTCTATCTGATGATGACCAGATCCCTGGAGCAGGCCATGGGCGTCATAGCACAGTCCAGTTGGGACCCCCATGAGCAGGGTCTGCAGGGGCATCTCTCAGGAGCTAAGAATCAGTTCCAGTGTGGTGGTCATCTCTTTCAAGTCAATTAGGCAGGTCAAGGATCAATTTCCAAAATGTGCAAGATTTTCAGCAAGCTGTACAGAGCACCATTCTACTGCAAATAGCCTTTTACCCATAGTTTTTGTTACTTTGGGGAAATGCTCACCTGCATGATTCACAGCTATCACCAGGGACTAAGTTCAGACAGGAAATTTTTGTACACGTCGTCTTCCACAGGCTGGATGCAGAAAGAGAAATCTTCTTTGTCCAGGTTGTTTCTGTCATTGTGGGGGACAGTGCTGTGACGTCATTTCGCTGTCCGTGTCAGTGTCCATACTGGTAATCCTGGGCTCTACACCTGTCCCAGGCCTTTTCAGAAGCTTTTGTCGTGATGATTTGATGTAGTTAGAGCAACGATGGAGGTCTGCTTCCAGAACTCTCTGGGCCCTCACTGTCATCCTTGGACACTCATTGTGCCAGCTGCATCAACAAATTCCATTGCTGACAGTGTGTGTGTCAAACAGGTCTTCCCCATTTCTGATTTAGGTATCAATCAGCCTTCAGAGACCATGGCCTGGGTTTATCTGTACACAATGTGCAGGTCTCTGGGTCAGAAAAAAAGAAAGCTAATCAGAGAAGGATCCCAGCCAGTGTCACAAAATAAACACCATCTATCTCAGGCTTAGGGCAGGGTAGTTCTTTGTAAAAGACACCTCCTACCATGGTGCTCTTGAGCTACCTTCAATGCAGCAGTTCCCTGTCTGCCTTCATTTAAAGTTAAGGCACATCCAGAATCCTGTACTGCCTCCTTAAATCCAAAATTATGTCTTCTGTTTTGTCTCTGTGGTTGCTCCTTGTTCTTCTCTGTGGAAGGGAACAAGAAGCAGGAGGGTGCTGAGTTGACGGATGGGACCCAGGAAAGACTCTGGCCACAGGCTGTTTCATGACATTGAACGAGTCAGCAATTTCTTTGTGCCTCTGTTTAGATACATGTATATATGTCTTGATGACTCTACACACCTGGATCTTCCTATCCATGATGCTCAGCCTTAGCTATTGGGAAGGGAAGTGCCTGTGTTCTGCCAAGCACTGTATGTCCATGGAATACTGCTGTACCTGGAGATACTGCTGTTCACAAAGCCAGGTAGTAGGATTGTACAAAATATGGATAACTTCTCTGTCTTGTCCAGTCTTTCAGCAAGCAGTAACTTAGTTCTTTTAGAAAGTACCTAACAGATCTATTTTTGTGTTCTGACAAAAAAGCCCTTTACCTTCTTACGCTTAGTGCTTCAGAGTGATTGTGTCCAGGACACTGGAAAAGCTGCGTTTTTTATTCAGCCTGACCACAGGCTTGCTGAGTGAGGACGTGGCTTCATCATGCTGCACCCCCTTCCTGTATTTCTTTTTCTCCTCTTGTGTTTGATTAAGTGGTGGCTCCTTGACATAGTAACAGTGCTGCCAGAGCCCCCAGCACACTCGGCTCTCCCATCTGGATGGGTGGGTGGCCTGGGGCTGCACTTTCTACTGCTGAAAATGGTAGAAGTAACAAGTGAAGGATATTCCCCCGCTCCAGACTCACTGCTAGACCTCCCTCCCATTGTCCACAATGCACTGACAAGGGGACACCCATGTACATGTGTTCTCTCTCCATGTTTAATGTCTGCTTGGTGTTGATGGAGGCTCTTGGAGAAAAGCTCACACTGTGTTCTTGTAATGGGGCAAAAAGGCTAGAATGCCAGAGGAATTGATCTTTATTTTTCTTTGGCAATTTTGTGGTGAGTGCTGTGGCTGGCATGTAGGCTGAGATGTCACAGAAGTTTAAATATAATTGCAAGTCACTGCTCTCTGTAGCCAGCTCTGTAACTTAAAGAAGGGATGGAAAGAACATTTTTCCCCTGGTGTCAGGGAAGCACAGATAATGCCTGATTTGCTGAAGGTTTGTACAGATCTGAGAGGCAGGGAGTAGTGTTAGGGAATAGGAAATAGCCTTTGGGGAATGGGAAGAAAGCAGGAAACTAACCAAGCTGCAGAAGTTGTGCATTTACAAAGCAAACAGGGAATTGCTGTCATCCACAAGAGATGGATGTTAGGGAAAGGCCACTCAAACTTCCTAATCAGAAGTCCATCTGTTTTCAGTGTTGAGTTATTTGGTCTTGATACACTTTTAATTTTTGGAGGAATGAAAAATACTACATAAATATTTTCTCTGCTCCTAGTAACATCTTCCCCAATTTGTTTAAGACCGTTGGTCTCTGTAATGTGTTCTCCCTTCTTGGCTGGGGTAGCAGAGAGATATTCAGAGGCTTGAGCCTCCTTTCTGGCTACTCTGTTCTCTGTGTTGACAGTTTCTTTTAGTTTTACCACTTACATCCTTTGATGCACTTTATGGTACCTTGTGGATGTTTCCATCACAACCTCACTGCAGAGAGGTTCCTTTTGGTGCCTGCAGAGCTTGCAGAGTGTTTGTTGTTTGTTTTCTTTTTTAACAAATAGGTATCTTTTTGAAGGGCCATGAAAGTACAAAATGCAGCAATGAAACCGTTTATTTGTGACTGAGATTCAAGGTGCATTGGAAAGGGCAGTAGGAAATGCACAATAAAGTAAGGACTAATAAATTCCAGTACTTAAAAGAAAACATTTGAGTTGTGTAGTAGTTTGCTGTGTACAGTCTTCCAGGCTTGTAAGCCTCTTCCCAGGAAGACTGTTCTGTTTTAGAAAAAACAGACACATTTTCAGGTACAAAAGTTCTTCTTCATCCTACCCTCAAACTTTTTGTGAGCAAAGGCTTCTTTTCTACTTTATTTGTTTCCCACAAGTACATCTGTTTGTGTTCCTACAAACCTTGCTTTACATGTATTCAAGCAAGACAATGCCATGTCCTAAGCTACTCTTATGACTCCCTTGTTATTTACTTAGTGGTTTTACACACATATGAGGAAGAGATATTCTCTCCCTGCAGATGATTTTGTGTTAAGAGCGGATTACAATGAACGTTTTCAAAGTTCTGCAGATGAAAGATTAGGGTCATGAAGCCCAGAGTTATAAACACTCGAGTGTCAGTTAGTTCCACTAGTAAGTGAGTATGTATCACCAGAGTTGCATTCATGTTTTTTAAAGCACAAGCCACAAACTCACATCCACATACTAAATAAAGAAGCTGGTTTTCCACTGAGCTGAATTCTTGAAGCTCCTGACAACCAACAGCTGTTTAGATTAAATTAAAGTAAGTGGGGGTGCTTTTCCTTAGAAGTTTGATCCTGCTTGGAGTCTCATTTTGGTTATTTGTGTAAGAAAATGCTGGCCCAAAGTTCCATTTCTGCTCAGGCTTGTCTGTTTCACAGAGGGAAAATGAAGATAAATTAGAGGGGTTAAAACTCTCTTCTCACATATGCTTGGTAAATCTGTAAGAATTTCAGAGTACTTTCAGTTCAGCTGAGATAAATCTGGGAAGCTGCGGACTGGCTGTATTCATGCTGTGGCAGCAAGGTGCTGAGTGCTACAGAAACAGCTTCAGGTTCATTTTGTTTTGAAAAACTGAAAACAGCAAGCCTGTCCTGTGATTTAAAACTCCAGTGGGTTCCAGTGCATCTCTAGGAACAGAGGAAGAGAGAAACAGTAATTCCAGATGGGAAGCTGCGTTAGAAGTGTGGAGTGTCTATCTGAAAAGAGACACCTGGGCAAGTGAAGATACTAATAAATAAGCATCCTGGGCTTTGAGCCCTGGGAGTGCTTGTAAGAGAACAGTTGGAAAACCTTAAGTGAGGGTGTCTTTCTTGTACACAGCTGACCAAGTGTGTTGCTTACAGTTACCATGTGTCAAGATGTTTTTTGCTCATTAGTTTTACACTGATGGAAAGCAACTTTAAATCACTCTTTAGAGGAATCCACCGTGAGGCACGCCAGCTGTGTGCCAGATGAGGGAGTTGTAAAGTCATGTTAGACAGGCAAGAATATACCAGAGAGAGAGATTTAAAGTCATGAGAAAGATAATTACTTTGCACTCAGAGATTGGCCACAGGAAAGGAAAGGAAAGGGAAGAATTACACTCTGCATTTGTTAGAAGGTTTCCTGCCATCTCTCTGTCCCACTCACACATGCACACACATGCACACAGCTGAATTTACTGTCACAGTGTCAGGTTAGCCAGGACTGCCAGCATGGGAGAAATCCTTATGGGATATATTTGCTTGTTATGAGAGTGTGAAAATGTTCCCCCTCTCTCATTATATATTTGTCCCTTCACAATTATCTCCCTTACTGGTGCTTCCCGCTTCTCTGGATTCCCTTTATCCTTATTTCAGTGCTGTTATCCTGTCCTTCAAACAAAACCATTAGTCTTTTAAGACACTGGCATTGTGCTTGCAGGGGGGCTTGGTGCATGATTGCTATGTGGGAATTTGTGAACTGGTGAGGTGGAGAGGTTGTCTGGCTCCCAGGGCAGAGCCCTGGCCTTGCCGAATATGTCCCCCAGCTTGCACAGCTGGGAATTTTGGAATTGCTCAGACATTGCCCAGGTCAGAGAGCCAACTTGGAGGGTTCTCAGACTTGGTCACTGTTTGTATTACAGTAGTACCTTTGGGCACTGTCTCAGGCAAAAGCCTGACATAAATGCTGTCAAAAGAGTAAAAAGAAACAAAATTGCTTTTAATGTCCAAAATATCTGTCACACATGCCATCTAGTACTTTCTTAAGTGGCATGGGCATCTCAAATATGTTCCATAGATATATCAGGAAAATGCTCTCAATTAAATGTTTCTACTTAAAATCATACAGATTTTTTTTCCTAATGGAAATCCTTTGAACCCTTTCTAAAAGACCACAAGCAGATGTCCTGATGTTGACACCCTACTCCCAGAAAGGCAGCAGATGAGATGCAGGGTTTGCACTGCATGTAATCACCCTTAGTGTAATGAAACTCTCCTTTTTGTCATTGATTTGGGTTTGGTATTTTTAAGTCGTTCTATCTAAATGGAAGTATCTTTACTGGAAATTTATTTCTACCCATTTGTCGAGTCCTTAACCACTGCAGCTGCAAACATTGCTGCTGCCTGCCAATGGGAGTTATAGCCCTATGAATAGCCTCTACAATATGACCCAATTACCTACCCCCCTTCCTGCCTTTTATCTAGTTTTGTGCATGGATAGACCTTTAGGAAAGTTATAATTTGGATGTGAAACAATTATCCTAAAACAGTTAGCCAGAGCAGAGTGGACACACAAATTTATCTTCTCTCTCTCTCTTTTGGTGAAGAACATCTATCTTCCATGACCTCTTGATTACTGAAGCCTTCAAAATATATTCTTTGGTCTGTGACACTGTGCTCGGTGCAGGGCTGAGCATTAAATATCACCCTCTGTGATTAATTGGAAGTTAATTAAATCTATCACTGAAACAATGGGAAGGCAATGATCTATGTAATCATTGAAATAGTAAATGAAATGATGTAAGGGCCCTCCATTTCGCTTATTGACAGTGATGGAGGGGTGCCCAGGCCCTGCTGCTCAGCTGTGTTTTCTGCCTGACCACACCAGCCTGCTCAGGCAGACACAAACTTCCCAATGAACCAGGGAAGCAGAGCTAATGGTGGGCTACTGGGAACTGCTTTTCCTTTGCCACCTCCAGATCCTGTTCAAAAGCCCTTTAAGGTAACCCTGGTGTTTTGGGTGTGCAGTGCAAGCAGTCTACCTGAAATGATCATCCTAAGGGACAAAGCCTTTCAGTACTGTGTGTAGATCTTCTTGCTGCTCCCAGCATGAATGAAAATGTTGCTGCTGTTGGTAAACAGTGACATGACATTTAATATTTTACATTTTAGCAGTAGTTCTTACCTGAATCTATAGTTTTTCAGCAGCTCTGAAACTGTTGCTGTTTATTCCAGCCTGGCAAGAGACCATGTGATTTTCTTCTTCTTAATAAAATCTTGTTCATTTGTTCTTTGTAAAAAATTCTTGTTCACTGGTTATTAAAACAGTATAAACAGTGAAAAATCCTAGAAAATACATCAGGAAAGGATGCTATATATTGTAGACAGTACTCAGTTTCTCTGGGTGTATTTTGGGGGAGTATAAAGTGATTATTCACTTCCTTCTTAAATGATGTTTCTATAATTTGTCCATCGGATCCTACTCTTCAGCATGAAAATAGAAGTTATTTTTTAGTGTAATAGGAAATGGTTTATAACATTAATTTCTTATTTCATATGCATAATGATAACACCTGGTATACCCTCAGACACCACTCATTCCTCTCATTCTGGGAACAAAAGAATGGCAACTTTGAAGGAAATAACAGAAACTTGCCTATTTCCTTTCTTTCATCCTTGCTTCTGGGTACATGTGCAACCCTAGAAGGACACAGGTCTGTGTGTTTCCTTTTGATAGGATGAGCTCAGTTCTTTGCCTTGGCTCCATGGACTCTCAAAGTGCACCTGGAAGATGGAAGACTAACAGAATTAAAGGGGGTTCCCTTATCTTGGCCATCAGTTCAGTTGTAAAATGCACTCTTTAACCAGAAAACACTGGTTAAATGCACCACTTCTCAATGCACCACTTTTCCATGCCTGCTTTTCTGCTCCAGACCTCTAATTCTTCTTTCCTTGAAACCCCTGGCTTTACCATGGCAGGCTTTAGTCTTTCAGAAACAGGAAGCAGCTCCCCACAAAGGTTAAGCCACGTGACTGTAAAACATAGTCCATAGAACAGCATATTTGATTGGATGTTAGGAAAATTTCTGCACTGAAAGGGTGATGAAGCATTGGAATAGGCTGCCCAGAGAAGCACCATTCCTGGAATTGCTCAAAAAGTGGGTGGATGTGCACTTGGGGACATGGTTTAGTGGTGAACACAGAAGTGCTGGGTTAATGGTGACCTTCGTGGTCTTTTCCAGCCTAAATGATTCTGTGATTCTGGGAAATCATCTGCTCTCCGAAGAGTTTGTGAGCAAAATAGTGTAAGATTCTCCTCTGCCGAGGAGCAGCTCAAGCCCATCTGTGTCACACTCTGATCCCCAGTCCTCATCTCTTTTGTGGGAAGAATGTTTTATTCTCTCCAGCAATGTTTTCAACAGAAAAAAAAACAAACAAACAAACAAACAAAAACAGTGGCAATGCATGTAGTGAGTCAAAAGACCTTGAAGACCCATGACTCCTTTGGGAAGGAAAATAAATCCAGATTTTCTTTTCTTGCCTTTCTGATTCTGCACCTTCCAGTTTCTGTGTTCTTTTATTACAGATAACCAGAGGTGATGTCCAATTTGTTTTGATTAAATCAAAAATAAATCCAGCACTAAGCAATAGTTACTGACTAAGCAGAAGGGAACTGTTATTTATCATGAGAGCTGTAAGAGAGCTCTTTCTATGTGGCCTCCTCGCTAATGCAATAAATTAGTAACCTCACATTATCCTGATAGCTAAATGAGGTCCCAGGCACCCATTCAAACTACCGTAATCAGAAGGGAGTACTTTGAATTTTTTTTTTGTCTTAATGTTTGATCTTTTTCTTTAAGCAATATAGGAATTATTTGTGAGATGAGCAAATGCAAACAGTCTCTGTTCAAGGAATATTTTAAATACTTGGTCTTCACTTGAAAAAAAAAACATGACCTTTTTGACTCTGTAGCTGATTAAGGTATGGGAGAGCCAGGTTTTGCACTGCAAATCTGCTTTAACAATTTTGTTTTCCACAACACATCCAATTGGTTTAGCCTAGGGATCTGAAAACCATCTTGTGGGAAGCTCCCCCACATGAGCTCACCCATAAGGCCCCTGAGATCTGAAAGGAGAGCTGGAGACTCTGTAGGTGAAGTGGGCAGTCATGGACTGTGAGCTGGCATGTCCTGCCAGCCACTGGGACAGGTTGTCTGCCTGCTTCTGTCACCAAAGGAAACAGCTGGGACTCCAAACCACACCCAGCCCAGCCAGAAGACAGTGCTAACTTTGTTGCATTTTGTCACAGCTGTGCCTTGGTCCCTAAAACAAAACTTCTGGGGAAAATGAACTTGAATTCCCGGGTGAAGAATATTTCAGTTCACGTTTAATATGCTAGGTCAAGTTCCTACCATTTATTATTTATTGAGCTCTGTAAGCTTGCTCAGCAGTGCACAATACTTAAAGACACAGACTCTCTCATAATGGATTTGCAATCTAAATTTCACATTGTAAGATAGATATTGGTACATATTATACCTGGTGGTTAGGTCACAGTCTGGTCTCAGAACAATGTAGAGATTTTTTTTAAAGCTTCTTCCATTAGTAGTCCATTAGAGTGGCATAAACTTTTTAGATTTGAACAATTAATCCCCCTAAAAATATTCAAATGGATACATTGAATATTTTAAATACATTTAGTACATGTGGAAAATGCTGACCTGACATAACTACATATCTATGTCCCCCTAGTCACAGAACAGTAACAGCAGGGAGTCTATAGAAACTATTTCATGCTTTCTGTAGTGATGCAATCAATTTAAAACCATTGCCACACACAATTCCCAGTTCCTGCTTCAGTGTGGTACCAGAGCAAGTGGTAGGGTAAGAGGTTGATGCCACTGGAACAGGGCAAATAGACTTTGTAGAGCTTCCTATGAGGTCAGTTTTGTGCATGCCTCACTGGCATGTGTTTCCAGAAGAAACCTGTGGTGTCACAGGTTAGTCACTGTTTTCACGAGGGGACTCCAAAAATAACATCCTCCCCAGCCCCTGTAACTCTGACCATCTCCTTGGAAAGTAATGGCAATCCAGCAATGCAGGGTGGTGGAGGGAGCTTTGCTGGTAAGCTTTCTGGATCCACTCTCTCGTTAGGATGAGGAAGCAAGGAGAAGCTGAGTTTAACAAAGTGGCTGCCATAATTTAATCCAGGAAGCCAAGGATTGCAAAAAGTCCTGAAGAGCTGAACTGCAGACCTCACAGGAGAAACCTGCCACGAGACTTGCTTGAAGAGTAAAATGAAACAACCCAGGCAGGCGTGGAAAAGAAAATAATCACCTGAAAAATGAATAGACAGGGTGTAAATGGGTTTGAAATGGCAGTAAAATTGGTAATTGCACAAGATGTGGTCTGTCTGTATGGAAAGCAGTCACAATAGTCCAGTCACCATGTGAGGGACTCTTCCTAATGCTATGCAGTGCATGTGCAACCCCAGGGAGCTCCCTCATGTAGCCTTTCACAGGATGGCCATGCAAATGCTTTATTGTACTGTTATTTCTATGGGTAAATAGACTCTTATTTGATTTTTGGTTCCAAGAGCAAGCTTTTAACTTTGGCTATTAGTGTCTGTTAGATCTGCAAGCTTGGAAGGAGGGTATTCCTGCATTTACTTTTGTGCACCGAAGGGAGAGGTATGTGCTTCTGTGCTAGTGAAGCTGTGGTCTGCTTTCCCTTTTTCACCCCCTACAGTGCCCTGAAGATTGTCCATGGAAGCTTTCCCTGCTAAGTCAGAGCCCAAATCACCAACATGGAAACATGGCATTTTCTAAATTGCCCTTTGCAGTTTTTTGAACAGCACTCCTTAATTTCCCTCTAATCCTGCTGCTTGCAGAGCTCCCTCTGTGCCATTTCAAGATGCCAGCAATTAGGGACATTGGTGGTAAACTCCAAAGAATAGATGTTCAGAGGCTGGGGACAGAATAAGAGCTGAAGTTGTCACTTCTATTCTATGAGGAGTTTGGACATGATTTCTCAGCACTGGATTTTTTCCAGTAAGTTGACTTCCTAATGGCTTTACAGTGCAACATGGAATATGAGCCCTTCATACTTACTTTGAGTTGAGGTGTGTGTTTGATGGGAGCTGTGTTTTCCTTTCCACTCAGAGCCGTGATCTGTTCTGGGTTCTGAGCACTGCTCAGCTTCGGTCCCTGCAAAGGCAGAGTGGTTTCAGTGGGGCTTGAGTTTGTGGTTAAAAACAAGTATATCAGAGGCTCTCACAAATATTAGTGATGCTTGAGGAATCCTTGAGTGTCCCTTGGGATATTGCCAGGACATCACACAGAAATTTGGAACTCCTGTACTAATAATAGGGGAGAGCTGGTTCCTTTAGCACAACAATAGGTGTTGGCAGCTAATTCTTAATACATAAGATAAACAGGCAAATACACTGAAATCCAGCTTTACACTTGGTGGTATTTCTGTTCAAAGCTACATGCCTTCAGCTCATCTTCCCAGTTATATATTGCATGAGAGAAAGATTTTCTGTTCTCTAGGGTTTTCTGTATGTTTGAGGGGATTTTTGTGTGGAGAGTGACTCTGTGGGGATATTTCCCATCTCTCTGGATGTGGCAGCTACCACAACTGCTAAGGAACATCTTAGCAGCAGTATTGTTCCCTTGACAACAAAACACTATGGTGAGAATTTACTACAATTAATCTGCTTCTGTGAAAGAAACTTCTAGCATTTAAGGAAGAAAAGAGAAAGCAGAACACAATTTTCCCTTTTGCGTCTCCCCCACTACCTGGAAATGTTTTGCCAGTTTTTCTGGAGAAATATCCATCACCAGGCCTGCAGACCTGCTGAATACTTCGTGGGTTAAAAAAAAGAAATAGACCTCATGATTCCCATAGGCCCTCCAACCCTTTCTTGTTTCTAATTTCAAAGGCCCTTTTGAGTGGGAAACAAAAGGTTAATTTTCTCCAGCTTGCCCAGGCTGACTTAATGTAACAGAAGGCAGCAAATTGTATTGATTTAGTGACATGCAACTGTCCAGAAAGAGCTATTTATACATTATTCAGGACAAACACTGTCATAATGGACAAACAGCAGCAGCATCTGGGATGTTAATGTCTACAAATAAGATTATTCTTTGAAAGGATTAGGACGAAGCATTTTGTGTAATTAGATTTCTCAGTTTTAGGAATGAATTGCCTTTTAGCAGTAAAAGCTGTCACTGAGGGAGCCATTAGCTCCTTATAACTGAATTAAATGCATAATTAGTGACATGATCGCATTAGGATTTGTTTCATTTTTAACTAATCCAGGGTGCAGGGGGGGTGGTCTTTCCAGGTCGCTGCGGCCCACCTCGGCAGGGCCCGGCCTCAGCTGGCGTGCCAGAGTTGGGAAAAGTCAGGCGCGTGTGAACGGGAGCCGGGGCCTCGGCACGGTGCTCGCGGGGCTATTCATCACTGGGTGCTGGGTGACAGTGACTGATGGGCTCGGCCCGGGCCTGGCACTTTACCAGTGCAAGAATCATACGAGCCAGGGAGCAGAATGACAGCTGGAGCGCCGTGTCAAGTGGTGTAGAGACCAGAGCTATTAATAATCTGTGCCACATGATCTGCGCCGCCAGAAAACAATGATTTAGACATTGGTTAGAATAAAGATTTCACATTTAGTATGGAGGGACTAGCCCAGCACCAGAGGAATAAATCGCTATTCAATCAGCATGTATGAAAATAAGGCAATGAATACATTAAGGGTTAGCAAAAAGGAGGGGAGCGCCTCAGCCCCGGCCCAGCATGAAAACTGTTAATCAGGACTTCCTCAGCCTTCCAGTGATGGCATTAAGTGGTGCTGGAAGAGCTGCTCTTGAAGCCTACCACAAGTAAAATAGCCAGGAAATCATGGAGGTCCCAAAATTTAGTGCCCTGTCCTCCTGGTCCCAATAAGCCCTCACGTGCTGCAGCTCTGTCAGATTGTACCCTTCCCATCTCAGAAAAGCACAGTTGATGCCATTTGCCAAGGAAACCCTTCCTGCACCCATTCTCCTGGTCCGTGGCTTGGGCTGGTGTATTCTTTGCTGAGTGAAAAACTGGCTGATGGCAGAGCCCAGAGCGTGGTGGCAAATGGAGTTACATCCAGCTAGCAGCCAGGTGCAAGTGGTGTTACCCAGGGCTCAGCCTTGGGGCCACTGCTGCGTAATATATTTATCAATAATCTGGGTGAGGGAATTGAGTGCACCCTCAGTCACTTTGCAGGTGACTCTTGCTCTCCAGAAAAGATGCACAGAGAAATACATCTTTAGCCTCTCCACAGCATGTACCATGACGGTCAGCCTTGAAAGTGGGGAGGTTTGGCAGAGGGTTTGCAGCCACCAGACTTCTGTTTCTGGAGTTCTGCTTCAGAGGCTTTTGTAATAGTTGGAGCTGTGGTATAAATCAGAGTTTCTGAATGGTATTTCTGGTGGTTTTCTCCTCAGTTCTGTCTCTCCTCTGTCACTTAAATACCAATAATGAGACTGCTTTGCCTACTGTACAATTTTACTGTGCCCTTTGTTGTTTATATGCTTCCCCCAAATACTAGGTTTTGCCAGGATGATTTAAATGTTTCTCATTACACGATGATCAGTTTATGGATATCTTAGATTAACAGAATGGGCATCAGAGCTCAAATTTTCAGAGAAGTTCTGATGCAGGTACCAGCTGAAATACTGATGCTCCTTCCAGAGATGTATTTTCATGGTTTAAGTTTACTGAATCATTATGGTTTGACTCAGCTAATCATCATGTGAATTCCCATGTCACAGTTGTGTTTGTGATGTTATCACTGGTGTCAGATAAGGTCTTACTGAAGACCAGCTTTTGGTTATCCCAGATCCTGGCTGCTGAAAAAAAATGGTCCTGGCTGGAAAGAATACAACATCTTATTTCCTCATGTTCCTTATCATTTGTCAGGGAATGTGACTTTAGGGGTGTAATGCAAAAATGAAAATTGACAGAGTGTAACCAGTATTAAAGTGGGAGGTCAGAGTAAGCCTCAGAGTGGTTGGAGGAGCAGCAGAGGAGCACTTGGGAAGGCCAGCAAGTGTAGAGACACCTCAGCTGCTCCTGTTACCCGTGTTTGACTGTCACTAAGGCCTTTCATTGTCCCAAATGCTTTGGCTTCTCCTTCTTTTTTTTTTCTTCATTGTTTTCTTGCAACTGCTTTCACCAGCCCTGAATCAAACGCTTAAGTGAGTGATAATAACTCATCCTCTGGTGGGTAATTTTTTTGCTGTTTGTGTTTTGTACAATTATAAATTGTATAATCTGAGCTCTCACAGTCACAGCTTAATATATTTGACTTTATTGCTTTTTGGTTTATGGAAATAAATTACTGCTCACATTCTGACATTTAAATTAAAGGATCTGCACTAAATCTTGTGTGCCACAATAAGAAATTAAGAGAGCTTTTCTTGCTAAACAAGCAGAGCTGGAAGCCTCAGTCCATCAAGGACTCAGGTCCAATTAAACCAGTTTACAAACGGAACAGCATGTTTGGTCCATTCTGTGCTTCAACAGCAGTCAGCTGGGCTCTGGATGCCTATGGAGATGAGCTTCCCCAGCCCAGAGGAGGTCAGCTGGGGAGGATTACCGCGTCCATAGGATGTGCCACGCCGATTTCTGTGGGGCTTAAGTTCCCAGTTGCTTGTGGACAGGTTCATGAACAGAAATATTCACACAGCTCATATGCGAAGTGACATGACAGGGGCTCCCCCCTGGGATGTGCAGCTCCCAGACTCACACTACAAAACTGGTTTAGAAATGGCAAGCTTTTCAGAAGTCACAATCTGGGAAGTGGAGAAAAGGACTCTGGGTTTGGAAGCTGTTCCTCTGGCTTGGGGGCAGTGATTTCAAGCTTCTCTGTGCTGCATCAAAGACTGAGATATTCTGTTTTGTGCTTTCACAGAAAATCTGAGGCATTTGTGCAGTCCAGCCACTGCTGGAATATTTCATTAACCAGACTATTTCATGTAATTCACAGTAAAACTTTGAGAGGACTGGCAGGACTGCAGTTCTGGTGTCATTGAAGGGCACTCTTTTTTCCTTGTATTTTTTCTTTTCCTGACATATTTTATCTTTCTGTATGCTTTATTTTACACCAGTCAGGGTCTCTTTTATCTAAACAAGAGCAGCAATGTTACCAGTTTGTTCCCAAAAGTGGGCTTCACTGGCTACAGGCAAATACCAGCTGTTGGAGAGAAATCCTGGAAGCAGTAGGGCCATTGTGAATGCTCACAGGACCAGCTTTTTCTCTGCACCTGCATGCCCTAAAGCAGCTTTTCTGTGTTAGAAGCCTGAATATGGCATGGAGCTTCAGCCTAAGGAGATTGTACATTTCTAAGGGAAAGATGAGTGAAAAATATATTTTTCAGAGTTAATAGAAAATCAGAATTTATTTGTCGTACCTGTCCTTCCTGGGCTTGAGTCCAAGACTGTGAACAAAACTAATAGCAAAACTTTCCCTTACTTGCTGATTCCATCTGGACATAGCAACCTGAAGCAATCCTATGTATTTGGTGCCTTCATCACCCTATGGCCTGTGTGAGGAATGGACAAGGGAAGCAGGAGACAGAAACAGGAAAAAGAAGAAAAAGGGAAATGAAAAGGTGAAGGAAAAGGGAAACTGAGGCTTAAGGTGGGATGTAATGCCTCTGATAGAATTGCCCTACAATAAGTTCAATAGCTGAAGTCAACAAGGAACTGTACTTTGAATGTACACAGGGCTAAAACTGGTAGATTTTAATACCTGGAAAAAACAGAAATATTTCAAATTGATTAAAAAAATGAAAGGGTGAGTATTCTTCACCTGAATCTCCCAGTGCCTGATTCCCAGGCATAAAATAAGCGCACTAGAAATCCTGTTTTACAGGAGGACTTTACAGGAGTGAATTCAGTAATGCTTGTGAAGGGCTCAGGTAGGGACCATGGTTAAAGGCTGTACCACTGTGCAATTTTAAAACCAAAATTTCCTCTCTCAGGAATGACAGACTTTGCAGCCCCTACTTTTGTGTGTATTAAGTAATAAATTGTATTGCAACTTGATGTAAAACAAGCAGTGCAATGTCCTAAAAGTTTGATGCCAAACAAGAGCCATAACTTCAGAGTCTCAGGGGAAAGGGGACCTTTGGGTTGCAGAAGATGACACAATTAAACATGCCCCAGAGTGTTCCTGGGCACAGAGGCCAGTGGTGAGGAACAGCTTACAGCTTTGATTGTAAATCCTCTTAGCTTCTAGGGCAGGGTGAAGCATTCACATTGCTTGTTGCAAGTGATCCCAGGTACAAATGTGCATCCTCTGGAGTTGTGCCTGGCCATCTTTTAAGGTGGTTCTGGCTGGCATGGGCCAAACAGTGTCAGGGAAAGTTGCATCTATTTGTTGGGGCAGGCACCTGCATTCTCATGCCCAGGACTGTGTCCTCTCACTGCGTGGTGCACTCATATTGATGCAACCTCGATGTCCAGTTGACCCAGGTGCTGGTGGTCTGGCCACATAAACATCCTTTAGCTTCAGTGAAGATGTTGCAGTTCTTTGGTTGACTTAGTGCAAAGTTATTGTCTGGAAAATCCTTTCTATGTGCTTATGTGGCTTCTAGTGATGCAAATTAGTGGCACAGTTAGGGCAAAATATAAAGTAGCCATTAAAAGTCATAGTGGACCTGAGATACAGTAATTAGCACCTGAGATAAGGTAATTAGCACCACCAAATGACACTGATATACTCTCATAAGCACAGAAGTGGTTTATATTTACAAATTTCGAGTATGTAGTGATGGGTACTCAGCTGACCTCCTTGGTCACAGGAAATTCTGACTTCTTGAGACAATTTAATCTTCTTCGTAAGAGGAAAAGAAAAATCCAATGTACCTTAATTGCAAATACCTGTGACTGGGAAAAAAATTGTGCCTGGAATGAAACCTTTTCCTCCCCAGGCATTCCTGTAGAGTGGTCTGATGAAGACCTTGCTGAGCTACCTGCCCCTCCCGCTGCTGAAGCGCTCCCTCGGTGTTGCCTTGGCTGCTGGATGGCATCAGGAAGAAATGAAACGTCGAAAAGAGGTCCAGGAGTGACTTTGGGCTGTCCATGTCTGTGTGGAGCCACAGGCAGGCTCTGTGGGGTGCCCTGGGGTCTACAGGAGGGCTGGCTCTGTGGTGCCTTACAGCTGCTCCAGAGGGGAGTGGGGCATCCGCTCATGTCCCTCTAACTGCATTACAGCCTCGCGGAGGATTACACATTCCAAATCAAATTCGTCACGTAAATGGATTTTGGTGAGGTAATTCTCTTGTTTCCAAATAGAAAACATAGGGCAAAGTGACGAAAGTTTGGGTTTGCTTTCAAACGCTAATATATTTAACAACAATAAAGTTTAAAAGCTGAGTTATGAAGTGAAAACAGAACGAAAAAGGCAGTGTTTTCCCTCTCCAACCATATGCTTTTGGAGACAGAAAAAGCTTTTGTTGTGAGTTTCTCCTTCAGCCACATTTGCGGATTGGAGCAAACTTCTCCGGCGGTGCGGCACACGCTGCCCTCCCCGAGGGTGACCCCGGGCGCCGGTGCCTGGGGCAGACCCGCACCTCCGCCTCGCCCCGGCTGCCACCGCCCACAGTGGGCAGTCAGTGGGCAGCCGGAGCCCAGCCCTGGGCGCTGGTGCCCCGGTGGTCAGCCCGGCGTCGGCGGTGGTAATCCCTCGTCCCTGCGGAGAAGGAAGGAGGGAGGGGTTGAGGACTTTGTGACATTCTCATACCAGAATACACTTCTTTCATCTTTTTTTTTTTTCCTCTCTTAACGCGACTGCAGATATTTTTATTTCTGTTTTAGCAATGAGAAATCTAGTTGTAGTAATTGATGCCGTGTTGAGAAGAATAGAAAGTTGAGGCATGCCACAACTTTTCTTCAGAGCAAGTGATCTAGATCTAATCCCCTTTGTTTCATCTGAAAAAAACCACTTGCGTATCCGAACATAAGAGTAAATTAGCATGTGCCTATGAATACTAATGCCGCATAAACTCTACTTTAAGCCCTTAAAAATGAATAGCACCAAGATAACTAAATGGGAAGAGGCAAATTCAGAAAGAGCATTAGCATTGTGCTTAGGCACTTTGAAGAAAAACGTTTAACTTTGTATCCAAAATATTAAAATAAGAGGCTTTGCAAGCTGGAAAGTGACTAGAAAACCTTTGTGTCTAGGCTGATAGTTCAAGACCCACATTTTTCATGCCAGAGAATAGATAACAAAGGTGCAATTGCATGTGCAACTCTGTGTGGGGGTTAATATTTTGTGCTGTTTAACCCAGTCCAGACAGATAAAAGTTTGGCTGCTTTTTAAAAAGGAAAATAGAAAGGGGGAGAGGAAACTTTCAATAGTGAATACTGCTTTCACTTTTTTTTTGCAGATCTCTTGTGGGCGGGCTCTGTAGCCATGCAGCAACCCAGTATATACATAGGACAAAAGTTTTCACCTCTCTGTTTTCAAGACAGATCTGGAGGAGAGATTGTGAGGGGGTCCTAGGGCAGAAAGCCCCTATTTAGTCACAGAACCATACAACCCCTAAAAGTAATGATCCCTGTTTATCTTCTGGAAGTCTGCTTAGGTAGAATTAGAGCAATATTTTTGTTCTCAATGGGAATCATGACTTCGTAAAAGTTCTGGGGCAAATATGAAGTTAAAAAGGCACAGAAAATGTTACTGTCTCACACTCCTGGCAGGAAGGATAGCTAGAAATATCTGGATTGGGATTGAAGTCTTGTTGGGCATATAAAACCCATAATCCTACCAAGTCTGACTGCCCTTGCATTTTAATCAGAGAAAGGATGTGGAGGGCAAGAGGGGAATGGGAGCACAGAGAAGTAATGTCGCTTGTCTGAAGTTGCCTAGTCAATACCACGGGTAGGAGTATGAAAATGTGGGTGTACCTTCATCCTTTCCTTCAGTTGTTTGAGATTCAGGACTGACTGACTGACTGATTGTTGTGATACAGCAGGAGGGAAGGTGACGCTCCCATTGCCACTCAGGCAAGAGGCTGTGTGTATTTTCCTTCCCTTCCCTTCTCCCCATTCTCTGCCTTGCTTACACAATCCATGTTGTTGTAAGTTTGCTATTTTGGACAGGGTGATGCAAGCAAGTTGTCTCATCTTGGGTATTGGTATCTTGGGAGTGACTGAGGCATTCACCTCCTCTGGGCTGGTGCAGCACACCCCTCCCACACTTACATGCCAGGGTCTCCCACTCCTGTATGTGGCCTTTAGTGTCTGTGTGCTTATGTGACTGAAACAAAACCAACCCCACCAGTCCTGTTAGCTGGATGTCGTCGTTACCAGAGGAAAATGGCAGCATCTCTGTTACTGCAGGGGAGAACTGCACATTGCTGAGGTCAGGAGTCGTGTGAGTCGAATTTCAATGATCTGCAGTAAATGCCGAAATAGATGAAGAAGCCCATCCAGAAAACTGTAGTGTAAACAACTGGGTTTTCAAATGCCTTGTAGGAAAGGAGGAAAAGAATGAGTGTGTGTAGGAGCACAGAGTTGTGATAATGAGTGTGTGTAGGAACACAGAGTTGTGACATTGCAAGTGGCAATGTTTTGTGCTCTGTCGCAACATTTTGTGTCTGCTTTGTGCTCCTTTGCAGTGTTTTGTGCCCTGTCGGTACCTGTGACGTGAAGCTGCCTTACTGGCAGGGTTTATTACTGGGGCCTGATTGGCCAAACTGAGAAAATCTGTACTTAGAAGGAAGGGAGAAAAGACATATCTTTTTTGCCTCTCCTCCCCAAGGGCTTCACAAACAAGTCTAACAAGATCAGTGCCCTGCCAATAAAACCAGTCCTGGTTGATATGCCAACTTGCCTGTCTTAAACCGCCCCTGAGACTCTTAACCTGCTGGATTGCCTTTCTGCAGACACCTGCCTGGGCAGCAGCAGACTAAACAAACAGGGATTCTCAACTGCACAAAACTTGGCCCCTTTCAGCGGGGCTCCCATCTGTTAAAAAGCCATTGTCTGAGCAAGTGTTCAGCTAGCTGGGGAGGCAACGCTCTTGCATATTGAGCTGCCCCTGTCCCCCATAAAAGTCCTCTTTAGCATTTTCTTTTCTCCCCTGTTTCCATCGCCTGATTTATTCATTGGTTTCACCTCTTCTCCCCTCCCCCTGTGGTTCATAAGGAGGGCCTCGTTGTCTTCTGTACCTCGGGGGTCATGTCTTTTCAGTCACCAGGACAATACCCGCTGCTGGCATCTGCTTCCAGATCCAATCAGCCATATTGTGATCACATCCTGCCAGAGAATTGTTCCTTCTTTTGCTCGGCTTTGTTGCCAATTTCATGCCATGTATTGCTCCATGTTTTGTGCTTCATGAAGCTGTCACTGGCATAAAAGTGGCCTGACCAGGGTCGTAGTAAAAGGGGTGGGAATGAAACATCCACCGAAATGTTGAGCAGGCCACCCACGGGCCCCACGCACACAGGCACACACACACACACGCAGGCAGGCATGCAGACATGCAGGAACATACACAGCATCCTGCTGCGTGGAATTGTCATCCCACTGAGCTGCTTTATGCTCTGCCAAAGGAGAGGAAACTTTGACGAGGAGCTGGGAGCTGTGGCACTTTTTTTTTGCTCCTAGGAAAGGTCAAAAGCACATAATTTTCTTAATATTTCTCAAGGATCTTGGCTGCCCTATATCTGATAAGCTTTAATTAGCCCTGAGCATGAATCACAGAATTGGTTACTCAGGCAATTGAAAAAGAGTCTGAGTTGTTAGAGGGTGTCAGAGGCAAAAAAATATCCTTTAAAAAGAAATCTCATGTGAAGATTGCATCTGTGTCACCTGTCACTCCAGCCTCTTGTTTCCCATTCGGAAATTCCTTCTAGAAGTTACACCAAGGTCTGCTGTGAGTTGTGACTATCCTCTTTGGTCTGGACTTGGATGTAGTTTACTGGCTTTTAATGTCCACGAGACAAGGGCACAAGCGCAAATTGCTAAGCAGAAGAAGCTGAGCCACCTCTGCGAAATCAGAAGTATGCTTGCCTGATGGCAGAGAGTTTGGCCCAGTATTCCTCATGGCAGAATTACTGATTTCCTTGCAAAATACCTTGAAGTTATACAGAAGTGAATTACACATTTATTTAGACATAAGTAAATGGAGAGTGGAAACCTCTCTGCTTTGTTCTTAGTTTTGATTGATCTTTTTTCATGTTCATTTGTTGTGAGTGTTTTCTGGGATGTGACAAACTCATCTGATGCTCTTCGATGTATCCCCAGCCTACATTTGCTGAGAACTGGGAAGGTTCTCATGTTTATTTCCTGCCTGTCAGAGCACCCAGTAAACCTTGGGGAAAGGGCTCATCCCTTCCAGAATACAAAGTGAGTCCAAGCAGGGTCAGGGGACTTCTCAGCTCTCCTTCTAAAGAGGAACTGATTCCCCATTTCCTTTCTTTTGGCTCGCTGCTGTCACTTGCATTCACACTGGGCACCACCTTCCCATGCTAATAACCCGATGGCAATCAATAGAGCTGTTCATGGAAGGCAGAGAAAGGAGAGGGATATGCTCACCCCCCTCTTGCTTTATGCCATGGTGCTTGACAAGGGGGTCGGGGAGCAGGGACAGGCCCACGCTTCCCAGGAGCGGATGCCAGGCACCAGGCAGCTCCCTGCGCAGGACTGGTTTGAACTCCTCTCTGTGTGCCCAAAACTTAGTTCTTCTCTCAGAGTCTGCTTCTCTTGGCCCAATTGATACCATCCAGTTGTACAGTAACTCCACCCAGGGCACCCCAAGTTCTCTTCAAAGGAGGAACACCTCATATGAAGGTTTTACACACCCTGTGATCCTAACCCTCTGTCAGTGGGCAAGTAGGTACCAGGTGCCATGGCAGGAAGATTACGCTCCCTGTGTGTCTCCTCTGGAAGTGATGCCTCTGATGTAAAACCCTGGCAGTTTTGAGAACTTCAACATCTTGGGATCCTCACCCACAAGCTTCCCATCTGCAGGAGAGGTGCAAGGAGGGAAAGAGTGTGGGGGAGAGGAGAGGAAGCGGGGAGGAACAGTAAAGGACCCATCCACATCTCAGTGCATTCCAAGTGATTCTCACAGCCTCTGCGGAAAGTTTCCTGGTACAACACGTAATTCTTACAGCAAACCATGGTCCTCGCTGTGCACTCACAATTTCTTCTCCAGTACCCAGCTTTTATTTACATTTAGAACTGAGCTGGAGTTCTCAGTGAAAGAGGCCCTGGAAAGAGTAGGAAGGCAAGAGACAGCTTTGTGAGAGTGTGTGTGTGTGTGAGCGCGTGTGTGGTGTGTGCATGCGTGCGTGTGTTAAACAATTTCATGGACATCTGTCATGCACAGTTAACTTTGCATTGCTGCATTTTAAGTTGTAGGCCCAGGCTTGGCCGTCAGTGATAAAGTAGCTGGCAGTTTTCAAAAAGCCGCTGGATAACAGAGCATGAATCATAAAACACACTACTGTGTAGCAATATCCAAGTTCATTCAATGCAATGAAACCATGCAGAGGACCTTTATTCCCAGCTAATTATGTGGAAACGCCTAAGACAATAAAGCATCTGGTGGTCTTTCTTCCCCATTTCAATTTTTCTCAATATTGTGACAGGAGAAAGCATTGTGCCTTTCCCAGGGTAGTTGCTGTGAAGAGGAGTAAAAGCAAGGGTCAGGGAAGAGCAAATAGATGAATTTATAACTTTCTTTTTATTTATTCCTTTCTCATTGTTTCTCTGGAGACTCTTCCTTCAGGGCTGTATTTTCAAACCACTATTCTCACTACACTCTGCTTGAATACTTTTTTTTATAATACCACCCAAACTGCCAGGCCCCTCTGTGTTCACTGTCTTTTTTCTCTTCTCTTCCCGAGATGCATCCAAGAGTTGAAATCCAAGTCTGTGATCTCTGCTGTGATCTCCTAGGTATTAAAACAAGACTGAAAAAAAGTAGAAGCCTAGCAATAAGTAGTGTTTTGCTGAACAGGGAGAGAAAGGGTTTGGTTTGCAGAGTGTCTCAACACCATTTACTGTATTCTTGCAACAGAGGGTCCATGACTTTGTTAGGCTCATTTTCTGTGTATGAAATGCAAATAAATTTACTAATTCAACAGTGAGCACTCAGAAAACTCAAAATAACCTCATAGCAAATGATTTCTGCATTACAGTTTATTTTTAGGCCATCAAATGACAATACCCTTTAAACTCTTTCTCCCTTGGTTCTCAGGCTATGGCTCTCATTACTGAATATTTGAAAAAACCTCTCTTAATTGTTTATTTCAGAACAAAGCACACAAGCTTGATTTTTGCTAGAACACCCTTCTTGATCAGACTATAGAATATCTTTTTCCTTTAGGGACTAAGGCTGTGAGGACAAAAGGAAACAAAGTAACTAGGTTCAGACTATGGTAAGAGGAGGTGTAAATTTTGAGAAAAGAATAAAA
Source organism: Climacteris rufus (assembly GCA_013398175.1). Taxonomy (NCBI): domain Eukaryota; kingdom Metazoa; phylum Chordata; class Aves; order Passeriformes; family Climacteridae; genus Climacteris; species Climacteris rufus. The sequence continues at coordinate 445,741 of VZRZ01005482.1, forward strand.
GAATTATTTCCCCGGTTGCTAATGAGGTGTCTGACTAAAAGTAATACCTTGTAAGTGTTAAAAACGGTTTTGTTTGGTTTGAATAATGATAATTACTGTTGTCCTCTGACAAAAGCTGCAGAAAGAGTCTGCTTAGGATCGCTGCTCTCCTAAGATGTCACCTGCCTTGGCCAGAGGTAGTGAGGTTACCTGGAGCTCCCTACATATGGAGCATCTACTCTAAAATGTTTAGTACATGCTAACAAGCAGATGCTCCAGGAGGCAGCTCATCCCCCCCATACCAAGACAGGTCTTCCAAAGAGGTGAAGAGTGAAGAAGCCTGAAAACTCAGCTTAGACCCATCTCTTCTTCCTTTTCTTTTTTCTTTTGCTTTGCAGTATTGTACAGAAATGTCAACTCAGTGTTAAAGAAGTGTAAATGAAAGAAGTAATGAAATTGGAAAGAGAGAAAGGTAAACCATTTTCCTAATTAGTTAATACCAGGGATCTTTCCTCCAGAGTAAATACTTCATGTTTCCAGACTGTAGCCTCTGTTTTGGGCACTCTCTGCTGCCTCCGTGATATTTAAAGACTGTGCAGCAATCAGCAGTTCAGCCTCAAAATACACAGAAGTACTTTTCATCCTCATGCTTGAAGTATTTGCAATTTGTACAACACAGAATGAGACTTGGCTTCACTGTGAGGATATGAACACTCAGGAAGGAGTGTGCTAGCAGAGGCCAAAAATGCCATGAGATACAGACAGTAGACTATTTGGACTAGGAAGATTTGTACTTACTGTGAATTTGGGGGAAGTAGTGGTGGAAGTGTTGAAGTGGAACTCCTGATAGACCAAGTGCATGGCAACGTGTGGAGTATGTAGGAGGAAGCAGGAATGACTAAGAGGGAATGTATCTGATGGGTGCAGCTTGAGGCTGAATTTCATCCACTGCTAGGGTAAGAAAAAATTCCCATGGTGGTAGTGTATTCTTAACTCCTGAAAGGACATGATTATATTAAAACTCCTAGCTCTGGGAAATATTTTAAGCAGTATCTGAATTTTAAATAGGAACCCTGGGTCAGGGAGGGGCTGCAGTGTAGCTGAAATCACCAATTCATTGAGTACTGCACACAAATTTCTGCTACTTGATCCCTTGCATTAAGTGTAGGTCAAATCAGTCTGTCCTTTCCTACTTTTTAGGTTTTCAGTAAACGAAATAATAATTATGGCCCTAGCTTTGCCATCTAACAGTGAATGTTATCATTAATTTGCTTCTAATATTTCAGTTGCTTTGTTCAGTGAAAGAGTTTGTGATTGACAAATACACAGTCCTGTTATTAGCCTGCCTCTCCTTCACACATAGCACCCAGCCAAAACAAGACTCGAAACCTGAAGCAGAGGGAAACATGAAAAATAAAAAGGGGCAAGGGAAACAAAAAGCAGAAGCAGGAGAAAACAGGCAGAAAAGATCCACTGAAGCTCAAGGATTTGCCAGCTCTGCAGGCAAATCAGACTTCTTTTCTTCCTCTCAGGCGTTCACATAAACATCAACAATTCTTCCACCCATCTTCGCTCTTCAGAGTGACAATAGTGGACTTTCGATGTGGCACGTTCATGTGGCACGTCTGTCTTTTATTTGTTAGTGAGGGCAAACACTTGTGCAGGAGTAAAATTCTGCAGCTTGGCAAAAATCAAATGTGCTGTCTTCAATAAAATATTTAGTGTTGCCTTTCACCGTAAGGTTTACAAGTACCTGAAGGTGTGGTGAATGTTATACAGCCTTGAGTGCATGTAAAGCTGTGCAAACCATAATCTGGGATTGCCTGGGAAGAGAAGGTTGGAAAACGAAAAAAAAGAAGCACATTTGTTGAGAGTTGACCATGTGCACATAAGAATGTAAGAGAAGGGAGAGGAAAACAGCTATCTACACAAATATTCAATTTTAAATTGGAATGGTAATAGCCTGGAATTGCTAGAATTTCATAGCTGGCTGCAGCACGGTGAAATGTGTATATCTGAAAAGGTCACGTTTCCCAGTTGTGCTCTGCAGAAATATTCACAAGTATCTGCATTGTGTCACAGGAGTTTCAGCATTAGAAGAGTGTGCAACAGATGCATGCTCAGCAATGCCATTGTACACTCAGAAATGTTTTTCTGACATTCCTAGAATTAGGAATAGAGTGTGGGGAGGCTGTGACCGCAAGTGACAATTGTGCAGTAGCAAATGCAGGTGCACCAGGTTCCAGCAGCCGAGTGGGAGTGCATTGCTGCTAACAAACCCGTTACAGCCTCCCTGGGGGACTGAATCCTAAATGTGTTTCTGTTTCTGCTCTTATCCTCCAACCCGTCTCTCTGAACAGTTACAGGATTCGATTCATTCATCCCCTCCCTTTGCCTTCCAATCCACATCCTTCCCAGCAAGCAATTGCTATTTGTTACTATACAATTTTTTGTCACGCAGATTATTGTCCTAATTTCAGTCCCTGCCTGGGAGACTCGGGTGTAGGAATCAGTTTGTTTGCTAGAGTTGTCCTCAGGTGAGTGTTTTATTGCAATGTATTTATAAGGTTTTTTGAAGCTGCTCCAAAGGGAAATGAAAGCTCCCCAAACCTGAGCCAAATGACATTATCTTCTTTCAGCGGGATGAAGAAGGCAGCTTAGTCTTAATTATTTATGACTGAATGTGTAGAATACCTCTCTGGTGATTATACATGTCTCATTTCCACAGGCAACCCTGTGGCAGGCAGCATCACATGGGGTCTCAATCAGGACTACATGGCTTTGTTTTCACTGACACCATGTTACACAGCAAAGATTCCTATTAGAGTTAACTCCTCCATAATGCTGGGCAAATATGTGGAAAAAGAGCAGTGGGAAGCCTGATGAACAGTCACACCTTTTGACATAAACTGGGCTGAGGTTTCCTGCAGATTGGATGGTTCTGCTCTCACTAGCACTTGCCTTCTCTTGGGCTGCTGTGCTGGGACAATATCCAGGACAGCCAACTCCACTTCAAAGAGTGTTGCAGCCCCTGGAAAGCCTCCAGACCAAAACCACTGTGCCTTCCTTTTTGTTGTTTACATTTTTACATGTTGAATGGCATTGAAAGGTGTCTGACCTGGTATCTTCTGGGGAAGTGGAAAGGGCCTTAATCCGTGAAACATGTGCAAAAACATGATCCAGCATGGAACCAGCAAGAAAGGCAGGCTAGAAGTGCAAGTGCCTCTCTGTGATCCAGATCTCCTGCCTGAGGCAGGGGTTTCACGAGTGACTGCAGAAGAAGCGCAATGTGTGTGTCATGTTAGACACAGCCAGAGCAATAGCCAGAGCCTGTGGCAGCACAGTGCAGAGAGCTCACCTGCTCTCCAAGTGAGCTCTTCATCCACTCATTCTAACTAGCCAAGTCAGCTGCAACTCAGAAGACAACATCATGCCTAAGTTCAGTGGGGAAAAAGGGGGATCATCCAGAGGTAACTGAGAGCCCAAGAATTCAGTTATTGACCTATACTCCCAAGTATACAGTATGAAGATGATGAAAAGGTGCTGAAAAGATGAGTTGTTTAGCATATGCCAATCTCTGCTCCATTTTGTTTCCAGTCTCCAGGCTAGAGTTATTTACAGAGCTGGTTTGGGTTTCAGTAAAATGTGGTAAATGTTATCAGTGTACTTTCCATCTACTCCCTGATTGGGAAAGGTTTGCATTATTCCCAGTGTTATAAAGCCTACAGGTGTTCAACTTTATTGATCACTTTGGTTTTGGCACCATGCACGGCCTGAGGAGCCTTACAGTAATTTGCAGAAACACACTCTTTTCTAGAGGCCACTGACACAGGACTGTCAGGTTACTGAAACAACTGCATTTTGGGTTTGAGTATTTGCTTTGACTATTTTGTTATTTTATGCCACAAGCTAAAGTTCCAGGAGGGATTTCAGATCTACAAAGTTTGTAGCAGCACTAGCAAAGGTCAGCAGCTCCTATAGAAAATGGGGAGTGGGCTTTTTCAAAAGCAAAGTAATTTTCAACTAAAATTTTTAATTTATGATGTTCAATAACTTAGTCCTTCCAGACGTTTTCCAGAAGACAACTAAGGCAGCTGAAATGTCTTTTTCATGGTCCCCTAGTAAATAAGCACGTGTTGGTAAAAAAATAAGGTTAAACTGGTATAAACTGGACACTGCTTTTGAGACAGAGGAATTAAAACTAAAATAGGCTCTTATGCTTTCAGAGAGCTTCTTGGTATGCTGGAAGGGCACTGTTATGTTAGCGCAATACCCAGATACTTCACAAATATACTGTGGCAAATAGCACCATGAATTATTACGTGTTTGAAGTTACTCACTGGAGATCTCTGTCAAGTTTTTTAAGGCTATAAAACTCCGAGAGTTTTTTTTTTTCTCCCTTTTTGGGGACTTCAATAGAAGTTCCTATGCAAAACCAGCACAGCTGTAGGAGTTTTGAAGGAAGCTTGCTATCATCTCAGCAGACAGGCTGCTGGCATGGATGAATTAGCACAGCTGCTGCTACAATGTGATCTAATTCACATGGCTATCAAAAAAGAGCAGCTTCGGTTTGTTAACATGTTACTTGAACAAGTGATTAAAAGACACAGGGATGTTTAAACAGTGAACAGTTTCCCAGATTCTGACTTGTTATAAGCAATTCATTACTTTCATTATTGCTTTTGTGTTTTTGCTTTGTGTTAACTTTCTTGATTCCACCTTAATGGTTTGTTTTTATCTAGACTCCTACAACTCTGCTGGATGCTAGTCTTCTGTTTAGAAATGGGATTCCATATTACATCAGCCCTGTGATCCTGCTGCTCATGTGCTACTTGTGAGTAGACACACAACCGTGTTTTCAATCCAGCATTTTATTTACAAGGAAATTTGGCCAAATTCCTCTGCTGTGAACAGAAAGAAAAGATCCCTCTAAACTGTTTGTGGGAAAAAGAAAGGGAAAAATGGCTCCATGCTTTTTACACTGTTGAACATTTTGCTCACAGTTTGGGGGGGGGGGGGGGGGG
>VZRZ01005482.1:450903-475583 GCA_013398175.1 Climacteris rufus
GGGGGGCGGGACGCAGGCAATCCCTGTGCCATGAAATCAAGGCAAGGGTAAAAAAGGAAGCCACTCTGGTATCTTTGCTTTCCAGCACTGAGAAATCTCCATCCTCTCCCACAGGCAGCACGTTGTATGCACAGATGGATGGTGGCATGGCCCAATAGCATAGTCCTTTGTAAAGCAAAAACCCTGCCAGCTCCTGGGCCAAAAATCCCCCACAGAGTCCCCAGTGAGGCAAATTTCCAATGGCAAGCAATAAGAACACAGGCAACAAAGACCTTGGCAGGGCTGGGTACTGGCTGCTCCTCGTGGCTGTTCCAGGGCTGCTCAGGTTGCCAGTACAGTGCCAGCAGGGGCAATTGATGCCACCCAGATCTGTGCTGGCAGACTCTGAACACTCACCCATGCTGTCCAAACAGCAGTCTGCCTCCAGGTCATGGAATAGCCGTGATGGTGACATTCAGTGGCAGAGATGTTTAGCCCTGCTCTTGATCCCAGCTGTAAGCAATGAGGGACTGAGGTGAGGACATCTGCTGCTGCTGCTTCCCACAGCTCTGGCTGCTCCAGGAGTCAGACAGGGGCATTTTTATGGGGTGGCTGAGGAGGGTTCATTTGTGGTGCTGTTGAGCAAGACAGTCCAAACTCAGGTATTCGCTTCTGGTAGTCATGGAGGGTTGATGGCTGGGGATAGTGAAACAGAACCACCCTGAGAGAGAAGGCAACTGCAGAGCCAGGTCTCAGATTCATTCAGCTTGTCCACATCCACTGTGGCCACTTCACATGTCCTCCAGTTTGTATAACAGCTCAGCAAGCAGGTGAACCAGAATTTTGCCGAGCACTTTTGCTTTGTTCTATTACCTGGTGTGAACCCTCCTGGATTAGTAACTCAGCAGAAACAACGCCAGTGTCAACAAACCAGGGAAGAGCTTGAATGACCCTCACTCTAGAACTGTGTTTGTAATAAACTCCTGCAAACAAGGACCAATTCCTCCACTCAGACTTATAAATGCAACATCAGAAGCACCCAAACAAATCCTGTTCTGCTGGGGAAGTGTCTAAACAGAGGGTCTTGTCCATAGTGGTGGACTACCTGTTTCATGCATGGCTGGGAATTTAAGATATTCCCAGCCAGTGTGAGTAAGATGTGGCATGCTCCCACGCTCCCTCGGTGCAGGCTCACATCATTGATGAGTTTTGCCTCTTCTCCTAGAAATTCCCCCTACCCTTCCCTGTGCAGACTCTTCCACAAAAGTGCTACTTTGGTGAAACTTGGGACAGAAAACTGGCCTGGGCACTCAGAGGTGGTCAGACAGGCCCCCACCTGGGCTGCTGTGCCTCTCTTCATGGCATTTTCCAGCGGCAACCAGAGCTGCTGCTGACCCAGAGTTTGGGGAGAAGGGGAGTGAAAGAGGCCGTAGATGTGTGACCCGTACTCTGACAGATGGGGCCTGCTGCAGGGGTTGATCAGGGTCCCCTCCAGGGTCTCTGCAGGGCTGCAGAGATGCCCCCTCCACCTGGCCCTGCTGCCCCCAGAGACCCTCGGGGCTGGGGCTGTCCTGTGCGTCAATGCAGTGGCTGCTGCACTGATTCTGTCTTCAGTCAAGGAGATAGTCCATAGTGAAACAACACAGCACTGCAGATTTTCTCTCCAGACTGCTGGAGAGAAAATCATCGGGGACGGGGTGTATAATTTGATGGGAAAGTTTTTGGCAGGAGTCTGTAACATTAATGTATTTGTTCATGTTGCTATTGCTGCTAAAATGTAGCTCCACAAAGTATCTCAGCTGACATAACAATCTTTGTGTAATTGTGAGGCATTGCTCTCGCGTTTCTCTCATGTCTTCATTCTCTGCTGCTTAACCTCTTCACCCTCGCCCTCATCCTCGCCTTCTTCAGGCTTGTCTCCTGCTGCGTTGCTGCTAGAAATCACTCTGCTCTCACTCTGTCAGCTACTTACTTATTTCCAAATCACTTCCTTTATTTCACTTCTCAGATTCCTCCACTTGTACAGCGATATATCTGTCTGTGTGTGCTCTCCTACATTTTCCCTCCTGCTGATTCTTTGACAATATTTCCATCCAAAGCACAGGGATTATTTTGTGACACATTCTGTCTTATCTGCTGTAACAGATTTTGCATGGTCCTTTTCAGTTGTAAACACATCGTCTTTGTTGCCTTTCTTTTTTGTGAGCTGCCTAAGGTTTTCAAAGACCTGCACTCAATTTGAAGAAAACTTCATATAAGCCTTCTCTATGAAACTGATTAATACTCAATTGTTTCATACATTTTGTTAAGGAGCTATTTAGGTATTTTATTCCTGCTGACCTGCAGCCCAGCACAGAGGCTGCTCCCAAATCCCATTTTCTTGGTGGCTGTTTCTGCATTGCTGGTCCTGTGCCTGCACTTAATTCTGACAGCTTGGGGCGGGGGGGGACGACACCAGCAGTACTGGGAGAGATGGAGCCATCTGTGAGATGCTGGTCGGTGCTTTGTTTCTTCATTTCTTCATTCCTACCTTGGTTTCAAAGGAGAAGGCTCAGAAGAATATTTGAGTTCTCTACCACTCAAAGATAGAGCAGCACATGAGTGTAGCAGCAGAAAATTGCAGATATACGTGGACTGAATTGATGTTTAAATACTGGAACCAGTTCTCTGATCTCTTTTCTGAGTAGTGTCTGGATGAGCAGTGCTTTGGTACGTGTGGAGCTCCAGGCAGAGTCTGGTTGTGTTAATGATAGGAAACCTTCAGTGAGCAGCAGTCTCTGCCCCCAGAAGCTGAGCTGTGGGTCTGTGCCTGGATGCCTTTGAGGAGGCACAACCTTAGGCAGAGGGGGCTCTTTCCAACCATTTCGAGGGTACAAGTGTATGGCTTTGAATGTGTGAAAGTACAGGGTTGGTTGGACACGGATTCCATGCAAGTTTGTGCAGGATGGGGCCCAAAACACAGCTGATCCCTGAGAGCAGAGCTTTCGGTCTGTGGGAGATGCACACAGGCAACTTTCTGGGCCAGAAAATGCTGCCCTTTTTCTTTGCCCCTGTTCTCTGGCTTTTGGGGCAGGAGGGGACTTGCCAGGGCGGGGAGAGAAGCTGAGAAATGAAATGAGGCAGGAAGGCTGCACGAGAGTCTTTTATCAGGTACATCTTCGTTTTTCAAGTGCCTATCATATCACGCAAACTGCTCTTGAAGAGCCCTCCATTTACCCTGTCCCCTAATTAAATGTGCACTTCATTAATGTAAATTGGGGGTTTAATGCTCTTGTTGAAATTCTGAAGAAAGTGCTATGGCCTTGCGAAATGCTTAAGCATCATTGCAAATTAGATTAGGGACCAAGAAAGGCAGTAAAATTAGAATGATAATGGTTGATGTGGCTTCCTGACAGGCGTGACTATTCAGGGATCAATGGGATGGAGAACAGTTTCCCCCAGCCTAAAGCGAAAGGCAGGGACAGACGTCAGCCTACAGATGTGGCTTTTGGAAGCTCTTTCAATTAGTTTAATTTGGTAAATGGTGGGGATTTAGAGGCTCTTAGCCAGTCATACAAGACAAGAATACATTGAAATGTTTTTTCGCTTTTTAACATAAAATAGGATTGGCCACATTTGCATTTCTTAACGCCGGGGTGGGGAGGTGGAGGGGGAGGAGGGGGTTGGGAGGGAGTGATGGTGGGTGTTTAACCAACTTGGGGCTTTAAAATGGAAATGCTGGCGCTGGAGCTCGTTTGGGAGCTCTCCCGGCTACAGCCCCCGGCGGGGGTCTCTTCCGAGGCGCAGCGCAGGGGGTGCTGCGGACTTTCGGGGAGGGGTCCCTCGGCACAGCTTGGGAAGTCCTGGGGATGGGCTGGGGGAACAAACCTTGTTTTAAACACGGGGAGTGGTGTGATGGGGCCCCACTGAACGCGGCCGAGTGTCCCCCGTCTCTCTCGGAGCTCCAAATCGCGCTCTTTACCTCCTTTAATCGCGCTCTTTACCTCCGCAAAGTCGGGAAGGAAAAGGCAGCTGGAATCTGCAAACAGCGCTCCTTTTTGTGTCTCTGCCGGAGCCAGGAGTTTTTTAATCCCCTCACTCGATAGGCAATTGTAGTTAATGAGGTGGAAAACAAGTTCGACAGACAAGTGGCGCTGAGACTTGGCTGGGTTTGCGCGAGGAGGAGGTAAGAGTAGGGTGCTCCTGATTGAGGATTTCTTTACTATAAATGTGCAAATAAAAAAGAAACCCCAAAACCAGGAACATCAGCTTTTATGGAAAGCTAATGCCTGAGAAACAAATCAAATGGCGCAAAGCTGTGCAGTGGCGTGTAGGGTGACTCCGGGCGCTGCCTGCACAGAGCAGCCCCATTTAAGGGAGGTCCTCCCTAACCCACAAAGCTGAGCTTTCGCTGTGAGCCTGGCCAGTTAACTGGGCTCAAATAGTATTCCCTAATCCTCTCTTGACAGAAAATAATTCGCATGCCTTTAGGGTGTGTGTTTGCCAAAGGGAGAGACTCCGCTTACTAGGAAAGAGCTGTTTGGGATCCACAGGGTTTGGCTTGGGCAGTTCCTGGGTAGGGTAAGCCTTGCACAGGAGGACTAGAGCAGCAGCCTAAATGGGGTGGCTTCCCTTGTGATATTAAGTACTCCTTAGCCAGAGGAAAACGTCCCTGTTGAAACTGAGCAGTTCCAAGGTTAGGTTAGGTATGTCGGCTGAGCTGTTACTGATGGACTCATATCCATCCCTTTTTGGACAGCACTGCAGTATTGCAATACCAGCTGCCAAGAGCTCTAGGTGTCAAACACCGTGTGCCAGGTTAAAGCACAACACGTTTGGTAACTCCTTCTCTAGTGTGACTCCAGCCAGTGCGATGTGTAACTCTGCTCCGTGCTGGGCAGCTTCCCCGAAGTAGCTGTTAAATGACTGAGTTTTTGTCAGTGTGTGTTCCAAAAGCAATCCCCACCATCTGTCCCAGAGCGAGGGGTGAGGCCTGGAACTTGGGCAACTGATTCCACAGAGCTCAGGATGGAGATGCCCTGTGAGCAGATGAGAAGCCCCTGCAGAGCTTGGCAGGCCAGTGCCTTGTGCGAGCTATTGCTGCTGGTCTTTCAATTTCATTAGCACTAAATTCACCTTTACAAAAATTAAATTTTTAAAAACTGCTTGACTTGGCAAGGGCACCAGCTGAAAGATCAAGTTACTGTTTGTAAATGCCAGACATGAATTAATTTAGCAGTGCACTTGTCCTGACTTTATGAAAACATATCCCGAATATTGACTTTCTCTTTCTTCAGTGAAACCTCTTTTCCTCTGATGGGTGAGGCCTCTGTCTGATACAGTGGGCTGGTGTTGAGTCACTCTGAAGCTTTTTCAGTGTGCTGCTCTGTTGGAAATGTGGACTTGAAGTTGCTGGGTCTCTGCTGCCGCCTGGAGAGTTAGGTGAGAGAATTTAGTGCTGCTTTTGGGAGGTGAGTGCTTCCAGTACACTTAGGGCAAACCTGCAGAAGTGAGAGATGTGTCACCTTTCAAACAGAGAGAGCGTAGCATCATCAGCTTTGAAAGAAAGCTGATAATCAGGTCTGGCTGCCAGTTAGCCCCAAACTGTTTACTGTGGAAGGGGCGTTGGCAGTTGTGCCTTGTTAACCTTAAAAGGAAAAAGAAAAGGTGTTTAAAAAGAGGGGTGTTCTTTTTAAAACAACAAGGCAGGCAGATGGACTACTTATAAGTCAGAGGAAGTATCTGAAGGTGCTTTTGCTGTATGCCAGTTCATATCCTAAAAGCTGCAGCTACAGAGCCAGAAAGAAAAACAGCGAACACAAAATAGGTAGAAGAAGGCAAATGAGCAACCAGAAGAGAGAGCAGATGTAAAAAATAATGAGGAAGGTGCTAGTTAGCCTCAGGTATTCTTTAGGCAATCAGTAAGTAATTTGGTCCTGGAGGTCTCCCTGCACCCCTATGGGTAGCCCACTGGGAAGCAGAGGTTTTTCCTTGCTGTAAGGGCATGATTAGGTGTGGCCCTGTGGATCACTCTCACTTATTCAGCTGTTAAAGCAGCTTAAACCCTTATAAGAACATTAACATTTGGGTGCCAATACCAGCTTGACCTTTATTCATAAAGTGCAAAGAGTTGGAAGTACAACAGATTGGTTGCCAGCGATTGCCTTTTATGTGCAGTTTAGAGGCTTTGATTTCTCTCCCCTTTCTTCCTTTAATCTGACATCGCTGCCTTGAATATGTTTGTGCTCTAAGTAAACAGGGCCAGTGCAGGCCTCCCTTTTTGAAGAACTGTGTGTCTGTGTGAGAGTGAGGTGGGGGGTGAAGTGACCTTAAAAAAAAAAGAAAAGTTTGCCTTTGGAATTAGAGAGCTTAAGAATAGATGGAGGACACCAGGGTTGAATGGAGCTGTTCACAGATCTCCAAGTTGAGCTCCACATCAGCCCTCAGGAGCCCCAGCTATTTATTCCAAATAGCTGTGTACATGGGGAATGAGAATGTACGGATTTATATTAACTCTCCCGGACTTTTGACTTCAGGACATACACAAGAGAGAAACTCAGAGTGGAGCACAACAAAGGTGAAGTGTCTGCAGCAGTCACACCACCTTGTCCAACAGCCATCTGGGAGCCCCTTGTGTTCTTGGGTTACTGCTGAGGTAGAAGGGATGCCCGAGACAGGGTATGGTTTTCTTATTTCTGGTGACAGTTATGCTGGTTTTCTGTGATTTTCTGTCCTTTACCCGTTCAGCATAGTGGTAGAGTCAAATTGTGGCTGACTGTTTTCCAGAAGCATGGAGGAGAACCCAAAAGGAGGAGAATAGAGGGAAATTGTGTCTAATGTCTCAGCACAAACAACCAACGGCATTATTGACTGACAACATCGAAGCCATTTTACAGTTGGGACACCCTGGCCCTAATTTCTCAAACAGAGCAGCTTCCTGGCAGCTTTGGTAAAGGTAGACCTATGAGTTTGTGTTGTTTGGGCAGCTGGTTCTGTCTTTGACATTCCTTTTAAGCTTTCAGTACTGGTGAAAATAGCTTTTTGATGTTTTTGTTTGTAGGATACTTGTCTTCCATAGATCCTGCAGCCCTTTGTCACAATCTGCTTTGTCAGGACAGCAGTTTTCCAACCACATTGTTTATGCATAAGTATAGCCTAAAGAACTGCATTAAAAACCCCCACCACATTGTCTTTTAGAGGTCATCCAGTTATGTCTGCAATGAGCCTGATGACTTGTCTTCTATAGAAATACCTTTTAAATTCATGTGATCCTTCCATCTTTCATCAAGAGCTGGAGATTTTCTTGGCTTACTGCTTAGACTGATGCTGCAGCGAAGCCATCTTTTCTGTTCTAGTTCCCCCAGCAGTGGGGTTGGTCATGACTTCTCCAGGTGTTTGTGTGTCTTGGTTATTGTGTAAGTGTCAGCAGACTATTCTGCCCTTGTCCTGCACGTCAGCCTAACCAAGATTCTTGCCTTCTGCAGGATTTCAAACCACTGCCCAAAGCATCCATTTCAATAAAAGTGCTTTTTTTGTGCTGACAAAATATATCTTTATAGCAGGGAGAAGGCCTGATTGAAGATTTCAAGTCTTACCTGTCACAAGCCATTAGCTGAATTGCTTAAAGAAATCCCCTGACAAGTGTAATTGCTGGTTTTGTGTTACAGAGCTTCATGATATTGCCCACAAGAAGAAATTCTTTTACAAAGGCCCCTTCTGTTTAATAAAGTAATTTGTTCCAGTTACAGTGATAATAAAATTGCTGAAATGAAACAGGATTGTTCAATGAGGACCTGAATCCAATTTGCTCTACTAGTACGATTACACTTTTATCTCTGTGTTTACTCATTTGTAGAATTGCTACCAGACTTTTTATACGCAATTAATGGGATTAATGGTTCCCAGTACAGGCAAGACAGAGCCCAGGAGCATAGCACCTTATTTTGTGTGTCAATGACACATCAGCCTTTTGTGGAGCATTGCCTTAGGGTGTAATGCAGTGTAACATGCTGGTTTCCTCCCTGTTCTTTGCAACAGGTGGAGGGGATCTCATGGTATTTGATCTCATGGTTGTTAGTTACTACATTTGTACTGCTGTAAGGTCAGAGGACCTGCTTTTGTTTCGCTGCTAAGAACAAAAGTTTATCTATGTTTCCTGGGGTGACACGACCTCTGTCCTTGGAGTTGAAAACAGCTATGAAACAATTGTTTATTCATGCTTTTTTTTTTCTCCTTTGCAAGTCTAGAAATTACTTATTGAAGATTTGTGAGCCACGGAAAAGGATGATTTTTCAACCCACAGTGACTGAGGGAGTGCCCAGAGAGATAGATCTATACTAACTTTTCTTTTTTAGGAATCTCCAGAGAGAAGGATGAAGAAGAAAAGCCACAGTGTGCTCATGTGGCTCATGACTTATTACACTGATGCCTCTGAACCCAGTGTTGCCTGATCTCTCTTAACTTCAGCTAAGACCAAATCTTTCCAAATCAACCTGAGGCATGTAGGCTAGTTGGCGTCACAGCTCACAAATGCAAACGTGTGCCAGCTTTTGTTCCCCTGTTTCCTGGCACTCTTCAGCAATTCCGAACCTATAAGGCTGATATTTGAGCCTCTAAAACTGGCATTATTTGAGGCTTGAGTAGAGAAAGCGACCAATGAATATGAGCAGAGAAATGGTAGTTTACTTGCTCCTTAAAGCTTGCCATGAGGTGACATTAGGTGTGAGATCCAAATGTTCCATCAGTCACTTCAATCCAAGCACAAACATATTTAGCTCCTAATGAGGGAATGCAGGCATACTCTGTGTGGTTATTAATATTCACATAGCTTGTGGCACCAGGGCCATGCTGCCCACACACAGAGCCAGAACCAGAGCTGCTCCAAAGAGCTGGCAGTGTAAGCAAAAGCATACACAGTCTAAGGATTTGCAGTCCTGGAGACAAACTGAAAGCCCCTCTGACATATTACTAACTCTGGGATATAAGTGTATTTCACTAAAAGCTGGGCAGATTAACTTGCTAGGTTTGACATAAATGCCTGGATTGGGGGAGAAAAGCTCGCCAGTTTCCTTTGGGGCACCCCAGTCAGGAAAGGATTTTTCAAGGGACTGCAGGCAGCTTCCAGTTCTGGGGCCATGAGGCTGGTGTCTGAGCTCAGACTTCACAGATGATGGTGGCCAAGTGGGTCTTGTGCATGTATTGGGCTATTTGGAAGAGCCTGCTTTACTGAAAAAAAGGTGTTCCTTGCTCTAATTAGATGCTTTTATATTTAGTAAGGGAGATGGATCTCAGATTAAAAAACACTGGCATGCATTTTATGCTAATTTAAAAAAAATGCAGATAAAATTAGACGACTTTCAAAACAGTCATATCTTAACACAGAAACAGCAAATGTAGAAATGGTTTTATGGTGCAGTAGTGGAAAATGTCAGGGAAGCAGGGAAATAATTTACGTGGTGTTTATTTTACAGGAAATTTAACCAGATTAAGTTTTAGAACCCAAGTTGCTCATGCTTTCCCTTGATGGACTTTTGAGGCCATTTAAAACCAGTAGGAGCCCTGGAATGCCTTTTGATGCCAGGTTCAAGCTGCCTTTCCTTTAGACCATCACTGGTCTCTCTTGGGGTAAATGAGAAACCTCGGTCTGAAGCGTTGGGTGGGAGGAAGAACTACTGGGTGTGTTGTGGCTTATGGCAGAGGCTTTGGCATGTGGGTAGGGAATCTGGAGCAGAAACACTGAGCCTCCTTGGTGATCCTGTTGCTTCGTATCTCCAGTGGAGTTCAGAGCTGGCCTGTGGCAGGGGATCACTGTCTGCTGGAGTGAGTGACTCAATCCTGGGTCAGGGGCCCTGAGTCTGTAGGTGGCTTGAGTAACATCTGCTCCAGTCCCACACAGTTTTCTCCATGCAGTCATTAAATGTGCTGCATTACTCCAGGGACAGTCCTGGAACACTTGAGACTGGACTCCTTGGAGATGTTTTCCAGTTGCCAGATTTCTTGATATGCTGCTCTAACCATTTGGCAGCAGTTACCAAACACTTCACACACAGAGAACTCCATGCTATCAAGGAATTTTTCCATACCTTATGAGACTTGTCATGTGGGCATAAACATCTACTTTCTCTTCTTAAAACCCGAAGCTACCTTTTTCCCTTGGAGACAAACTGAGGGGGGTGAGCAGTGACAAGAACTGACTGTGGCTTCTCTTCTCTGCCTCCTCCTGTACCTCAAGGCAGCTCCTCTAATGTGTGGAGCAGTTTTCCAACACAGAAGATAGGTACTTCTGAGTCCCTGGGGATTTCCAGTTTCCATAGCATTATGCTTTCTGATCTTTAAATGGGAGCCCTCCATCTCCCCAAAGTCCTTACCATCTTGCAAAGGGCTTCGGGTACTGATTAAGCTGATAATAGAATAAATGGTAAGTGCTAGTCTAGTTCTCAGCTGCCAACCTTCTTGATAGTCTTTGTTGGACTGCAGTCAATTTATAAACCCTAGAGCAACAGATTATTCACCACAAAATGTAATGACTTCTGTACTTTGGCAGTGTGTAAGGACTCTCGCACAGCCTGTCTCAATCACTTTCAGTGTCCCAATCAAAGAAGATTTCTAACTTATTTGAGCTAACTACCAGTATTTTTCCCTTTAGTGCTGTAGCAGTGTCAGCTCAGAGTGTTGATACAATGCTGGTCTGTTTGCTACTGTGCTCATATATCATGTAGCTTCACCGTTGAAATGAGGTGAATCTAGTCTTAAGAGGACTGATGAATTTTATGTATGGTGTAATCCAGAACCCACCAATGTTTTAAAAGAGACAGGGTCAGGGGGAGGAGATGTTTTGTGGACATCTATGTCCTGTGAATTCAACTGTCTAAAAGGTCGAGCTTGTTAGTGATACTGCTGATAATTCTCTTGCGGTTCCCAGACCTTTGTGCCCTATGCTGACAGCTCAAAACACACACCCTCCTCCAAAACTGAGACATTTCTGGCAGTGGAGCAAGACCCAGCAGAAAGTGGGCTGGCAGAAGACAGTCACTTCCTCTGGGAGGACCACACAAGGCTTGGGAAAGCATGGGAAGTAGGTTTGGCCACACCATTGGACAAGGGTGCTAGGGCTGGGAAAGGAGTGCACACTGAAAAGCTTCAGTAAAGGAAGCTTGGGAGAAGAGTGTTGTTAGAGCACATCACACTAGGCTGGGCACTTGCTGACTGGTTTATCCTTTCTATGATCACAATAAAATAAGGTTGTGCTGTACCTATTGCTGTTTGTGTCGAGTGTCTGGAGGCAGTAACAGCTGCCAGGGCTCTGCTGTGCTCAGAGCCCTGTTAAAATGTACTATGGGTTTGGGATTTTTGAAGAAATTTATGTCCTTTTTAAAAAGGACCAAGCAACTGGTGAGATGACAAATAAAACTGAGGAGGGCACATCCTGTCAGGCAACAACTCAATGGCATAAATGTATATAGTTATGAACTCTCTTGATCCCAGCCCTAGTTTATACACACTATGCCACACCTCCTTCAGGGTGAATGGGACAAAGAGGTACAACATCCCTTTTTAGTGATATTTCTGCTACACTGGTGTATTCACGCTGGCAAAATTACCTTGAGGTTAAAAAGAAATGAAAGCTAGAAGTGACTGGACATTTGCATGTCAAATCAGGAGGGCTTTAGCTCTGTTGTTAAGCAAGCAGACCCTGGTGTTAGACTGAGTTTCAGCAAGCTTGTGCAGTCAGACTTAGGGACACAATTCCACTGTCAGGAGTCCCTCTTCCCTCTTGCTGCACCCAAACTGGGCCTTCTCTTCGCCTCCTGTGAAATCCTCTGTCGCCCTTGGATCAGGCTGTAGTGCTGAGCCACGTTAGGGAGCTGGAACCTGTTGCCAAGGATTAAGAACATTTAGTTTGAGTGCATTGTTGCCTTACTTGTTGTTTCCTCACAAGCTGTGGGGGACCCTCCTCGGCCCCTTTAAGAACCCCCTCCGTGTGGAGCAGCTCCTGGTCCCTTTGGCCAGACGTGGCAGGAATGGATGGGCCGTGCACGGCGGGATCAATTGTAAAAAGTGGAATTAGTCATTCTAAATCATGCAGCTGTGGTCGAAGGGAGCTCTTCTAAAAATCATTAAACAATCATGTATTCCTATTGATTTATTCAAAATACCTTGAGGGAAAGCAGATTAAACACAGGGTAAAAGTAAACTAATGCAGATTAAATGGATGAAGGATGGGCCGATAGTTCCCTAGGTAGTTTTTTTACTAATGAGAGGAAAATTATATGTACACTATTACCAGTATAAAAGGGTCTATTAGAGGTCTTTTGCTTGACATATTTATGTATTTCAAATACTAAGTAGCACAGTGAATTAGGTTTACTCTGGACATTTGTTATTTTTATTGCATCTCCAAGTGATAAACAGGGCTTTCTCTTGAGGGCAGC
Source organism: Climacteris rufus (assembly GCA_013398175.1). Classification (NCBI taxonomy): domain Eukaryota; kingdom Metazoa; phylum Chordata; class Aves; order Passeriformes; family Climacteridae; genus Climacteris; species Climacteris rufus. The sequence continues at coordinate 463,293 of VZRZ01005482.1, forward strand.
ACGCTGCTTTGCTCAGGAGGCACAACCCTATCTGCATAGCAAAATGCTGAGATGACAATTGCATTTTGGATGACATTTATTAGCAATCCAAGTGCAGTTTTATGCCCACTTCTGAGAATCACAGCCTCAGAATTGAGAGGTCCAGGTATATGTCAGCATTTGTAGCTACCATCACCCCATCTTCTTTCCACTTCTTCCTCCTGTGCTGCTCCCCTTGAGTGGCATTCATCCAGAAGCCATGCGAGGACTGGGGTGACATTTCTGCTGTGCCATTCATCCCATCTGTCGTGCACTTGCAGCAGTGCCCCGAGCACAGCACATCGCAGGGAAGATGATACTGTTAAAATACAGTGGAGTTGCCATCTCAGATGTGCTTGCTCTGATTGCTGCTTGTGTTCAAAATGAGCAACTCCACACCTTGGACACAGCCACATCCAACACAATTGGAAACAGGGCAATCATATCTCATGCAAATAAATTCCAGTTTATATTTAGGGCAAGTATCCTCACTTTTGGTTTATAAAAGTGTCTGAATGTGCTAAAATAACCACACGGGATGTTAAAAGCCAGGAGTTGCTTTATAATTTTGCAGAAACTCTGAGTCAGAAACTGTAGCACTGCTTTCTCCTGCAGATGAGGATGGCCTCAACCTCACTGCATTATACAGACTGCTTCTGGGTTTTCTGCAACGAGTCCAGTAAGCAATAATTTTTTTAAAATAGATATTTCAGAGGAAATTAATATTGTATAGGGAATAATGTTGCTGTGTTGAGAGATTAATTTACAAAGCCAAATTAACATTATTGGGAAAATAAATATATTATTTTTTTAAAGTGTATAGTGGACTACATTTTTGCCTATATATATGCAGAGTGGAATATGAAACAGTCATAATGAAGTGGATAGTTATATACCTTATAATTAATACTTACACTTATGATACTTACCTTATAATTAATAATTTCACTTGTAATTATTGCTCCTGTCAAATATTGTATCTAAACTAACCTACAAAACAAATCCTTGTCATGACAGCCAAATAAAAAGTTAAAAAAAACACACTGACAGATAATTTCATTATATGCTCCACTTAATCAAAATATAGCTAGCAGCCTGCAGATATTAATTTAGAGAACTTCAGGTTTAATATGTAATTTGTGCATAAACCACAAAATATGGGCATTGTTATGGTCTTGTCACTCACTATAGAAATACTTGGCCAACAGTTTCTGAAGGAAGTCTATGATACAAGAAGGCCTGAAGATAGGACACACAAAGATCAGCTCACTCAAGGAGTGGAAATGTTTGTTTTCATTAAATGTTAATTACTCACCAGCACTGTTCTGACCATGTGGTGATACAGAAGGTGGCATTGGCATGTTTGGGAAGGGTCTCATATTAGCATGACTATGGTGTTCAGGAAAATCCTGTGCTATGAAAGTATTCTTTTGCTTTTTGGCAAGTGATGTCCAGTGCAGTCTTGTGCGAAAAGAATTTCAGTGAGAGGCCCTGTGGAAAGCTTTCACAGTTTGAACTAGGTTTGTGTTAAAAAGTTATTAGGTTTTGTAAGTTCGTCTTCAAAGCAAATATCTCTGTCTTTGGCAGTGTGTCTGCATCATAGCAAATAATGTTTTCCTAAACAAAAAATAGATATTGGAGTCAAGCATTGATAAGGCTGTAGGGTAAACCGATGGGTTCGTAGGAATGAACAGCAATGGAAAAACAAGATGACACTGGTATTGAATCCAGCAGCAAGAGAGGAGTTGTTTCTGCATAGCCATACTGGAAGTTGCTGCTTCTGCCAAGGGGTACCTGCGCAGTGAGAGCAGGGTGCTGCAGCTCTGGCTGGTCTCCCTGCTGCTGTGGCTTGCATTCCTCCCACACCCAATAATGCCCCCAGCACCTCCTGAGGCCACAATCCTTTTCCCAGAGGCATAAAGCAGCTTCCTCTGGTTGCGTAGCAAAGGGAAGCATGGGCAGTGTGTGATTTGGGGATTTCATGTGCCTGTGATTCTGGATTAAACTGAAGTGACTGGATTGCTGATACCCACAAGGAAAGGGAGAGGTTGCCACCGCACGGCAGGGGTCCAGCCTGCTGGAGAAGTGAATTCTGAGTTGCCTCAGCCCATGGGCCATTGTGTTATGGCAAACCTAAGCTGAGTCCTCAAAACTTAGAGCTGAAACTGGATACTTTAGAGTCATTTCATGAGTGTTCAATCATTTTTGTTGTGCAGGGTGATGCTTTGTCAGTCAGTCTGATACCCACTTTAGTCAACTAATTTTAATCTCTGTGTGTGGTTTATTTTTCCCTTGCTTGCTTCCCAGGGCAGCACAGCCGAATTCTGACCATTAGTCACAAGAAACTGATGGGTGAATCTCAGCCTCTATTTCTATTATTTCTTTCACCTGAAAATACTTTTCTTCAAAATTCTGTTGTCCATAAGGAGACCTGTACCTTGTTAACCACATGGAGGTTTTGTTTTTGTTAGCTTCCAAGTACAAGGCCTATCTAATGTTAGTACATAGAAGCACATATTGAAAAACAGATTTTGTTTACATATGCAAATGCTTGGTGTTTCTGGGCATTTAATGAAGTGCAAAAGGCTCTCTTACAAGGCTCTCTTTCCATGTGCCCGGGAGCCCCCACGGTGGAACTCTGTATGGGAGGGGCTCAGTGGCAGCACTGAGATGTAATGCCAAAATACCTCGTGGTGTAAAGCAAGCTTTCAGATGAGCTGCACGTATTGCCAGGTGACAGAAACAAAAGGGTAACAGCTTCACTGTGCAGCTGCAAGCAGTGGGCTGGCTGCTAGGTCCTAGTCCCACCCTGTTTCTCAGGAAAACATTCCAGTTGAGTTCATGTGCTTAGGCCCAGGTTTTCAGGCAGGCGCAGCCCTCCCCACTGGCTCAGAGAATCAACCCCATTCACCACTGTTCCATTTCAGAGCTCTACTGTTCACCTTCCCGTGGAAGATCTTGGAGTTGAAAAATGAACTCTTTCAAATTTCTTTTCTTAGAGTTGATCCAGCATTACCTGGGGGGTGTGGAGGAGCATGTAGTTTAACTTTCTTGGCTGCTGTGTTCAGAATAGCAGAATTTAATTTGAAACATTTTCAGGTTTTGCTAACTATTGCTTCCCACCAAGTCCTATCAGTAGGATCTTCACCACTTAAATTGAACAGATGACACTTGATGTATTCACTTTTTTAATTCAGAGATATGCAGAGGGAAATTGAAGTGGTGGACTACAGGAACTCAGCTAGAAGAAGATATAATTCTCTGAAGAGATAATTATAATTCTCTGAAGAGAATTATATCTCCCTTGGTGAGAATGAGCATTGCGATCATCCACAGTAGATCTCCTCAGCCTGACTCAAGATGCATTCAGCCCAGTAAGGAGCAAAAGGAATAACCTTTTGGAGATCTCAACAGCAAGTAAAATGTAGTGGCAGGCAGAAAGAGAAAGAAATTCAGCATGCAATCCTATCAAATGTGAAAAAATTGGCTTTCCTGGTGGAAAGGGAGGAGGTTCTTTGTGTTGTAACTCACTGACAGACAAAAAGCAGTTGCACCTGGAATGGGAAGGTTTACTTGTAAGCCAAAAAGCCAGCAAAATATTTTAAATAACTGATTTAATTACCTCTTGAAAAGTATTAATGTAGTCTAATTTTTTTTTAAAAAGATTAATATAGTCTGATTTTTTTAAAGTAATTTATTGGCTTGTCAAATCGGAGATTTGTTTCCCTTGGCTGTTTCAGGAAGCTGACTTGACTGCCAGTATCAGTTCAGCCTAGTTTTCTGTTCTGCAGGAAGATAAAACTGTAGAATTGTCAGATTTGATCAGAACAGGCAGTCCATCTGATCAACTATCCTGTCAACAGCTTACTTGAAAAACAAAGACAAGGTTAGTTTGTTGCTTTTTTTTTTTCTTTTGCTGTTCTTTAGCATCTTCAAAGCCTCTCTGCACTATATCTCTTACCTTGCTGTTCAGGGTGCCTGTAGTCAGAGCAGAGGGAGAGAAGTGTTTCCAGAAAACCAGTTCATCCCACCTTTGCTAGATAGCAGTTCTTGAATGGGAATTCAGTCCCAAAACCTGGCTTAAGAAGCATAATTTAAAGTGATGATAGTTGCATTAGAGGAATACAGGAATAAATGTCAATAAGAGCTTGCCAAGTAACACTAAATAGAAAATAAATACCAGTTTGAGGGACAGGGGGGAAAAAGCTTCTGCAGCCAGAGTTTTATACCTTGTACAAGTCTGTCTTGAATAATTTCTGAGTCAGTAATGTATAGATATAATGAAATATAACCTGTCATCATGTTTGACCCACAAGCAATCTTTCCATTCACCCTTCCATTTGGCAGGAAAACACCTGCATTTTTTCCCTCTCCCTATGTATGTGGGCACAATTTCAGTTCTTTTTGGCATTGTGGTAATGCCAGTAAACAAAGCCAGTTATCAGTCTGTGAAGAGATGGAAATCTCATCTGTGAGTGAAGCTGTTACAAGGCAGTTCCCAAACAGGTGCATACTGAAAGTAGAGAGGAGCTTGAAATCACAAGCAGTACAAACATTTCCCTACAAAACTTCACAAATAAGGAAGACATGGCAGGGTAGGACAGCTTTTTAATAAGTTGATAGTAATCCTTTGGGTTTATGTGTTGTACATGCTTTCACAATGCACCCCAAGAAACATTAGAAAAAATCTGCATTGTAACAAGCTACAATGCCTTGCTGCATCATACAAAAGTTCTGAGCTCTTGGCTCAGAGGTAGGAACATAATAAGCAGAAATAGTTGGAGATTGACTGTCTGGGTTCCCCCCTTTAGACCATTGCTTGTCTGCTTGCAAGGTCTGCTATGAATCAAGATCTTAACAACTGCTTGATATCCACCTGAGGAACAAAATACACGTTTGATATGATCAGTATCAGATATGTTTTTATACCAAGCAAGCAGCACTGCTGGCTTCCCTGGCTTAGCGTGCAGTTATTGGAAGAAAGTCGCTATATGGTGAATTATTAGGGTACTTGGAAAGTGAGATTTGATTTGTGAGGGTTTATGTTATTCAGCATTTAGGCAAGCAATAATTCTGGATGCCCATGAGCCGTCAGCCCCCATTGTTTCCTGGAAAAATGCCAAGCAAAGCTCATATTCATGCTTTGATGACATGAAATGGTTTGTGCCTTTTTGCCTGAGGCCTGATGTTTGTCACAGCCTAGACAGCAGTGACAAAAAACATGAAGCATGGGATTTTCATAGAGTGGTGGTATTTGTCAGTTGTTTGGATCCAGAATATATTTAATGAGTTTAACCCTGTAGAGTTGATGTGGCTAGCATAGCTTATTTTGATGCTTTTAACTTATTAAACTTAGATGGATAATTTCAAAAACTTTCTTGCAGAGTATGATAGGTATATCTGACTCGGTTTTTCATGTTGGCATCTTGATATTAATTAGAGAAACATAGGTCATCATCTTCCCTATTGAATGAAACTGAAAGTTCTGTCTTTATAAATTTTGTTATGTCTAAGCCATAACTTTTTGCTGTTTATGGGAAATGAGCAGACTTGTGTAAAATAACTATTGTCAATGAACTATATTATCTGGCAGCACTGAACATACTCAATGGATTAAAACTGAAAGTCTGTCATAATCTGTGTGACTGACAATAACTCACTTCCTTCTCTTGGCTCCTTTAAATATGCAAGAAATCCCAGTACTACTTCTGGATCATTCTTCCAGCTGGGAATCTGTCCTGCACCTTCAATGTCTGAGAGCTGTGTGTGGCAGACACTGTTCTGCACTCCGCCTTTCTTGGGAGCAAAATAAAATTAAACATAATGCAAGGTCTATTTAACCACAAAATTTGCAAAATGAGACTCACTGATGCAAATCATGACCCGGAGCCCTTGAGTGTGTGAGGTTGTTTTGAACTGATTTAAATGAATTTTGGGTAAAGCTATCACGAGCTGTATGGTTTTAACTGTGCTCATAGTTATCATATATATTCGTGTTTATGTAAGTCTTTTCCCCTCCACACAGTCTATTTTTCCATCCTGCTCTGACCCTGTAACCTCTGTTTCAGTACCAGCTTCTGAGATTCCTGTTCATTTTACATTTTAGGAATGATGGCACCTGTGTACAGATAAGGGTCTCACCTGAGTTGTAAACCACAAACAAAATCCAGCTAGCATGAAAAACAAAACTTGCTTTCAGACACAAACACCTTCAACAGTGACAAAGGAAATACTGAAAAATTACTGGGGAGGCAAATTGCTTCTTGGATGAAGTGCTCTTACTTGAGAATTTGTCCTGTCGTGAAAATCCTTTTCCAAATTCATCTCATGCCTCCTGTCTGAAGCAAGGACGAGCATGCAAGAGGTCTTGCTATTTGACAGAGACAAAATTCTTTATGCTTGCCTTCAGTTCTCATAATATCTTTAATTTTCTGCCTTTCACATTAATTCAACTTGCAAAATTTGTTATGCAGATGCAATGCAAACCACTGCAGCAGAGACTGAGCTGAGCAAAAGCTCAAGGCAGAAGCAAGTTACATTCCTGGTTCTGAGTAGCAAAACTGTACAGAAAAACCTACAAACCCACTCTGACTCTGCCAGGTGAGCTGTGGCAGATCTGATTTCACCACCTGAAGATGGCACTGCCCTTTCACCAGGAGTATCTGCCCCAGTTGAGTTACCAGGGCCAGACTTGAGCCTCAGCCTGCGCTCCCAGGAACAGGAGTCACCATGAGGTGAAGATGAGTTGTGCTGGAATGCCTGACTCTCATTCTCCCTTTCCTCTGCCCACATGCAGGATGTTTCCCTGAGGACAGACACAGGGGACATTTGTAGTCATTTGAAGAGAAGGACACCTCACTTGCCCTTATTTTCCTCTGTGTTGGCCAATTCTTCTGAAAAGTCAAGACAAGCATTTCCAGTAAGCTGTCGCAGGCTGTTCTCCTCACCCGCATAGTATTCAAACAGGGAAACAACTCTTATCATTTTCCAGCACAAGAAAAATAATATGAAAATTTGCAAGTGATTAAAAATCAGAAGAGGGAATGCTGAGGACTGTAGCCAGCTCAAGAAAATTCATTTCTGTTTAAGCAAGGCTATGTATTTTTATGTTCATTAAGTTTTAACACCTTCCAGTCTCACCTCAGCAGATTTCATTTTCTTGGAATAAATTGTTAGCATTTGTATAACATTCACACGATGATTTTGAAGACTCTTTGAGATGTGGTTTTGCTTCAAAGCTCAAACAGAGTGCTTGAGAGAATTTTTGGCTCAGAGCATGGACTTTTTTTTTTTTAATTGAATGTGCCTGCTGAGAACTCTGGCTTCCTTTACAAAAACAAAATGATGAGACACACAAGCTTTCCAAATCTTGCAGTATCTTCATCATTATCCAATTGACTCACCTGAGGGGAAGGGTCTGGTCATTTTGTGTTCACATACAAGAAAACTGACTGCAGAAGAAAACTGAACAAAGCTCAGGTAGTTGTTAACTAAAGAATGTTGTCTTGTTATTGTTTCTTTCTTTGCTTCTTGCCTTTACCAAGGGTAGCTTCAATGCTGCATCTGAGCGCTTGGCTTTCAGAAAGCCCGTCAGTTAGAGCTTTTCCAAGTAAAATCCACTATCCCTTGGCCATGGAAATTATGTGGGAGACGGAGGATGCAGTATAGGAATTGTGTTTTGCTCTGAGCGAAACAAAAATCATGGTCTTTGCTACCTGTGAATTTAGTTCCTTGAGTCACTGAAAAGGAAGTGGATCTCTGTGCAGTGGTTCATCAAAATATATGTCTCTGTGTGATGTTCTAGAAAATGAAATCAACTTTCCATTTCCCACTGGACAGGGATCGACACCCACAGATTCCTCCTTAGGACCACACTAGAGAGGTCAAAAGTGGGAAGAAAGGCCAAAATTCACTCCACATCAATACCTACTTATCTGCATGAAAAAGAACTGAGGAGAGATAAGGTGGTATGAATAAAATGTTACCAGTTTTCCACAGGCATAACAGATGTGCCAACCTGAAAACACAGTGAAAATTAGTTGGATCCAGCTGAGAATGCAGCAGTTCTGCTGCTGCTGAGGAAGTACCTCAGAAACTGGAATGTACCCCAAAATGACTTGTTGAGAGCATTGCTTTAAGCCAGTTCTATAGGTGATGCTTCCATGTTATCATTCCATGTCATGCATCCATATTATCAGAAGCTTTGTGGCTTTGTTCTTTCCTGCTTAATCTGATCACCCCCTCATGCTTTTCCATATTCTGGTAATCATGTGTCCAGCCATTACTTGCACTGAGGAACACTTTCAGACTCCTTTCTTCCAACCAGCACACAAGTCCTTTCCCTGCTTTCTCTCCCAGGCTCAATTCCCTGCAGGGTTTGGGGCAAACTACTTGCAGACCAAGGGAATACAGTGTTCCTGTTACAAGGAAACCACAAAGCTCCACACTTGGCTCTCTTCCTCGCCTTTCATTTCTCCCTCTGTTTTATATGTGTACAAAAAGTCAGTCTCCTGGCTCTTTGTGACAAGGATTAGGCATATTAGTAAGTGTTTAATAGTGTTACTAGAAGAATGGGGTGCAGTGTTGGGGTCCTTCAAATATACGAAGAGGATGTTGATTAATGGTAGTGAGCTAATTTACTTAATCTGGATTGGTGTTTCCTGACACTTATATGATAAAAAACATTTAAGGGCATTGTGGTGGTTTTATCAATAATATTACTTTTACTATATGGCACTGGACTGTTTTCTAGGATTTTTAGATACCTAACCAAAATCTAGATGTGATGTGAGGTGAAACAAACCTTGGTGTGTGTGCTCTAACTGTGTGCATATAAGAAAAGCAGAAGAGCTACATGACAGAAATCTGAGTCTAATACAGTCATGATTTTCTAATGGAAAACACATTCTTAAATCTGTTTTCATAGAGAAAATTTGAAAATAGTGTGCAACTATCCACAGCAGTTAGAAATGTGAATGCTTATCAGAGCAAAAGGAGCTTGACAAAATACAAAATTCCTGCTCACACATTCAGCACAGTTTCAGCCTTAGCACTCACACACACACACACACACACAGCCTCACACATATCTGCAAGCAGAAAAGATGCGATATGTCAGAGAAGCTCTCGCTGTTTGCCAGAGGTCTTAAGAGGATCTTCTATTTCATTCGGTAGTAATGCCCTTTTTGTTGACAAAAGTAAATTGATGACAGGCAAGAGGGAAGCATTTGGTGGAAAAATTCTGTTGACCCTTCTCAGATTGAATTTGACCACAGAACAGGATACCAGCAGTTGCAGAAATGATAGATTTTTGTAATGACCAGCACAATGGCCTTTTGGCATGTTTAAATGGCAATAAATTTCAGTAGGAAGAGGGCAATTTAACTACTTTAGGGCAGTGAGGATACTCTTTGTTTGAGGTGTAAATAAATTGCGGTTCATTAACAGTGCACATATTACCTTCACAGTGTAACTCTAAAGCAGGGGATGTTAATATTTAATTTAATTTAAGCAGGTACACTTTGCCTGTTTGAGGTTTGGGCTTGGGGTTTTTTTCGCTTTGGGTAAAAATTTTTCGCTTCAACCTCCCGTGTGTGCACATCTTTAGTAATCTCAAATAAACCAGGGTGCACAACAGAGTAAAACTGCTTGGCATGACTTTTCCAGCCAGTATAATTTCCCGTGTCAATTGGTACCAATTTATGCCAGCACAGCCTCCAGCTTTTGGTATGTGGTGTTAAGTGCTAATTTAGTTATGAGAAATGTGGGGAGACAATGTTGTTTGTTGCAAAACCAAAGGAGAGGAACTGAATTAAGCAGGTGGTGGCAGAACCACAGTGACATTATTGCTGGCAGAATTTATTTCTCATCTTCTACCTTGACTCTGAAATTCCCCCTGTCCCTCACTCATTATTTTGGCACAGTTCCTTGCTGAACTCTGCTATTCGGGGAAGAGAAGGGGGGCAGGGAGGAGATGTACCCAATACAGTTTGACATTTCCTCAAAAAGATTGTATTAAAATCCACTTACATTTAGAGCGCACTCTCATTTTGGAATGCTAATAAGCCATCGTTTCATCAAGGTAAAGGGAGCAAAATCTAATCAAGCCAAAGACCAGCTTGCCTTGCTGTTGACTGTGTTCCTGAAACATCATTTTAAAAGGTTGCTTTTAAGCATGGCTAAAAATGACAGACTTATCAAAAGTTTATAAATAACCATATCACTTGGCTACTTACCTCTGTCTGTAATAAGTGAGCCTTATTTCTTTATTAAAGATTTTGGGAGCTATGAGCTCATATCCATGCTGCTGTTTAGACCAGTGGGCAACCATCCCCCAGGATCACACTCAAGTGATGGGAAGGCAAGATTTCTCCAATTCTTGGCCATTATCTCCAATAACAGGGGCTTGGCCATGACTTGTCTTTGGCTTTGAAAACCAAACCTCAACAGAGGAGTCATTTTAAAATCTAGTTGTAATAAAGACAAACAAATCAAGAAGAAGTGGTCCCTACTAAACACCATTCCACAAGACTTGGATAGCAGAGACAAGTGCTTTAACCTTGACACAGCAAAAAAAGGATGCAGGAAGGGAAGTGCCAAAAAAGATGTGTAGAACTCAAATGTCTGGTTGAAATTGGTGTGACTATGATTCCTGTTCTGCAGAGAATATTTCTTTAACACAGCACTTGAGTGTCTTGCAATGCTGCACAAAACATTGTGGCTTCTGGCTGCTTTACCTGCTCCTGGCATGGGAAAACCTGCAAGTGAGGAGGGATAAGACTGTCATAGCAAAATTTGCTCCTGAGTGGGAAATTTTCATCCAAATTCAGCCTGATAAAGATCTCTGATAAATAGGCTTCAGACAGCTACTTTAGACACAGCAACTCCCTGTGAAAGCCTCCATCTGCACTGCAGTCTCTCAACAGTCATGTACCGTTCACAAATATGTCCATGTTGGTAAGGGGGACCAGAAGATTGACCACGATAATAAATGGGCTCAAAGACCTGGTTGTGGTGGGGTTATTAAGGTATGGCCTTTGGGTGAGACACAGCAGGTTACTTGGATAAGATAAATTCAGAAGGCATCACATAAACAGGGAGCAAATGTGAATTCCTTGATGAGAACATTTCACGTTGTCCTATGTTCAGGCACCTGCAAAGTCATAAGGGAACCACCTTCTTGTGAGCTTCCACCAGTGTCCTGCAGGTTGCTTGTCAAGAAGTTCAGTGAATACTAAGCACCATTTTAAGTAGAGAGCACCTCCAAAAAGTTTCCCAAGGGTGGTTTCTATGCGGACTAGGGGTGAGAGGGATTTGGCAGGGGGAGTTAGATCAGTGTCATCAGGTTACAATAGTGAAGTTGATTTTTTTTTAGTGTTTTGTCTTTGGAATATTTCTCACCCTCCTCCCTGTATTTAACGTTTCATATGTACAACCAATCAAGCTGTTTTACCATTTTCCCCCAGTGATTACAGTCTTGAGGCTAAAGGTTGCATTTAAACTAACTGCAATTATGTGGCTTGCACAAGTTCCTTTCAGTTCCAGGGCATAAAATAACATTATTGGCAATACATTCTTCTGCGTCGTTCCTTTTGTGCCCATTTAAGGTTCATGCCCTCCAGAAAGTCAAGATTGCCCTTTTTTATTACAATAGCATATTATTGAAATGCTATCAGTGCATGTTGAAAGAGAAAGAAGCACAGCATACTGCATTGTTCTGGTTTTGATAGCAGAGAATAATAATATCTGCTGAAAGCTTTCGGAGGGACCAAGGAGAAGAAGAGAAAACCATTCAGTAGCTGATGCCTCTCCTGATTCTAACCCATCACCTTCTTGAGCTTATATTTTATTATTTATTATTTGTATTAATGATTATTTATATTCACTATCTTTTATACTTATTGTTTATTTATGGTTATAACACACTCATCATACAATATTAACCAACCTATAACACTGTCATTGACAGCTATTTTTTTCATTAACCTTCATTAATATTTCAGTGTAGTCAGCCCAATTCTTCTATTTCAGAAAAGCGTTCAGAAGTGCCATGTTGGGAGGTCTTATGAATACCAAAGTATACTTCCAAATGCCATTTGTTACATCTCCTCGGGCTGATTTAGATTTGTGCTATGGCAAATGTGTACTGATAGGAAGATTCAGCCATACATGTGTAATGATGGTGTTACTGAATAGTCTATGGTACAAATACCTCCAGCTCTTAGGGTTTCATTTCCCAAGTAGAAGTCTGCCTTTTCTTTTCTTTTCTTTTCT
>VZRZ01005482.1:476273-503491 GCA_013398175.1 Climacteris rufus
CTTCCCTTCCCTTCCCTTCCCTTCCCTTCCCTTCCCTTCCCTTTTTTCTTGCCTTGCCTTGCCCTCCCCTCCCCTCATCTGTCTCGTTTCCACTCCTTCTTTTAAACTTTAGGAAAAGAATTGTTTTTTTAAATTTTATTTTACAATTGAATCTCCTAAAAACTTCCATATTTAAAGTTATCTGGTGTTCACATTACACTTCCTTCACCCTCAGAAACAGAATGGCTTTGCTGGATGAAACTTACTGGGTGTAGTATCCCAGCAATGCAAAAAGATTGGAAAAAGCTATGCAGTGGGCAATTTAGAGATGTGGTGACTCCTTCTACTAGAAGCTGGACAATACCTGAGGCAGGAGACTATGTCTCTTCCAGAACTGTTAAGCCCTTGTCCAGTGTTGATGCTGAGTAATTTCTATCCCACTGCACAGCAATATGGCGAAACAGTGATAGTGGCTGCAGTTATTGCAGCACAATCCTACTTTACCAAGTTATGTGTTATCCAAATAACTCCTTGACCAAAAGGCTGTTAGTCTTGTCAGTAGCTGGAGGAGGAAAGTTGTTAAGAGGCTTCTTCTCCCTCCCCAAATCCACTCTTGTACTGGCTGCAACATAAAATACCCCCTAAATTACCCAAGCTTCTTTCAGCTAAAAATCCCTTTCCTTGTTGCTCTCAGATAGAGTTGTCACCCCATAAGTTTTTGAGCAGGGATCATGGTCAGGACAGGCTCAACTCCTTCTTGGGGTATCCTCAGCCCAAAACTCAGGGCATCCCTTCTTCTCTGAAGATTCCTGTTGAGAGCTGTAGCAGCCCCTGTAACAATTAAGCTTCTCTCCAGTAAAATACCATGCTTCCATTAACATGGCACCATAAGCTAACCACTGAGGACAGGATCCTGTGGGGAGATGGTGTTCTGTCCTTGTACTCTTCACATTGATGCTCATATGGGAGCAGGCTGGGAGGAGGCTTTGGGCTGCTGTGGAAATGAGGGGAGGGGGAGCACAGCACCATCCTCAAGGCCCTTTGAAAACATGCCATGGTCGGAGCACGCCAGGCGGGTCGGCACGACAGACCAGATGTGTGTTTTGCAAATTAATGAAATGCCTTTTGAAATGCTTTTAAGTAAATGAGAGTTAAATTCACCCTAATTGCATTAGCCTCTATGGAGAGCAGTATCCATTCAGGGTCACGTCCGCCTGCTATTCAGGCGCGTTTGGCACCCTGCGAATCGGAGAGAAGGGAGGATGGATACAAGGGTGCCTGAGACGAGCCTAAGCTACTTCAAGTGTGGAGGGACAGTTCTGGGCACCCGCTGGAGTAAATGAGAGGCCATCTTTTGCCTGCCAGCAGATTTGAGTCTTATGGGAACAGAGCAGGTGCCGGGGCCGGCCCCATGGGATGCCCTGTGTGCTGTTGTGGGCAGTGGGTGGGGGTGGAAGGTGAGAACACTGGCTGGGCAGTGCTGAGCATCCTCCAGGATCCAGCACCTGCAGACTTCATGGGAACAGGGAGGCAGGCAGGGACACGGGGAGAGTGAGGGCAAAGTGCTAGACGGCTTCTCCATCACCGGGGCCGCCGCTTTCATCTTCGTCGTGGTCTGCTCTCTTTTTTCAGATGGCACTTTGACAGAAGATTAATTCAAGTCAGCTGCTGAAAATAATTATTGCATTATGGGAGCAGTAATCATTATTTAGAACATGATTAAATATGTCTGCGTCTATTGACTCTGCCTATGATTTATGTATTTGTTTAGTCAATAGTCTAATGTAAATGATGTAATTAATTATAGATGGTGGTGTCAGGTCATTGGTAAAAACAATCTGATGAGAACAAGGGCTCTGTTTTTTCCTGACAGATGCAGAGGGAGGGCGGGAGGGATGGGCAGAGTTGAGGGAATTCCAGGGGAACTTTTTCATGTGTGAATGGCGGCTGGGATCTCAATTTGCATGTTGTCTTTCTCTTGTTCAGCATTCGTTTAGAAATTGAAATAACTTGTTAAGCAAAGGGGAAGGGAACACATGATTGCAAAGAGGACACCTGGGAGTAGTGACGGCGAACAGCTAAAGAGCCAGCTGCTCCCTAACACGAGAGAGCGTGCCACTATCATTTACCGCTTCATAAAATTAAGTGTTTTCCAAATTAAATCAGTAGGCAGCATGCAGGAAGACCTACTATCTCTAATAACAATTTTTCAATCAATATCAGGGGCCCGGCTGATCTGGAATCAGAGCGGAGGAGTCTGGGATTGGCTGGGGGGGAAGTAGGGAGACGAGGAGAGGAGGAGGTTGGGGGGGATGCTCAAGTAGCACAGCTTTCAATCAAAGCAAAAGTTAAAAAAAATATATATGCATGGTGGATTCTCCATCACTGTGAGTCTATTCCCCATAGATTTTTCTCTTAACTGATAATTCGGTCAGTCACATTCCTCAGAGGGAGGTCACGGGTCACCCCAGCCCCTGTCAGGCCTCAGAGAAACCATTTCCATTTTAATGCCACAGCTATAATCTATCAAAGATGTGATGTACAAGATACAATGAATTTAAGTGGTCTTCATATATCACTGAGCTTTCATGCCTTCACCTGGGTAATAGTCTGAATTACTCTCCGTACCTCACAATCTGTCACCCCCAGTAAAATAACTGCCACACGGGTGTTAATGGCAGGTTTGTCCAAATTGGGGCCGTGGTAGCCCAAGGCATTACACATCGTAAACTTTAGCATTCAGTGCTTAGCCTGGTGGTGTCAGCAATTGAAAATTATTCTGTAAATACTTCCGTGGCGCTGCTCTGCTCATGTTTTTATTTATGGCAGCTAAAACAAGCACAGGGGAACGGCGCAGAGCACAGCTGCCTGTGCCACTGCACACCTCCCTGTGTGCCATGCACACACACAGCTGTGACAAAGCTCTGGCTACCTAAAACTGGGGAAATTTTGCAGCCCACTGGTGGACCTAGGCATAGGTGGACTAATAGCTTCTGTAGCAGTTAGACCACAGCAAAGTCAGGTTATTTATCAGTATCCAGTGGCAGAGTTGTCTTTGTCCATACCAGCTAATGCCTGCAGGTTAAATGGAACAAATCTGATTGTGCTTCCATAAGAAAATACTTTGAGGGCATCCCTGGAGCTCCTGCATTGCCCGGTCTCATTCGCGACTGCGCACAAAGTTGCGAGCCCAAAATCCGTTCTTGTGTTCTCGGGGAGGTCTCCTGAGTCCCAGCTGTGGTAACGACTGTAATTGCTGGTGTAATTATGCCTGTAGGAATATGGATTTCTTATTTTGCTTTAAATGAGTGCCTGCACTAAAGCATGGTTCCAGCTTAGCAAGCTTCTTTCCCTACCCCAGGCTGCACTTGGACTGTTTGGTTGAACAGCAAGTGACACCTACTCGCTGACAATAAATTATATTGAAAAAAAATAAATCTATCCCGTTAAATCATAGGAGGCCAAACTAGGCCTATAAATCAGAGCAGTTGTGGAGGAAAGAGTGGGAAAGAAGGTTTGAAGAAGAGCAGAATCTTAAAGAGGCCTCCCAAAGTTGTTCCACTGCTAAAGCTATCCTTCAGTGAAGGCTTAGATGGTGCTTCTTTTGGGGGAAACGGTTAGGGAAAAGTCCAGCAAAGAGCTTGGGATTGGGCAGAAGGGAGTGCAGGTCCCTGACAGCGGGGAAATACCTCTGCCATGTCCCTATGCAGACACCTCATTTGATTCACCTCCATAGTGAAGCCTGAGCCAGACACAAGCCCCATAACTTCAGAGCATACACTTTGGAGGATGCCAAGTATGAATTTTTTATCTTGCTTTGTATCTCTCTATTGTATAAAGCTGAGAAAGCAGTGTAGGGAAGATATTTGTGTTAGGTATGTCAATTAACACAGTGATGCTCTCACCTGGTCTACCGTGAATATGGGCTGTTCTCCTATAATATGCTTGGGTGCTATGTAGAACTAGAATTATTATTTCCTGCTTCAGTTATTTTCTTATTGTAAGTTAAAAGAACATTGCTGTTTGATGCTAATCCGCTCTGAATTCCCTATCCTGATGCAGTTTTATATCAAATCCTATTATTTCTATGGCAGTTGTATCTGGTTTGGTATATGCAGATAGTAATAGATTTCCTTTAGATTACAGATGCTGTCCATAGGCTTATTGCTGTATTTGTTTACAAACAGCAGGTTAAAAGTCACTGTGTTCTCTTGGTAGCTGTTGTCATTAGTTTGAGACTGTCACCAAAGTCTTCCACACCTTGGCAAATATGAAAAACAGCTGAAGTGGTACAGCACACAGTTTGTGAATGTTGTACTCTGCAGTAAATGCCCAGGTTGACAAAGGCGATGTGTGCAGTGATAAAGTGCGAAACTCCCAGGCAAATTTTTCCTGTGGGAAAAACCCCTTACCTTGTAAAAGCTAACACAATGAGCACGGTTCTTCTTTGACCCCGGTGTTTGCTCACTTCAGAAGGCACAAAGCTCTCCTCAACCTTTCAGGGTCAAAACGGGCAATAAAAACCTGACTACACACTGGGGTTTCAGCCCTGCTCCTTATGTTTGTTGCAGCTCTACAACCCATATCCTACTATCCTTATGTTAATGCAGCCCTGAAAATGTTTATGAAGTTTTATTTTGTCCCAGATATTTCCAGAATATTTTACAAGGGGGACAAAATGCCACACTGTTTCCTATAACGTAACATGCATAGTGGTAAATGTAACACCAAAGAAGTGTCTAAATAAAATATCTTTTTCATTATATTTTTAATGGAAGAAAGCAATTATATCCTTTAGCTACAGTAGCTAAACTATTTGCTTGATTTTTTAAGCACATCTTGGAGTGCTTTCCTAAATCAGGATCTTGATTTCTAGCATTGGATATAATTTAAAATAAATCAAACTCTTTTCTCTTTTGACATATAATGCTGATCTATGGCTTGGCTTTCATTTTGTCCTGTTAAATAGAAACCCACTTCATCATGAAATATATTCCTCATACTTTATCCTGCATAGTGAGAGAAAAACATTGATAAACATCGAGTGCCAGCCATTTCTCAAAAGCTTCCTATAGACCTCGGGGAAGGAGAAGGAAAACAAATACCATGCAAGTGCTACTTGTTCAGCTATAAGCTGACTAGAGGAAGAGGTAGGTGGGAGTGGACATTAGAGGGGACAGCTTTTGGCAAGCTGTGCCTCTGGCTGTCTTACATCCAGCATGTGGGAAAAGTGGAAAGAGTCATTTGACATCAGTTTAGGTGGGGATGGAATAAATCTGATGTCTCTCATACCTTGCTTGAAGTGTGGGGCTTCAGATGCAATGCTACATTTCCCCAGCACTCCTTCTGAAGGAGAATGGACTTGTCAGAGTAAATAGTCTCTTGCTGTACTAATGTCGAACGTAAAATTTCGCACAGAATTTCAGATACCACTTTTTTCCTTGGAGGATTTTAGGAAATAGAGCTAAGTCAGCTTTAGTCAAGTTACGAGGCACAATAACATGGGCTAACAGTCGGAATAGTCCAGAAAACCAGACCTGTCTGTGTCATCTCTCAATCTGCTGCAGTTGGCCCCTGTCTATCCTTATGCATCCCAAACACTGGATTTTTAGACACTGAAATTTGCTGCCTGCTGTGCAACAGAGGAGAGCTGTTTGAGCTAAAGAACAATATTGGCAGAAAAACAAATGGCTTTGAACTGACTGTGAATAAATTTAAGAAATTGCATTATTTCTAACCAGAAGAGGAGCCAGGCTCTGAAAGAGCCTTCTTATAGGAAAAGTAGGAACTGAGCCCTGGCCAGCTTTAAGATGAAGCTTGATGGCTTTATGAAGATAATTATGTGACAGAGTCCTCCATATCCCTTTGAATAACTGCAGTCTGGGTTCCTGGACCAAGCTGCCTCTTCCAGCCTGAAGCACAAGCACAGGGAAAATTGATGGGGTCTGTAGGTGAGGTTTCTGTTGGTGCTCCCAAGGGATTTCACAGGAGGGCTGCAGGAAAGTTCTGATTCTCCCAGTCCTGATTTACTTTTCCCCTTTCTTGCTCAGGAGATGAGCCTTATGGATTCCTTGGAGATGCCTTGCATGCACAAACACATGAGCAGCTGTGGCTTGAGGACATGGTTCTATTAACCCAGGACCCCCAACTCTGTCTTCCTCAGCAGATGGGGAAAGACATCCCACTGTGGCCATGCAAAATGACCCTGAAACCCTGATTTCTGGGGTTCCTTCTCACAGCAACTGAAAAACCCTGACAGGGCTGCCAGAGGTCCTCGCCCAGGCTCCTGCCCCAGGCGGGACCCATCCAACTGGGTTTGTACCACCATCAGAGGTAGGATTTGCTCCTCTGGGACTTTAGCTTCAAGTCAATGTAGCATTATTCCCTTATGTTTTTCTTCATCCCAGCCTTTCTAATTGGGTGAACCAGGTCACTTGTACATCCTGAAAGAACGACAGCCACACTTAAAGCAGGAGTTTGTAGTTTGGGCTTGCACTTGCATTTAATTGCCTGAAGGCTGACAGGCCCCTGCTGCCATCACTAGTAGAAATCATGAAGAATCAGACAATGCCTTCATTTTCATCCCTAATTATGGGAAGTTTGGTAGCTTGGGAGAGATCCCTGGGGCAGCATTGCTGTGGGGAGTGAATGGGTGGGAGCCCTGAGGTAATAAGCACCCCATATTCCAGGTTTCAGCATTAAATCTCAGCTAGGAAGGATGCTGTCTGCTATTTACCTTGCAGGTGCTACAAATTCTGCTCCTCATCACAAAACAGATTTCACAGTGTGTGCACAGGTCTATAGGGCTCCCAGGCCCCATGTTTTACAAAAGATCAGTGCACACTGGGAGCTTCCTCTTTGCCTTTCTCCCAGCCTGGCTCTGCTGAGGTGCATCAGCACCACAGAGAGAGATCAGAAATGATGAAGCAGCAAGAATATAAGTATGAAAAAAATTAGACCAAGCTACTGATAAAGAAACAAATTTCGTTTTCCTCAAGTCAAAGGCATTTTTATTAGTAGCTCAGTACTTCAATAGGGTGCAGATATATACAGCATATATGCTCTTTCCCAGAATTTCACCCTCAGTTCAGAGGAGAACTTGCCCATAAAGCTTCAGTAATGTTTTTCTTTTAGTAGTGACACTTAACAAAATAATTAAGCAATTAATTGCCTAACTACACAAGGGGCAGCAACTATTTCTTTTACTTAAACATATAAAAGCGGTGTCATTTATTGACAGAGAGTTGCATAATCTTCCATGGCAGAACAGGCCTCTCGAGACATTACTCTATAAGCTGCAAATGCATTTTGAGAATAATAAACAAAACTCAGCTAAATCTTATACAGGCTCATTCCTGCATTTAAAAAATACTACCATTCACTACAATTATTTATTGTTTATCAGTGCACAGATGACCACAGCCCAGCAAGAATGACCTGGCTTGTACCCCCAGGAATTTACAGCTGCAAACTCAGTTCTCATACCAATACCTGCACACCTGAACTCACATGAGCTCTGATTCAGCAAAGGGCATGAGCACAAGCTTGGCTTTTGGGAGGGCAGCACAGGCCCAGAAGCCCAAGCACATATTTCAAGAAGCTTGCTCAGTCCAAGCCTTGAACACTTCTTCCCCAGACACAGATGAGAAAATGTGTGAGCAGCAGTCCTCCCAATGAGCAAAAGTGGTCACAGGTGCCTATCTTAATGCAGACCTTCAATTACAGTATTAGTGCTCAATTTCAGATCAAGAGTTTGGCAGCGGTGAAAGTGAAGGTGATGCCAGTTCTGTTAGTTTGCTTATTTTCAGGTACTACCTCTGACTGCTGAGTAGAGTCAGGTGTGAGGTGTTCATTTATACAGGTCATTTATGCATTATACAGCAGGTGCTATCCTGGTTTTGTTGTTGCAAGCAGATGGACATAAATTCCTTGTAAACTACATATACCAGTTTGAAGCCCCTGTAAGGTTTTGTGTTATGTTTAATGGGTAGATTATCTGGTTTTTGCGGCTTAATTTAGTTCATATGGTCTTTAACCTAGCAGCAGCTGAGCATCAAACCTTTTGGGTTAAGGTAGTGTTGCTATCAATATATTCAAGATACTGACTGTATTGATGTGCAATCTCATCCAAGATCAAATGAAAACAATGTAGATTCTGAAAAAGACTTGGATTCATCGCTACCCAGAAGGGGAGAAATGCCATCACTGTGGGTCTGCCTGTGTTCCTGCAGTGCCAGATGCACATGTAAGAGCGGCATAAACCCCCAAACTCCTAACTGGTGGCAGCTCTGAATGTTGGGGCTGGGTGGAAGAGGCACTGAGTTGAAGTGGTGCTGCTGAGCTGTGTGGCTAGCAGGCTTGGAAGCAATTTAATTATGGGCTGGTTTTTACTTTGCAAGAAAACCACCAGAAAGCCCAGTGTTGTCATAATGTGCTGCTGCAATGTCTTTTGCATGCTGCACTGTAATACTTCATTTTGAAATTAAACTCTTGGGGTTTTCTTTTTCATTTTATTTTAACATGCTATATAATAAGACACTGAGCTTTTAAAATGCAAGTTGGAACATTACTCGGCATGTTGATCAAAATGTCAGTTTGTCAGAAATGAAACGTTTTGATTAGATCAGCCTTAAAATCGTTATTCTGGAGCTTTATTTTGCAAAGAATCTGGCAGCACTTCCTCCTGTGTGAAGCTAAACCAAATATTGAAACCACAGAGCCTTTGTAAACTGTAGATCTGTCTCCATACAACTCCGACAGATACACAGCTATTCTTTTTCCTTTCTTCCCAGATAAAGAGGAATTTTATTTTAAATGTGGGTTTTTTAATGCCTGAGAAAATAGGGCAGTCACAGAACCATGGCTTTAAACAAACTTTATTTGGGCGCTTGACTGACTGGCAATTGTGGGCAATCATTTTAGCTGTCACAAGGCCCAGAGAAATGTGGGAGAGCTCTTCCATGAAATGTTTATATTTCATAAACAAAATGATGTGCTTAACAGTCAGAGTGATGGGAGGGTTCCGGCTAATGCATTTTCCAATGTGTGAGGCAGATTATTAATGCGCTCCAGTAGCTGTTAATTTCAGTTTGCCGGAATGATTTATGGGGAGGTAAAGGAGAGAGACATAATCTAATTGAGATCAGAATCACTGTTCTAGTAGAGGAGCACCAGCATGGACCCCGGCCACAGCAGAATGATTAATATCTAATAAGTAAATAATCCGTTAAATTATTATAAACATTACTTTTGACAACTCTTTTGTTGCCGGGGGAGAAAGCAAAACAAGCAAGGAAGACTAACAAAACCCCGGGTAAAATTTTCAGGTATTTCTCTTCTGCTACATAAAGGTTGGGTGCTGAGGAAAAAGAAAACACCAGGTTAGGAGGGAGCATACTCCCTGATCAACAGTAAATCAGTGGGGGAAGCACTGATGCTGTAATGTGAACAACAACTGAACGATCAGAAGAAAATCTATCTTGAAAAGAGAGCGAGAGGCAGGGAAAACTCCCACGTTGTCGGCACATCCTCGGCTCAGCTCGCAGCCAGCAGCTCCCTGGTCATTACTGCCCTCGTTAGTATGTCCTGCCTGTGGCCCTGCCGGCGCCGCCCTTTGTCTTAGCTACCAACACTCAGCATCTCTTCATGGCAAGCTCCCAAAAGGGGCTGATGACCGTGCTAATTTCTCTCCTGTCCGATGCCCTGCCGTCATTTTTGCATTTGTCAGTGGGTTTGCATTTAGTTTTCCTTACCCAGCAGGTGACTTGGATTCAGTTCTTTACCAGCGGCGCACAGGGAGCATAAATAATTTTGGCTGTGTGAAGAGTATTGTTGATGCGTCTGTGGGTATGTGTGGGTGTCAAATTCATGTTGCAAAATAATTCAAGGAAGCCCCAAGAGTGTGGCATAGTGCAACACAAAGCTCTGGGCAAAATACTTCCTTCTTCAGTTTTTGTTCCAGGAGTGTTTGAAGGAGTAAATATTGCAGATAAACTATGCACCCGGCCTTCCTTCAGGTCCCCTGTTCTGTGGGGTATGAAAGTGTATTTTGAATTAGTCAAAACCAAAGGGACCTTATTTCTCAGCAGATGAGAAAAGATCCTTCAAAAGTTCTGTGGGGTTGAACAGTGTTTTTCTTGACCAAAAATTAAGTATTTCATTTATTATCAGGGTGGGTTTTTTAATCAAATTAAATATGTTTTAAAGAAATAAATGCTTCCAATAAAAAAAAGGATGTGAGCACACTGAAAATATTAATCAAACATTAACCAATTTTTTTTCTCTGAGTGTGACACGGACTCGGGAAATATATGGCTGAAATCAGGGACGAATTTAGCCAAAAGGATCCTTCAGGGGTCATTCAACTGAGTCCTGTGCTCAGAGCAGGGCTACCCTCAAAATCAGGCTGAGCTGCTCGGGGCTTCATCGTGCCAGGTGATTGCACAACCTTCTGACAAGTGGCCACAGAAATTAAAATTACTTTCAGGCTGGTGAAGTTTATCTACTGCAATAGAATAGCCACTAATGTACCTCTTCTCGGTGTAGATAAGGAGGAGACTGCCAGCAATTTTACCTGAGTACTCCAACATTGTGGGCCTGGGAGGCTTGCAGCAAACAGCCCTGTGCTGCTGTGAATTGTCATAGTCTCTCTGCAAAAAAATGGAAGTTTCATCACTGCAAGACTTACTCAAAAGAGCCATGCATCCTACCTGCAGCTGGGCTTCTGAAACGAAGCAGTCTTACATCACTTGTTTGCTTGTTCAAATAATGCACAGTCCCCGAAATACGATCTGGAGTAAGATCAGTAAAGAACCTAAAGCAGTGAAAGACTGAGTAGCATGAATCCAGCACCAGAAAAAAGACAGAGCAACCAAATAAAAGATAGCAACACAAGCATCAAAACATTGCATTTTGGCTCATACTTTTCTAAACAAAAGTCTGCTTTACATTAACAAAATGAATACATCTATAAAAAGAGACACAGGCTTTGAACTGGAGTGCAGGAATTCTTGATTTGAGTTGATGTTATTAATGTCATTTGCAAGGAACTCCCGTTCCTTTGTTAACCCCCCAATTCTCGCTGTTAATGTTTATAAAATAATCATTATTATAAAGATATATGACTGATGATTATAAAAGCATGGTTATTATTATTATAAATCAGTCTTTCCACTGGCTTGGGGAGACAAAACCACAACATCTCTCATTTTCTTGCTCAAAGAGAAGCCTCTCTGAGATTAACTCATGAAGAGAATTTGGTTCAGCATCCATTGGATGCAGCAAGAAATCTCTTGTTGATGCATCACCTCTGCTGTCTCCTGTGCCCCAAGTTAAGCTCTTGTGAAGAGGGTAACAGAAGGATTTTAAAGGGTCTTTCTAGATCTTGTTTTTCTGTTCAGCTTCTGCTTCTTGATAGAAACCTTTCAAGGCAATGTAAGATAATCTCTTCTCATGTTCTTACACTCTGGCAAACAGAAGTGGGGCTCATTTTTATAGAACTGTAGGTAAAAGCACAAGGATAAGGATCCAGCTGTGTGCCTTCCCATTCTCCAGCCCTGCCCTGCATCCTAACAGGTGCTCTTACCTGTAATGGTGCTCTTACCCAGAGGCTGACACTGTACATGGGACTAGTGAACAAGCAGCACCTTTGGGCATCAAACTGGACTGACACAAAGCCCCCCAAAGTCACTGGCTCTCCCCATTGTCTCAAGTTTTAAACTCTTGAATGAGCAACACTGTTAAAAATGCAAATACAACAACATAAAAAGCAAAAACATGCCTATTTTTCCCCAAATAGCAAGGGCATTCAGCTGTAGATAGGCACTGGCAAAGTTATTTTAAATCCTACCCCATTCTCTCTGGGTTAATTCAGCCTGTGACCCAGTGTGCTGCACATCCTAATATTAACTCTGAGAAACTTTCCTTCTAGTCCCGTGGATTCTCTGTTTGTTATTGTGGCTGTTGCACTTGGCTGCGCTGGCTGTCCCACAGCTTCGCTGGATCCCTGCACACACCCAGCCACCCCTCCCCAGGGCCACAGGGGGTCTGCAGGGCTCCTCTGCTTCGGATTTTAGGCTCCTGCCTGAGCTGAAGTGAAGGCAGCTCACTTGCATACAAGCCAGATGATATCCTCTGGGGCCAGACCTAGCTGAGGTGAGATTATGAAGCGCAGACACTGATCCAAATATTCTACAAGGCTTCCAGACTACCACATAAGACTAAAAATCTTCAGGTACTCCTCAGTCCTCCTTGGCAAGACTTCAGCTTCTTCCCAACCCACCCTCAGGAAGAGCCACATGAAGAAGATGTTTAAACAACTGGCTACTTCAGGGAACACCAAAGCCTGGCCTCAATTCACTGCTGTGCATGACAGGTCCTTCAGGAAGACGCAGGCATCTTATCTTTCACATAAAAAATCCTGGAATGCAAAGTTGCACAGGAACAGACTTGTATGTTAGGTCACTTGGGATCATTAGGTTTTCCTTGCCAACCCCTGAAACTCTGCCAGATTTCATTTCCTATGTGTCAGGTGTTGGCATTTTGTCCTGCAAAAGGTCCATTCTTCTCTTATCTTCTTTCCAGTATTCCCCACGGTGTATTTGACACCAGGAAAAAAAATGTGTGAAGTAATGGCCACCCTTTAGGTTATCAGACCTGGATACAGAGGCCAGTTTATTTGCAGTGCAGAGCATTTAACTTCCTAGTGCCTCACAGAGGCTGAAAAAAGCATGTTCAAAGCATGCAAAAAGTATTGATGTGTGACCCTCTAGGAGGAATTCCTGATATGCCAACATATGGAAATAGTGTTTTAGCTTCAAGGGCATCATCAAATTAAATGCTGTTTAATATCTGACCCAATATACTGAGGAAGGCTCTATCAATAAATTAATTCATTAATTGTGAAGCCAAGTTGTGTTGCATGGGTTTATTTCATGGCACTTATATACAAACAATATTTAAGCAGAAGCAATAGAAGGTATGCATTGTTTTATCTTAGTAGCCTAGAAATTAACTGATCAACACATCTTGGTTAAATAGGTGGGAAATTATTATTTGTGTACATTGTGCATTGTGCTTGCCTCCTTCTGTAAGCAGGGCTTGAAGAGAGGGCCGGAGGAGAACGCCTTCACATGCACACCTTTGAGAGCACTGTGTTTATTCTGTTTTCGCCTATCTGCATCTCTCTAAACCATAATATGATATTATTTACCCTTTGCAGTAAGTACAATTATACATAAAGTACATTTTATTATTTCTTTGCATAGATGGGAAAATACGTGTAATAACAATGAAAGGCAGTAATCAGTACTATGTTTCTTCACAAAAGTACAGTACTCATATTATAGCTGGGTGGAATTTCAGTTATACCCAAACCCAGAAGACTCTGACTGGGAGGTCACTGGAAAATCACTATGGTCCTTTTACAGGGGGCACCTGAGTAGTTCTGGGCAACCAAGCCTCTGCACTGGGATCTGAGTGAAGTGCCAATGACCATCTTCCTGGCCCATATGTCCAGTTCCTTCCTATGGAAATAGCTATGCAGGGACCAGTGGTGCATTCCAGACCCTCACCTTGGCCTGGAGTCCAGAGCTGGGCAGCAAGCATTCAGCTCAGCCAAAGAATTGGGAGGCTGGAGTTTACATCAAGACCTGGGTGTTCTTAAAAATATTTCCTATAGTTTCTTAAATTGTGTAAAAGAAGAAGTTGTGCTTGTTTGCTTGTTTGCTTTTTCAGAGGCTCATTGTCTCTGAACAGAACAGCACTTATTTACATCTCTTTGAGTTTGTTCTCGCAAAAAATGGAGTGTTTGAAACTCAGATTGGCCAGAGATTGGCACTGCTGAGTTTCCCCTTACTATTCCTCTGGTGTGGCCCTGAATGCCCTCCTTGCAGGAAAACAGATGCTGAACTCTGATAGAATTTAGACTTGGGCATCAGTGGGTTTTTGAAAGAAAATTTTGTTGGATTTGACTTATTTCAGGAGCAAAGCTGGAAAGAGATGTGCAGATTTAACAGTACCATTTCTGATTTGGCCTGGGGAGAATACCTGTGACTATGCTGAGGATTGTGTGTCCCATAAAAGCCATTCTAGCAGTAAGATGTGAAACTCATGGCTGCATGCATCAGCACATAACATCACTTTGAGATCATTAGGGTCTCTATGAACCTTAGTGGAAGCTGGATTTGACCTTTGAAACCCAGAAATGCAGTTTCTAGAAGTATAATTCTTATTATTCTGAAACTGTTCCCAATGTAAATTATGGACCTAACAGCTGGCTTCCAATGAAGTCAACTATTAATTAATTGTATGTTCACTACCCTGCCTTGTGTAAATCAATATGAGAAATAAGCAGTCTCCTGCTATACAGC
The DNA here is from genome assembly GCA_013398175.1 of Climacteris rufus. Lineage (NCBI taxonomy): Eukaryota > Metazoa > Chordata > Aves > Passeriformes > Climacteridae > Climacteris > Climacteris rufus. The sequence continues at coordinate 490,622 of VZRZ01005482.1, forward strand.
ACAGACACTCTACACAGGGAAGTAATTTAGGGTGGATGTCAGCTTGCTTGGAAAGGCTTCTTTACTGCAAACAAGACAATGAAAAACCCTTACTCTAGGGAAAGCTCCCCTTAGTCCCTGGAGGTGCTGACAGAAAACTCCTGTGGCTCTAGCAGTGAAACACAACCAGTGCTGTCATTCTTGCACAAATATCAGTATCAAGATAAATTGTTGTCTAAACAAGCTGATTTTGCCAGCAGTGACACTATAGATGATGTGCTATATGACCAGATGATACCCTTGAATCAAGGGTGTAAGTTTTCAAGGTTTTACATTCTGAGGTTTTTAGTCCTCCTCTGGAATCACTTCACTATTCACATTATGCTAGTAAAGTCAGTGGGATTATTTCAATTTTCACCCCACGTGCCTCAAACTGGGACATAACACACTTTGTGCCTCACTTTGGGCTAGAAAGCTGAGAGAATTACCCTGGCTGCCTGATAGGACTTGTGAGTCAAAATCACTGGCCCTGCTGAGAACTCTCTTTTGAAGTGCTGAGCATCCATTCCTGGGTGTGCTGTAGTTATTTCTCACCTGCACTAGCAGTGAGACAACTATCCCTTAAATGAGTAGCAAAAACTATATTTCAGATGTTTTTACTGGATGAGGAAAAACCAGAAGTCACAATTCTGGTTGTGTTTGTTTGGCTCTTTGAATGTTTGGAAAACTAAGGATAATGTGGACCCATTACTAAGTGGAGAGGGGACCCTGGTAACAGAGGGCACAGAGAAGGCAGAGTTACTGAACACTTTCTTTGCATCAGCCTTCACTGACAAGACCAGCCCTCAGCAACCTCTGACGCAGGAGACCAGGGTAAGGGGAATATTGGAAGGAAGACTTTCCCTTGGTCAGGAAGGAGTGGGTTAGAGAACACCTAGGTAAACTTGGCATCCACATGGATGGGCCCTCGTAGGATGCTGAGAGCTGAGAGCTGAAAGAGCTGGTGGATGCCACAGTGAGGCTGCTCATGATCATCTCTGAAAGGTGGTGGTGATCAGGAGAGGTGTCTGAGGACTGGAAGAAAGCAAATGTCACTGGTCTTCAAAAAGGACAAAAAGCAGAACCCAGGGAACTACTGACCAGTCAGCCTCACCTCAATCTCTGGGCAGGTGATGGAGCTGTTTATTCTGGAGGCCATCTCTATCCATGTGGATGATAAGAAGGTGGTCAGGAGAAGCCAGCACGGATTCACTAAAAGCAAATCATGCTTGATCAACCTGATTGCCTTCCACAGTGAAACTGCCTGGATGGAGGAGGGAAGAGCAGTGGATATTGTCTACTTCATGTTCAGCAAGGCTTTTAGCACTCTCTCACAACATCCACATAGGCAAACTCAGGAAGTGTGGACTGGATGAATGGACAGTAAGGTGGATCGAGCTGAATGACAGAACTCAGAGGATCATAATCAGTGGCACAGGGTGCAGTTGGAGGTCTGTCAGTAGTGGTATTCCCCAGAGGTTCAATACTGGGCCCAGTGTTGTTTAATTTGTTCATCAATGACTTGGATGAAGGTGCAGGTGCCTGATGACACAAAGCTGGGAGGAGTGGCTGATACCCCAGAGGGGTGTGCAGCCCCTCAGAAGTGCCTCAACAAGTTGGAGAGAAGGGCAGAAAAGAACCTTCTGAAATTCATCGAAGTCAAATGCAGGGTCCTGCCCTGGGGAAGAACAACCCCATATATCAGTAAAGGCTGGGGGCTGACCTGCTGGCAAGCAGCTCTGTGGAGAAGGACCTTGGGGTCCTGCTGGACAACAAGCTGTCCCTGAGCCAGCAGTGCCCTGGTGGCCAAGAAGGCCAAGGGTATCCTGTGGTGCATTAGGAAAAGCATTGCCAGCAGGTTGATGGACGGAGAACCTGCCCCTCTACTCAGCCCTGGTGAGGTGCATCTGGAATGCTGTGCTCAGTCCTGGGCTCTTGAGGACAGGAGAGATGTGGAGCTCCTGGAGTGAGTCCAGTGGAGGGCAAGAAAGAGGATTAAAGGACTAAAGCTTCCGTCACTAGGAAAGGCTGAGGGAACTGGGACTGTTCAGCCTCGAGAGGAGACGACATAGGGGGGACCTCATCAATGTCTGTCAGTATCCAAAGGGAGAGTGGCAAGAGGATGGACCAGCCTGTGCTCAGTGGTGCTAAGCAATAGGACAAGAGAAATGGGCAGAAAATGATGCACAGGAAGTTCCGCCTGAACATGAGGAAGAACTTCTTTACTGTGCAGTGACTGAGCACTGGAACAGATTGCCCAGAGAGGGCGTGGAGTCTCCCTCACTGGCAGTCCTGTGCCACGTGCTCTGGGATGGCCCTGCTTGAGCAGAGAGGTTGGAACAAACGACCCCCTGCATTCCCTTCCAGCCCGACCCATTCTGTGACTCTGTGATTCTGACTGGACCCTGGCTGCCAGACCCCTTATCTATTCCTGTCCCAGCCTGGGACCCAGAGGTGCGACTTGCTGCCCTGCCCTGCCCTCAGGGATATGTGGTGATCTCCCAAAATGCCCGCCTGTTTCCCCTAAATTGAATTCACAGCCCCCATGTAAAACCTCGGAGGGCTAATGCTCAGGAGTCAACAGTTATTTCTGTCAACTGGAACCTGCCCAATCCACTTTGTCAGTTCAAGGAGAAAGAAAATATGAGAAAACTATCAAGTTTTAAGTGAAGCATTGTGAAGTAGTGGAGCATAACTGCACAAACCTTGTTTTCAGCAGTAGATTGGATTATCTGTATATTGTACCATAAATGGGTTAGGAGTACAAGAAGGAGATGCCCTGATGTTTTTTCAAATCATTCTTTCTCTGTCTTTTTTTTTTTCTTTCTGGAAATCATGTGTCAGGAAATCTTTGACAAACATTATTTCCATACTTAAATTGAGCAATGAATTGAAACTAGCAAAAGAAAAGGGAAGATAATATATTCTATAGCTGTGTCTTTTAAATTGCTTTATCTATTGATAGTTTTGTCCCATGCAAAATGCAATTTCAACAATATAGAAAGCACAGGCTGAAAACTGAGCTCTAATTAAATCAGTAATGTTTCATTATTTCATGTGAACAATGCAAGTCTAAAGTGATCTTTCCACAGAAAAATTAAATCAAGTTCCATGTGAAACTCTGCCATTTCAAATATCTTTCATATCCTGTGTTCCTAAGAGGTTGGGTGGCACAGAAGAAGGTTGTGAGCTGTGAGAAACCCCCCGGGCATTCCCAGCTCCCCATCTCACCAGCACCCACCATGGAGCTGCGGTTTTCCAAATGCAGTACCAGGGTAATATCTCATGGATACAAAAGTGATTTCCCTGTAAGACATGTAATTACAGTCCATGCTGAGTTAACGACTGGGTCTCTTTGGATGTTTAGTTAAAGTGGAACATACTTAAAAGCTGCTGGCTTATTGTGCACCCCACTGTGCTTTATTGACTGTGCTGCTGGAGCGACCCTGCACGAGGCAGGGCCTGGGGTGTCATCTGCAAACGCATTCCCAGCTCTAAAGCCACAGGGTTTATCTTACAGCATCCAAATCCACTGTCAAGCCACAGGGAGAACCCTACCTCAAGCTCTGCTGCAGTTTATGAACATAAACCATCCCATGATCTGGGACCTGCATGTGTTGCCCGTAAATATCAGAGACCTTGCTGGTGGATAAGAGAAGACCTTTCAGGAGTGTGTCCCAGCCATCCTAGAGGGAAGTGGAACATTGTTTCCTATTTCTTCAGTTAAAGTGGATTTCAGATCACAAAGCCTGCATGGCATCCTTGCACCAGGAGGATGGCACCACCGCTGAGAAACATCTACTCCTGCCAAGGCTACGTAGTGGCTCTTCTTCAGCACCTTTCATCTGAAAATTGGAACTGCCTGTGCCTGTTGTGTTTAATGCTTTTTGCCAGTAACATCGTTATTCCTGTTGCAGGCGAGGAAACAGAGCTGTGGTAGTGAAACAGGTTGGCAGAGCTAGAAATGCTGCAGCTGCCCCGCTCCTCACTCCTCCGCTAGCGGAACACTTCCACACCAATGCCAGGCATGGGGAAAAGCACGGTGAGACCTGGAGATGTGCATTAACAAACTTCAACAGTCGAGTCCCAAAGTCACCCAAGCACACTTGCCTTGCTAATCCACAAATTGTGATTCTGAAGAAAAAGATGATGATGACGGCAAAGAAGGGGGAGTTCACAATTCACAAACCAATTTGTGTTGTTTCTGCAACACTGCAAAAGTGCGACTCATGAATATGCTAATGAAATTGCAATGAGAATTTTGGCACCGTTTCATCACCTCAACTAGATTAGGGAGCAATCACACTGTGGGTTTACATGTCTTTGGGAACTGCTGGGGAGGGGGGAAATAGATCTGCAATATTTATAATTCAACAAAAATTGCACTGCCTCTACCATAAAATAACAATAATGACTGTGAATTGCTAAGGAATGGCTTTTGGATAAGCCAAAGGGCTTTTGGGTGAGACCACTTTCCATGCTGCTACACTAGTACAAAAGTCTCCTCTCACAGAGGAGCATGGTGCTGTACTCCTGTGTTGAGTCTGAGAGCAAGAAGTAGACCTGCAAGAGTGCAGAGAGAGCAGAAGCAGCAAAATAGCAACCAAGGAAAGGTCTGTGTCCCCTTCAACTGGGGCAGGAGACAAACAGCCAGGCAGGGCTGGGGAATAAGATCCAGTGAAGTGTTCTGGATGTTGCCTCCAGAAGTGCCTCTGCTGCCCCTGAGTTGCATAGTGAGATCTCTGGCAAGTTTGCCTCTGTGATTTTTTTCAGGAAACAAAGTATAGTGATGAACAAATATTACTAATCTCAAAGTAAGGTTTTGTACACACTGTGGCCTAAAAAAGAACGTTTTAAGTCCTTTCAGATAAAAGCTCTGAGTTTCATGAAAATAGTCATCTCTCAATAAGTGATCTATATATGAAAGGGTACGACTTCTGTCCTGTTACTTCACAGCCTTTTTCAGATCCTGTGTGATGCCTTCATGTAAAAAAAATGAAAACAAACAAAAGCACTTAGGCAAAGGTTATGCTTCAATGTTTGTATTTGGGTTCAGCAATTAAATCCAGAAATAAACACTGCAGATACTGTAGTTCTGACACATCACACCCACATGTAATGTCTGTTTAGGCAGCTGAAGTAGTGATAATCCTACTGTCCACCTCAGTAGCAGCAAGAGGAATCTCAGACTGAAGCACAGGTGTAGAAATAAGCCCACAGATCAGATCATCCTCCTTCTCTCATGTGAATAATGCCACTGTGATGAAATCTTTCAGGTGAAATGGGAAATGCAAAAGGTGCATGTCCCGCAGCAACCCTCTGGAGTTTCATGCTAGTTTCATGCTCTACTCAGCCCCTCTGCTTGCTTTTTATGGACAGTCATAAACTCTCAGTGGAGTAGATCCCATAATTAGCTAAACTCTTCTATTTCTGAGGCATGCATAAGCCAGGTAAGAAAGACTTGGACTTTGGGTCACCTTTATAAATCTTAGTGCCTGCAGCTGTCGCCGTGGTTAGAGAATGCACAGAGTGGGATGGAGCTGATTTATACCAAATGAGAACTTTTTCCCAAGAGGCTTCTGTAGTGACATTTCCAGAAGTGATGGCTCATTCAAAAGAAACTTCAGAAATAGGGGAGGCACAGAGCCCATGGCCACTGATGGAAATTTGCATGGAGTTTTTAAGGTTCCCTGTGTGCTGATTTGTTCAGGGTTTTACACGTGCAGCCTGGGGCTATAAAAGCAAATGGCATTGCATCGAACACCTTGATGTCGTATGGGAAGGGGGAAGGAAATTCCTTAAACCTGATACAGCAGAGTACACCAGTGCATGCAAAGGGGTGTAAGGTACCATAATCCACTCTCAGAGTCATTTACCTCTTTGATACCTGGTAGGTATCTGGGACATCTAGTACTATCACCCTTGCTGGTTTATTTACTAACCATCATAGTTATTCTTTTCATTACCTCCACAGTGTAATGGTTATTTTATGAAGGCTCATTAAATTTAATGAGACACCACCAGATTTTATTGCCTTCTAATAAAATGGGTAGGGGGAGCTGTTTTCTTTCTGATTCATGCAGCTCCAGAGTACCTTAAAAGAGTCAGGTATTCAGCTGGGTTATGAGCAGGGCCCCAGACATTCTTCCTGCAAGTCTCCTTGGGGAATGTCAGCGATTAACAACTATTCAAATAAAGATGTGTGCAGGGATATACCTAGATAGGTAAAGGCTTATTTTACATACACACCTATTTTATATATATATATATATATGTGTTAGACCTGGGCATTTTTTTTTCCAATGGAAGACACAGCTTTACCAAATTAGAAAGGTGTTCTTGGAGTATCTAGTCAGGAGCTTGTCAGTCCCAGAGAAAAGGTGCTTGCCAAGGTCCTCGCCAAGGTCCTCAGCAGGTGACCTGACAAAGCAAGGATAGTTTCTTCTAGCAGAAAATCAGATTCATGACTGCTTAGCTTATTAATTTATTTATTGCACAGTTGTTCATTATAAGTAGTCATCTGATCTTTTTTTTTTTCCAAGTGTGGGAGTTAGATCTTGGAAAACCTTTTACTGTGAAAAAAATGCTTAAACCTAAGAAAGAAACCAAGCAGCAGTCTTCTATAAATGCCTCCTCATGACATGAGCAAGAAGATGGACCGTAGAGTTTTTCTTCCAGTGGGCTACAGACTGGGAGCATCATATCACTTAAAAAAGAAAAAAAACAAACTCCCAAAAAACTGAATTGAGCTTCTTGATAAGCTGAGGTGACTGGGGAAGGAAAGTCCAGTGAGGGTGCAATCCATGGCTTTTGTCTGAACCACAAGCTTTGAATTTGGTAATTGTGTTGTACCTTAAGTAACAGAACAACCAGGTTTAGGAAGTGAAGGCTCTGTGAAAAATGTGTAGTGATGCAGCCTTGCTGCCTCCCAGGCGAGCAGCCCGAAGAAATGAAACTCTTCCATATAAAACTGGTTGAATTATTCATTATAAATAAATTATCCAATAAATGTAGGCCTTTCAGTGATCATAAATAACTAACAACCCGGTCCTGATTCCAGTAGAGTTTTTTGGTACCCAGAAGTATGTGAAGAAGGAGGCGTTTTCAGGCTGTTTCTTTTGTGGGTACCTCACCAGGTGGTATTGTGCCACTCACACTGCTTTTATGGTGAAAATAACATTAGTGACCAGGTGCTGCAAACTGATAATTCCTGTTTTCCATTATTCTGCCTGGCTCATCAGCTCCCCAGCTTGCTAGTCTTCACTTCTTTCCCTCTGGTGACTTGCCTGGTGCTCCAAGACCTTCCTGTGTCTCTATATCTCTCAGCCCTTGGATGGCCTGCCTTTCCCAGTGACTCTAGTGGGAGATTTAGAGTATGTCCAACCCTGGTGGTCTTGGGCAATTGTTCTGGTGGAATGACTGTGTTGGGAACATAAGTCTGACCATTATCCCTGTGTACCAGTGATTCATCCAATACTTGCTATCTAATAATCAATACAAACTCCTATTTCTAGCCTGATGTTATGGCTTGATTTTAAATGTTGAACTGATCAGGAATTTTCATTACAATACAGGTTTTTGCTGGGAAAAATATCTGCCAAGCCACATCTTTCCCCTAGAAACCATCACTTGAGTTAAATTCTCCCCTAGAAATTTTCTCTGAAGGAGATTGGAATTATATATCCAGTTTGGGAAGATAAGAAGGATAAGAGCCAGGCTTAGACAGAGGCCCAGCAGGGAGGGTATTTCTCTAAAAAGAAGGGATGTCTGGCCTCTCTGCTCAGCTCTGATGTAATTGCTGACTCAAAGCTGAACAGCTCCATCCAGAGAGAAGTCCACATCAGGGTATCCTGCAGCCCAGCAGCAGGGGGTTGCATGGGAGGAAGGAGACACAGGTAGAGAGATCTTGGCTTTTCCTCAGTAGGGATAGTGAGGCTTGAACCAGGGTCTCTCGTTTCCATGGTCTCTTCTACCAGTTTTTTGGGGTTTTTTAAATAAACTTAAAAAAAAAAAAAGATTGGATTTGTCCCAGCACAGGGGGCAAATATTATGAGAGCTCACTAACACTTGCCAGATCAGAAACTGCCTTCCCATTTGGTTCAGCACTCATAAGCGTGGCATTGTGAAGTTTTCCAAACGAGGCTTGTTGGCTCTGTGAGTTGGCAATATCGTTCCCAGGAAAGTGATTCACCATCCATGAGTTTTAGTGGCTTCAGATCAGACCTCCAGCCTACACATTTGGACACTGAGGCTGGTGTTCCTCAAAGCAGAGCAGAGCAACCCCAGACTCTCTGTGAGGGGACAGGGGAAAGAGTAGCAGGAAGCCCAGTGCTCAATCTCACAAACAAAAAAGGAATTCAAATGGACCAAGTGCTGTATTTATGCCTTTCCAGTGTAAAGCCAGAGGAGCTCCTGTAACTTGATTTGCGGAACTGACAGCAAGATTTCTTCTCTGATACATACCCTATATCCTTATCATAAAGGGAGCAGTTAAGAGGTATATAAAAAAACCTGTCTGTCCTCATTAAAGTTGAGTATAGTCTATTTTTGCTTTAATGCAGTGATCTAATTAACCTTTAGCCAGAATTAAAATGACCTTGAATTGGCCTTGTGACCTCCAATGCTTAATGTTGTTAACTTTAAACAAGCTTTTTGGGGTGGTCAGAAGGAGCATCTGTTAAAATGGCCAAAAGGTCGAATCCATCTACTTAAATACACCTACTGCACGCATTGCTGGTGGATGTGCTGTCTGCATTTACAAAGGGGATAGAAGATGTAGCTTTGAAGATAAAGGGCAGTTTATTTGCGAGAAACTGTGTGGGGAGGGTGAAAACCGGCTCTGAAGAAGCGGTTTCACCATCTCGTTTTATTTTCTCAAGCAGTAAGCCTCTTCGCGTTTTAATTTTAAGTTCTGCTATGTACAAAGTATGACAGTGTGGAAAATAATGCTGCTCCGCAGGCTCTGTAGCTGGGGTCACTGTTTTCAGAGGCAAGTGTGAGGCCGCTGGCTGCTTATCCAGGGCAGGAGGTGCCAGGTGTAGCCGCAGTGCCACGTTTTGGGCTGAGCTTTGTGGTCCACTGGGGTCCCGGAAATATCTGCTCGTGTGTAAGCAGAAGGAGATGCCCGTGTGTAAGAAGAAGCAGATGCCCAGCTGAATTCCTGGAACACGAGGTCACTAATGGAAATTACTTTAAAAAAGCAAAAACAAACTTCGCTGTCAGGGCGAAAAATTTCAAAGGCAACATATACGAATTTAGATGGAAACAATCTGTTCGGGCGCCTCCTCTGACGGACATTAAGGCTCTGGGACCTTCCGTACCGAAGTCGTTCTGTCTCCTGGCGCTGTGCACGGCCCCGCGGGTGGCGATGCCGCGCCCGTGGGTGCCCCGCATGGGGCGGCGGCGGGGCCATCGCTCCCATCACCGCCACAGCGATGCTCCTGTCGCTAACGCTGTCGGTGTTGCTGCCGCCGTCCCGGTTCCCCGAGCGTTTCCCGGGGCTGCTCCTTCCTTCCCCCTGCGCAGAGCCGGCCCTCGCACGCCGGCTGTTCGCAGTACATTACCATAGTACATTAACATTTGTAATGCGCCGATTATTTTACATAATCGATACCATCAAGTTCCTTTTCTTGGGGACCCTCGTGTTTATTTACACTTATTCCACACACGTCAGCTTCCATCAGGAGCAAAACCGATTTTCTTGTCCTACAGCTGCTCTCGGGATAACCTTAATTCACCGTAAATCTATCGTCGCCCCCGCCGCCGTGAGCCCGGTGCGATGGGTGGGCGAGGGGAGCGCCCCGGCTCCCCCGGCCCGAAACTCGAGCGCGGCCGGACGGGAGGGAACAGGGCGGCTGCGATATTGATTGTTGTTATTATTGTTTATTATTGTTTATATTGCGGCAGTTTCTGTTTATGGCGTGATGCATTTGAGCCCAAACACATTAGGTGCATTATTCATTGGGTACATTTGTCAGAACATGCATGTGTATAAAGAACTAATGATCCATATTAAATTAATGACGCTATAAAAAAGAAAAATACCCCATACATGCAGTTTATGACGGCAACTCCCGACTTTGATAAACCATAGAAAAGACTTAATCAGATGAAGCATTGGACTGTTCCGTCTCCAAAATTACATTTCTCGAAATGTGCTTGTACACAATGTTGGTTTTATTAAAACAAATTAATTCAGTCATTAAGGAATCATACGGCAAGTGTCTCATAAGTCAGGACCTCCAGTGTAACAAATTGATTAAATGACTGTGTAATAGTCTCTTTAAACAAATCTAGTGTAACAAGTTAATAGATCTGCTCAATTACCATGCTGGGGTGATGAGGATGTGGGCAACTCTCTCATTAAATCCAGGACAGAGATGGGGGGTGCGGAGGGGGGCGGCGCGGAGGTGCGTGGCGGAGGTGCGCCCGCGGCCCCGGGAAGAAGAAGGGACCGGGGAAGGGCTGGAGCGGGGGCCGGGCGGGGATGGCTCCGAGCTCCGGGCTCCGGGCAGGGCCGCCCCACGATCGGGCCGGAGGGCTCCTCCTGACACCCCAGAGCCGGGGGCGCGGGCGGAAAATCTATTACCCCTCTGCCATTTTGTTAAGTGTTTGCTCCCCGTTGTGACCCTGCCACTTTATCTGTTGATTTTTATTTTCTGAGTGCATGTTGCCCATATGTTACTCTAATAGTTGCTATAATTCTTGAGCAATAGGGCTCGTATTTTACTGAGCTGAATTAAAAAGAATGCACTTTAATAAAAAACCCGAGCAATACACTAATGGCTTGACATTGATGTATTTGCATAAAGATGAATTATATGGGCTCGCTTGACACGACTTTTAATAAATGATCGGGGACGTTATTACAGGGATGCACTTGGGTGTGCGGAAGCGGGTTGTCGCCGCGGGGGCAGTGCCAGGCGCTCCCCGCAGCCCGCCGGCCCCGGAGGGCAGCGCGGGCACCCACCGGCCCCGCCGAGCGCCTCCCGCAAGCCTCGGGCCCCCGAGCAGGGCTTGAACCCCCGGGGGATGCGGGAGGCGCGGTGCTGCCCGCTCGCGTCGTTGTATCAATAAGTTTGTTCTTATCAATCACGTTCGCCGGGGCGCGGAGCCGCCGGCGGGCCCGCGGTGGGTGCGATGCGGGAGCGGTGCGGGAGCGGTGCGGGAGAGGTGCGGGAGAGGTGCGGGAGAGGTGCGGGGTGCCCGCTGCTCCGCGGCAGCGCCGCCGCCCGCTCCTCGGCAGATGTTTGCATCCCTCACGGAGACTTGTAACCGCTGTTGGAGACAGCTGGCAAACGCCGCCAGAAACATGTATCTGGGAAATACCTATCGGTGCAGAAGGTAAAGGCGGAGCTGCAATTACGAGGGAGCAGTTCATCTTACTTTTTAATTTGCGGGTAGCGACGCCGGCTCTGAGCCGTGGATCCCGCAGCAGGCGCCGGTGCCTCTGCCAGCGGCCTCGATACGGGAGGGGGCTCGGAGGGTCCGGACCGGGGGTGAGCGCCCATCACCCGCAGTTTAAACCCCGGTGGGAGTTAACCCCTGGCAGTGGCCTGCGGGACGAGTCGTGTCCCGAGGGAAGGAGTGACTAAAGCAGAGCCTCGGGGCGGCTGGCAGGGATACAACGAAAGTCTTGCACGAAACAACATCCCGGCAGCAAACGGAGGGAGAGCGGAGGGAAAACGGCGTGTGCGTAACACGAGGAGCGTTAAAAATTAATAGCACTGAGAAGTGATGAGAGATAACGGGATTGCAGGGACTCCTAACAGGAGACCACGCATGAGGGGAAGGGTGGGAGAGGTCATCGCTCGCTGAAATGGTCGCGCTGTCCCCGCGTGGCTGTCGGTCTGGACATCCCTCTGGCAGAGTGTAGGCATTGCCTTGCCTGCTGCCTGCGAGGGGGCTCTGGGTGGGAGTTGCTGTCGGAATGAGAGAGCCCGAAGGCCTCGGGGCTGTGACAGCGTTGGTGTAGGGCCTTGTCAGGGGCCGGGTTACAGTGATAACGGACTGGATTTCCCCCCAGCGCACATGCCCCGAATAGAGCGACCCTTTCATTTTCCCGCGGGCGGAGAGCTCTTCCTTTCCCCCTCCCTGAGGCCGCTCCCGCCCGCCGGCCAGGAGCGGGCTTCCCCTTGTAACCTGCGTCCCCCCTGTGTCACGGCGGTGCGGATCCTGCCCGCGTCCATATGTCCCGCATCCATATGCATGTCTCCCACAGGCAGCAGCTGCCGGCCGGGAGCGGGGTACGGGCTGCGGGGTGGCCTCCGGTTCCCCTTTTCCTTCCTGTGCTTCCGCTGTCTCCTTCCCTCCATCCCTCCCCACTGTCCCCCGGTGCCCACGACTGTTGCAGGGCATGGAGCGGATCCTGCGACTGAGGCGCTTCTGCGGGGGAAGAAAAAGTTTTTCTTCCGCCTGCAGTGATGCCCTCTGGGGCTGGAGAGGGACCGCAGCGGGTTCCCTTTGCGAAGTACCTCGACAAAGCAGAGGGGTTGGAAAAGTAGGGAGGATGCTTTGGGCACCCTGGGATTGCACAGCCAGGAACTTCTCGCGCGGTATCTTCTGCATCCCAGAGAAGGTCCATGGTAGGAGTCGAGGCAGAGTAAACCCATAAATAGCCGCCTCTATTTCCCCCGAGCCGGGAAATCCCCGAAACCGCCGCCTTTAATTCCGCTGAGCCTGGAAATCCCTCAGGCACGCAGAAAGGAGTGGGGTTTAAAACCGAGGGCCCTATGACAGCAAGAAGGGAAAGCCAAAAGCTGTGTGCGAAGGGAGCGGCCAGGCCCGGCCTGCGGTGGTCTCTCACCCCTTTGGCAGGGTCCGCCCGCCCAGCTCCGCTGCCGCGCAGCCGGC
>VZRZ01005482.1:509285-523799 GCA_013398175.1 Climacteris rufus
GGGGCGGCTGCCGGCCCTGCCCACCCGCGCCGCGCCCGCCCTGCCGCCAACTTCGGGCTCGCCTGGCTCCCCTCTCCTCTCCTGCCTCTTCTTTTAATTTCCCCTCTTATCTCTTCCCTCTTTTTTCCTCTCCCTTTTCTTGTTTGCCTTTTCATTTTTCTTTCCCGTTTTCCTTTCCCTTTTCTCTCTCCCTTTCTCTCTTTTTCCTTTTCTTCTCCTTTTTTCTTTCCCTTTTTTCCACTCCTTTTCCCTCTTTTTCCTTACCCGTTTCCTTGTCTTTTTTCTTTTCCCTATTCCTTTCTCTTTTTCCTCTCCTTTTTCTTGTCCCTTTTTTGCTCCTTTCTCCTTTCCTTTTTTTTTCCTCTCTTTTTTTTTCTTCTTCTTTTTCATTATCTTTCTTATTTTCTCTTTCTTTTCCTTTTTCCTTTCATCTTTCCTTTCAGGGTTCTTCTCTATTATGTTATTTTTTCTTATTTTTAATTATTTTAAAATTTTTTTCTCTAGTTTCCTTTTTCATTTTCCTTTTCTCTCTCCTTTTCTTTTTTTTTCCCCTCTTTCATTTAATTTTTCGTTCTGTAGTCCTCTTTTTCCTATTTGTAATCTATTCATATTCCTCCCTCCCTTCCTTCCTCCCTTCCTTCCTTCCTTCCTTCCTTCCTTCCTTCCTTCCTTCCTTCCTTCCTTCCGTTTTTTCCTCCCTTTTTCTCTGTCTCTGTGCCCTGGGTACGACTCGGGGAGCAGAGCCAGTCGATGCCGGGCCAGGCCTGTCCCTGCGACTCCTTGGGACGCGGGTGGTGCGGGCCGTCCCGACCCTTCCGCACGCTTCTGGACCGTGCGGGTGCTCTCTGTGCCTGCTGCACGATGGAACCGGGTGTTGGTCCCGCCGGGCCGCGGCCTCTCCTGCCCGGGCACTGCCCGGGGTTGTACAGCCGAGGCCCCGGTAACAGCGAGCTCCGGACACTTGTGCCCAGCGCCTTTGGCCGCTCGCCGCTCTTCTCGTAGCCTAGGGCTGGAAGAGAAAAAATCCCATGTGACCCCTAAAGAGCATTCCACGGAAGAGTGATGCAAAATCACCCTAAGCAATTTTCAGCCTGCGCTGTCTGTGCCCGAGTGCTTGTACCTGTGGGGAATTCTATTTCCTCGAGCGTGGAAAAAGGGGATGGCGTGAAATCAATTTTTTTTTAATTACTTAAATCTTAACGTAAGAGGAAGCGTGTTGATCCTCTACCTGCAACGCTGTTTCCTTCCATTTCTAAATAATCTCTTGTTGCTCTGAATTGTTTTGGTTTAATTTGTAAAGCTGCGGAATACACTTGGAGAAAGGGCGCGTAAGATTTTGCCTCGCCTTCACTTTGGCGCAGCCACACAAGGGCGCCTCCGGGAAACTCGAGTTAAGTCGCCCAGTCTGAAGTTTTTGTTGGTTTTTTTTGGGGGGGAGGGGGGGTTTGGGTTGGTTTTTTTTTTTCTCAAATATTTAAAAAAAAAAAAAAAAGTTCTCCTGCCAGCGGGNACACATACAAAAAAACCATTGTCTATCCCATGATGAAGAGACAATACATTAGATTTAAAAAAAAAAAAAAAATTTCTCCTGCCAGCGAGCGCTCGGCCGAGGCAGCCCCGCAGGGCCGGCTCGGCAGCCCCAGGCGCGCCGAGGCTCGGGGCTCAGGCAGCGGCGTGCAGAGAGGGGAACCTCCCTCAAAGCGACCGATTTGCATTTGAATTAGCGGGGAGAGAAATGCTAAACTGCGTTTGGAAGTGCTGAGGAAGGCGCGGGACGGCCTCCCTGCGTGTCCAGCATCCAGGGGAGCCTCTTTGCCTCCCTCCTGCAGAGGAGACGGTGCGGGGGCAGAGGCTGCCCCCCCGCCCCGGCCCGGGCTGCTGCGGGCACTGCCAGCCCCGCGTTCGGCCCGGCGGTACCGGCCCTTTCCCCTCGCTCCGCTCCCCCTCCCCGGCCCGGGCGGGAGCTCGCCGCCCCGCACCACTGGGCTTGTTTTCTAGGGGAAGCCAAACAAAACAATCCCTCCCGCACAAACGCTTTTCCTCCTATCCTACCGTAAGGAACTGATGGCATAATGAAAAAAAATGAGTGTTTATTTGGGGGAGGTCTAGTGCAACTTCTTCCCTAAAAATAGCATCGCAGGTGGGATGGCGCCCATAGGGCTACCCGTGCATGACAAACGGATTCAAAAGCAGCCGTCAGCATTGCCTCCTCTCTGTCTTTAATAACCGAAATATTCGAAAATATTAACATTTAGTTCCTCTTCCATACTCAGCTTCTGTTTTCCCTAAGCTGCAGCCAGGCAAAGTTACTCAGAGGGCAGCCGGGGGCCGTGCTGTGCCGCTCAGCAGCTGAGCAGTGGGTGGGGGACACCGTGAGCCCCCCGGGCAGCGATGGGGGTGAAAACCACCCCAGCGACGAATTTCACTGACGGAGTGAGCAAACCGCAGCCTGAAAAAGCCTCAGCCGCACCGCTCCTAGAGCAGACGGGGTTACTGACCGGACCCGCTGCGACCGGGGCTGCCACCGATACCCGGCTGCGTTTCACCGCTTGCACTGGGTCTCATCGTAGGCGGTCACCGCGGCAGATAAAGCAGCTACCGACTCAAATAATGAAGGACGGAACAGCCGCCGGCCGAGCGCGGGGTGCGGGCGGAGAGGAGGAGTGAGCGGCCGGCCCGCGGCCGGGGCAGCGGGGAGCAGGGGCGATCAACATCCCGGAGGAGGCAGAGCCGCGAGAGGAGGGCAGCTCCCCGAATCCCCGCGGGGCCCTGGGGAGGCAGCCCGCGGAGCCGCCGGGGGCGGAGGGGCAGCGGGGATGGCGGGGTCCCGGGCAGCGAGGGGCGGGGGCCGGGTCAGGGAGGAGCTGAGGTGCCATGGGGTCCCCGGTCACTCCGGGCGGAAGCGAACGGGAGGTGTGAATGAATTCAGAGGTACACAGAAGAAGCGTTGTCAGAAAAAAACCCTCTAAAGTTATTTGTTTGCTCGTTTGAGGCATAGGAAGTACCGGTGCTGGAGCAGCTGTGCCTCCAAAATTCACCTCGACCGGAATGGTCCCAGCATATCTGAAAGGGAAAAAAACCCCAACCAAACCGTGAGGATACCTAAAATTAAAAGGTTGAACGTGCTTTGGCACTGCAGGGTGAGGTGTTCTTCAAGCTGCTGAGACCGAACCCGCAGCTCCCGCGGGTCCGGCTGTGCCCGGGTGCTGCCCTGAGGGAGGGCTGGCTCTGCCCTGCTCGGAGCTCTTCCAGTCCCCAGCAGAGGGGACAGGGAACCCCACCTTGCCCAGGTTTCCCCCCAATAAGTCGTCGTGGCTAGGAGAGGAGTCTGTCTGGACTAAATCAAGTAGTCGTTTTATTTAGCAAATAAAATATTTTGCCACTACCGTATGTTCCTCATTTGCAAGCAAGCAGCCGGTTGCTTTCCTAAAGGGGTGGATAGGTATACAAACACCTTTTTGTTGTAGCAGCACTGTAAAGCCACTGAATCATTTGTTGCCTGCCCCACATCGTGAGAAGGAACTGAGCCAGGAAAGCATAATGTTCTTCTGGGTGCTAATTCCAACTCTTAATCAAGATCTGATTACCAAAAAGGAAGACAGAGCATAAAAACGCTATAAAGATTTAATTTTTTTTTCTATCTTGACGATAATTCACCCCACAAATGTGTCCATTATGGCATTCACTCTAGCAGGAAAATTGTGATGTTGTTGCAAGATTCCTTACAGCAGAGCTGCTGCCAATGATGATGAATAATCTCGGTCCATATGCTAACTCTATACATCTCTACAGTACCAGCCTGCTCTCGTTCTCTTTCTGCTTCCGCAGAAACACGGCATATCTAAAGAACAGTAAAAGCTAATTAAAAATAGTTAATAGGTTAATCAGACTTGGTCTTATATTTATCTAATGCAGAGCACTGATGCTTTAGTGATGTAGCTTGAGGCATTACCACGAGCCAAGAAAATGAATCAGAGATTTAATGGAGATGTGGAAACGGAAATTTCTTGTAAGACTACAAAATCGCACGCCAGTAATACACTAAAATATAATAAATTTAGCATTAAAATTCCACGCATGAAATGCCATCATCTGTGTCCTCTTGTTAGGTGATAAACTGAGACAAAGCTGGCCAGAAAAATTTTCGGCAGCCGGGCCTTTGGGTACATCTCACATTTTAACATTCTTGTCCCGGGGTGTCTGCCTGCAGACCTCTGGGGACAGCTAAGGTCAGAGGTGTCACTTGACGGGCGACGCCACTGCGGACTCCCCGGGTTGCTCTTCAGGGTGCCGCGGACCATGAAACGCTGCCAGCTCTAGCCGGGGGTGTACTGGAGGCGTCGTGCTAGGACTCTGCGTTACTTACTTGCTCTGCCCGCGCAGGAATGGTGTGTGCGGGGAACAGCTTTCCCTCTCCATCCGGTGGCGGATGCTGTGAGCTCTGCCTTCCCCGGGGGCTTCCAGGCACTTCTGAGGACACGCTCCTGTCACTTTGCCGCGCTATCGCTGTGCTCCGCACATCCCGCCCGCGTTTCGCTTTGCTTTTACACTGAAGCGTATCCAGAGAAACTGGAATGGAGGCTGAGACTGAGTGGGAATAGGACATGGTCATTGCTTTTTTAAAACAGCTGCAAAGAGGACAACGTTGCAGGCTGCTGCTTGCAGTCACCTCTGTTACCACTTCGATATTTCTTTTGCTTTTCTTAAGTGAAATGTTCAAGCATTTTCCGTATCCTCAGCAAGGCAAAATATTTTTCTCGTTTCTGGAACACTGAAGATATTTGCTGCTGAAGCAGAGCAGTTACTTTTACTTTTGATTTGTGATCGTTGGTTCAGCCTGACCCCTACTGGGGGAAAGCCAGGAGGAGAGAATTACAAGTGCAGAGTGCCTATCCAGAATCCACAGGTTCAACAGAGACCATTCCTGGTGCAGTTCTGCTCCGAGCCCGTCTCTCACCCCCAGGCCTGTGCCCTGCTCAGGCTCTGCCCACACTGCACACTCCCCTCCCGACAGTACAAGCCTTACCTGAAGTGCGTACAGCTTACACCTCCAAAGACTGTCACCACTTTGTGGTGTGGAAATGTCACATAACTTTTTAATGTGGCTGCAGAGGTCTGCTGCAGGGGCACCCACTGCTCTCCTGGCATCCTAGCTCCAAAACCCTGCCAGCAATGGCCCCGTGGCATTACTGATTATCAGCTCTCCCTTTATCTTAACTAATTAGTGTACAACAGATTTCTCAACATTGCCATGTTTGTGTATTCCTGTGTGATGCTACTGAACACTGCAGCCAGCACAGATGTGCCTGTGATGTGACCTGGCATTCAGACGAGGCATTTCCCTCCAAACATGTGCCTGCTAAGGACTGAAGTGTGTGTGCTAAGGATGGCCCTCCCCATCCCTGGGAATGGGAGCAGCAGAGACAGGGACTGCTGCTGCCTCTGCACACCTCAGTCTGCAGTGTGACTGCTCTTGAGAGGCCTGCTCCATTTCCAGGTGGGAACCCCGAGAGGACAGGATGCATGCAGCTGATCAGACTCAGACAAGGAAACTATTTTAGAAACCCACTGTTAACAGTCATGCCAAGGTGTAGGCGCCTTAGGCCCAGTGTGCAACAGCAGAGACAAGAAGCACTGGTGCCCCATCACCCTCATTCATCCCTGCCTAAGGTCTGTGGAGGTGCCACCCTTCCAAAGTTACCTTCCTGTTCCCTTCCACTGTGCCTTGCTGCACAGAAATTTCCCACTGTGCAGTGTATGCACATATGGGATGTGGATAAAGACATCAATTTAGATCCAACAGAAGTTCACCCATCATCCCTCAGCCCTGACTGGCCAGTCGAGCCTCCCAAGCACATGCAGGGCAATGAGTGTCCCCCACATGGACCCAAGCATCTGTGGCATCCATGTGAGCACTTTTTGGATGTGGATACCCACCTACGCTCTATGGCTAAAACTGTTGTCTGGCTTTGCTTTGCTTCCACATCAGCAGCAAAAATGTATGGAAATTTAACTAGCATAGCTGGAGCTTTTATATAATTTCTTTCACTCTGTGAGATAAATATACGTATGGCAGGCTATCGCAGCTATTGATCTTTGAGCAGCCCCGCCATGGAAATCAGCACTGAGAGCTTTGCTTAGAAATTGTTGGCACAGGGTGGGCCAGTGTCAGGGAACTGAAAATCGTTAAATTGATGGTCTAAATGGGGGTGGGAGGGAGAAAGCTGTGGCAGTGGCTATCATTATGTGCATATTTTTATGATTTTCATAAAATCGTATTTCAGCATTTTCCATCCCATCAAAGGCCGACAGGGACGCATTGATTAGCAGATTCAGCCCCAATGATGGTGAAAATCACTGAGAGCTGTATACTGCGGAGAACGACTTTGTTTAAGAAGAGGCCTTGCTTTCTCCGTTTCAGTTCCAGGGTAACCGAAACAAGCGGAGGGAGCTCGGCGGCGTCAGGACACGGGGAGCTCAGGGAGCAGGGCTGGGCTGCGGTGCGGCTCGGGCGGGGAGCGCCCGGCGGTGCCGGGGCCGGTTCCCGGCGCTGCTGTGCTCGCTCCGGCAGCTCCACCTAGCGAGGAGCGCTCTCCGCCGCTGGAAAACCACAGCGCTCCTTCTCCCTGCCTTCCCCAGCAGCGGCAAGGACCGCCTCACGCCCCCGGCTCTCCTGAGAACGGCATGAGGAACAATGTGGAAGCTTGATGCCTTCAGCCTCCCCCTCGCAGCCTGCCGAGGAACACACATCACCTTGTCTACAGAGCTTTTATCTTCGCAGCGGACTTCATCTGAACTGTCACCCCTGAGCTCTTTGTCAACCACCGTAAGGTGCTCAGGTCACACTGAGCTTCCCTGGCTCCAAACCCCGTGCTTCACTGCTCCTCTGAACCCAGGTGGGCTCAGCAAGGCCCTGCTGCCTCGCCCATCCTGCTTCTGGCCCGGCACAACCAGTGACAAGGGAGCAGGAGGATGGTTACTATCAGTGCATGGACATACCTGGGCCTGTCCCAGCAGAGCAGACCCTGTGCTCCTCTTCCTACCACCCCAAAAACTTACCACCCCATGACCTGCACAGAGACCAGCTGCTTCATTTGTAAATTCTCAGTCACCTCTACCAGCTCCTGTTCTGTTCACATTCATGCTTTCCTTTTCATCTCTCCTAACCAGTGATGTCAAGTCGTGTTCTGCAGCTTGCATGAACCTAGTGGCATTTGGGATAGGGCAGCAAGGAATCCTTGGCTGCAGTAAGACACTCAGGTAATTTCTTCCAGTACTACATTTGGTTAGCTGTCATGAGGGCATGAAGGATGCTGTTCAGAAAGCACCATGCTGGTACAGCAGGTGGGTGAAAGTGAGTCTTCTTGTGCTGGCAAACAAGGAATTTATTTAGTGTGTAATTACATGAAAAACTCCTGGACTGAAGAATGAGTGAGCCTGAAGATACGGTTCTGGACTTCTTACTCTTGTTTTGGCTTTGCATTGTAGGCTTCAAGTAAGCAGACACTTGTCTGGCACAACAGTAGAAGCAGTAGAAAGCCACTTGCTGTGGTTGTTTTCTGTTCCCTTTTCAGCTCCTGCTCTTCTGGCAGTACTTGGCTGAGGACTGGCCAGTTTGGTCAGAGCCCCAGAAGGAGACAAAAATGCTAAAAAGCAGAACCAGTGCCTCTTTTGGGCAACCAATACCCAATCCTTCTGGTGTTGCAGACCCCCTCTTCACTCTGATCAAGACAGGCAGCCAGCTGAGGGGCTTGGGGACAGGGAATAGACTAATTGACCCCAGATGCCTTGGCCCATTTAGCACACAGAGAAAGTCTCTAGAATAAGCCATCCAGGATCAAGTGTTTTCCCAATAAAGCTGGCACCTTCAGGTAAGAAGAAGAGGCATAAGAGGAACCTCCTGGGAACTGCCTCTACATATGCTAGTGACTTAGGAAGGAGAAAAGTGAGATCAGGAACAAAGTGCTGTGGCATACCTCCAGAAGTCACTAGTCAAGGTTTGCTGAAAGGCTTTCAACCACAAACATGGAAACAAAGAGAAAAAAAGAAAAGAGGCCATGAGCTTCTGTCTTTTGAAGCTCACATTTTCTTGGCTCTTCGGGTAAGGGGAAGACACTTCTTTCATCATGTATTCTCCAAATAAAGAGCTTGGGATCTCATGTAACACAATTCCAGTCCACATGGTTTGGAGAAAGATGGCAAAGATGCCAGGTGTATAACCAGTCAGTAATTTCTAGTGTGTTTTTATGACTATAGAACTGGCAGATAACTTTCAGAGAATTCACCTAAGTGAATCTGTAGGAACACCTTTGTAAAGTACAGGATGTACTTCAATCTGAAGACTACCACAACAAAATGGCAGCAAACCAAGACTCTGCAGGGCAATCTTTCCAGATCGTGACTGTAATACTTGGCTTAATTGCATCCTGTCGGCTGCTTACCACTTATAAAATACACTCTGAGTGTGCCATAATGCTCCTCCTGTCCCTTGAGATAAGATAGTTAGATGGTATTGCTGGCAAAACAGAGTGATATTTCATAAACTGCTAAAAATCAATGGTGATATGCCTGATCATACCTTAGATGAACTTTTCTTATGAACTGAAATGTAATAGAGCGGGTAATACTAGAGTTCAAGTAAATGAAACAAAACAAAACTTCCTGAAAATGACATAAAGAGCAGGGGAGCAAATCCAGACAGAGCAGAGACAAGTGCAGGCCATGTTCTGCACCCCACAAATCCAATAAACAACAAATACTTCCTGTGGAAGTATTTGTACTCTGACCTGAGAATGGGAGGTATTGCTGAAACTATGAAAAAGCTTTTGCCTTGGTGTGAGAAGATGCCAAAATACTCAGTGATGGAACTAGGGCTCAATCTCATACTTGGCATGTGGGGGAGCACGTCTGCTGCCAGAGGAGAAAATGGGGATTGCTCACAGTGTGCTGGAAGAACCCATTCCCTGAGAGTCTGGCCCATCAGAGAGTGTTGTGGTCTGTTCAGTTACCTAAAAAGAACCAGGATGACCTGAGATTGGAGAGGGAAGTGAAGTTTGGGCACAAACAGTTCCCTTGACATCATAGAGAAGGGTTTATCTCTTACAGCTGGCTGTAAGTTGCGGTGTTAAGGCCGTTGCCAATCACGTAGGTGTCAACACAAATACTCTCCACCCCCAGGGTAACCACTGGGAAGTGCACTGGGCACTATCAGTTTGCTCAGCCAAGTTCCTCCTGCCATGGAGGTTTTGCCAGACAGTGTGATGGGAGCTATGTGTGAAGCAGTCAGTCTCCTCTCCTTCCCTCCTGCCCTTCCTGCTGCAGGCTGTGGATTAGGGCTCCTGACCTTGTCCTGTGAGGGACCAGCTGTCCCAGCACCCTCTGAGTCTCCACCAGGCTGGCAGCACTCTGAAGGTGCTGGGGAGCTACTGTGTATGGGGTCACCTGAAGGAGATACTGTGTATCCAGTGAGGCCTTTTAAAAAGCGTTTTATAAAACTTTATGAAGAGTGGTTTGCATTTCAGTCCTGCCCAAAGCACACAGAGGTAGTTTCTCCAAATACTTTAGACTAAATTTGTTGGGGAACATCTGATTCTGTCAGGGCTACATTTTGTGGGACTTGTCTACAATGGAGCAGCTCCTCTTTTCTCTCTGGAAGTCACTTCTATTTTGACACTGGTGCCATTTGTCCCCTTAAACAATCCAGTGATTACCCCTTTAGCCTTTCCCAGCTGGAGTTTTAAATGTACAGTCTCTACCCCTGACATCAGCCAGTCTCTTTTCTCATCAGGCTTGTCTCCACCTTCTTCTATGCCCACAGCTTCTTGCAAAAAGAAGAGTTGCAAGTTATGGTATTCCAAACAGAGCATTGTGTGAAAAGAAAGGATCTGCATGGATAATTTAACATACAGTGCATGTGAAATTGCACAGGAAGGGGATGTGTTGCAAACTCATGGCGTGTTCAGACAGCCTCAACAAGTTCAAGAATTAATTTCATGTTTAATGTGGAAACAGCAGCAACTTGCCAAGTACCGACCACATATGAACCCTTTTCTTTTCTTTTTTTTTTTTTTTTTGAAAAAGCAAGAGCATCCCTGGGATCATGGTAGGAAGGAAGGATCAAGAATAGTTCAGTAGCTGTGCAATACTCAGTCACTTGGACCAAACAGAAGGTGACAGCTGCCTAGGGCAAAGGTTTCTGCTGCCAGAGCTCTCACAGCGGTCACTAGATTATGTTCCTCAGACTTTGGTGCATAACTTGGAAATAATGAGGTCAGTTTGTTTTGTTGCCTTGTTTTTTCTGGCATACCAGTGGCCTATATTAGAAAGTTCAAATACGCAACTAATAAGCAAATAGTCGACCACAAATGCCACAGACTATGATGTTTTTACGCCAGACTAGCAAATGTAAATAGGTTACATGACATATTAGCTAAACACAACAGAACAATTCAGTGCTGTCAATGGATTTAAATTACTGAAATATAGATATGTATGCTCTATTCAGGATGCCTTGGCAGAGCATCACTGGCTTTTGACCCCTGTTAAATACAGCAAGACAGTATTCTGTCAGCTCAAGCTGTATTCATTTAAAGGGGGGGAAAGCAGCTTCTTTATTGACTTGTACAAGCCCATATTCCAGTGTATCTTTCCCGTTTTCCAGCACCTGAATCTAGCACTTAGAGCTGGAGGAGGATTCATCCCAGAGTGCACAGGTTGTGTAATAATGAGCTTCTGACCTGGAATTTCAGCTTTCAGCATATCCTGATCACCTGGGCTCCCGTGCACTGTCTCAAGGCAGCACCAAGCGGTGTTTTGCAGTTCTTGGTTTCGTCAGGGGAGAACAGAGTATTAATAGCTACTCTTGTGCTTTGGAGAACAAACACACAGCCTGATCTGAGGCTGCTGTATCACTGTTGCCTCTGCTTCCTTCTGACTTCAGGTTATCCTCTTCAAAATTATGCAAAAAGATTATAAATTGTTTGAATACATCAGATTACAATATTTTTCATAATTAATATTATCTAAGGAGATACTGAACTGTTGCTGACATGGCTTGACACTGTTATCTGTGCTGACCAGTAGCTATCAACATTTTCCACTTGTCTTACTTCTGTGCATCAGTAGGAATCCATTAAAATGAAACTACAAAAACCTGGAAACCACTTCTGTTTCCGAGACTGCCAGCAATAGGGCTCCTCAGCGTTACAACTGCAGACATTTTTGAACCGGATACTTTCTGTTCCCCAACCTCAGAGCAGACAGGGAACCCATTCCTTCTATTTCCTTCTGCTGCTGCAGCCACGAAGCAGCTCCGCTCTGCTTCTCCCCCACGTAAGGGGCTTTCTGTCGGTCAGCGGAGAAGCAGCAGCTCCGTGCTGGATGCTTTTCTGTCAGGAGCCTGCATGCAGCTTGTGTAAGCGCTTATATAACTCTTTTAATGTCAGGGCTCCAGTTTTGTGTCTGCCTGCAGAGCACTCCTCCTTTTGTACGTAGGTCGAGGCAGCTCCCGGCTCAGGCGGCAGCCGGCGAGGCAGATCTGACTGATGTGGATCACTGGAGTGCGGGGCAGGGGGCAGCATAACCGGGGCAGGTGCTGTGTCCTAACTCGGGCAGGCACCTGGGGAAAGTGCAGGGATTTGCTTGTTAGAGGCTTCCCTGTGCTGCAGATAATGTTGGGCAGGGAGCTGAGGTTTGGGTTGTTTACCGGCAGCTTTGAGCCACTAAATTCACATGAGAATACAAGGAGCAAGCAAAGGCGAGACAGCAGCAGAAACCTCTGAGGTATCACACATCAAGATACTGAAATCCATCCAGGAGAGGTGATAATATTTGCATATCAGGAGAGTTGTTGGCTGACACACTAATACCTCTGTCCTGGGAGAATGTGGAAGTTTCTGCCACACATTGTGAAACCACACATGGTCACAGCATTTGGAGAAGCAGTGTTACATTCCAGCCAGTGTAGTTACTTGCCCCAAAGGAACCTGAGTAACAGGGTGTTGACTTGGAAAATTCCCATCCGACCAGTCTAACCAGGTACTGGGCTCCCATGGCTGCAAGGTGCTGCAGCTGAGAAGCGGGACAACCACACTCTCATGATCTGCTTCATCCCCAAGCCCCCTGCGCCACAGCTCTTTTGGGAGTCCCTTGCCTCTTTCCTCTGAGCTGGAGAGGCTTGAAACACTTTGCTGTGACACACCTACTTTTGCTGTCTCTCCTGACATATCTGAGTGCTCTGTGGGTGGAAAGGTGCTTGATAGCAGCAGGAACACCTGGCTGGGAGTGAGAAGGAGTGAAGCTAGGGCTGGGTTCCTGACTGATTCTGTCAGGGCCTAGTCCTTGTTTTTAATTTTCTCTCTCCCAATGGCCCTGCCCAGAAGATTGTTCACTCCCTCACCCCACTGTCACCAGTTGTTCATTGCTTGGTGTCTTTATTACTCCCAAAATACAGTGACTCATCTTCTTGAACTTGCCTCTGCTCATTAATATGCATCACGTACTTCACCTTTCCCTTCTTTGACATTATTGTTACTGTCTTCCAACACACCATTTGCTAAACAAATATTTTTTTCTCTGAGCTTTCCTAGATTAATTATTTGCCCCTTCACTCTTTAGGTTAAGGATGGAGCAAAGATGTAGGAGAAATGGAGGTTCTTACTTTTCTCCTGCATGGGATGTAAAGATTTGTTTAATGATCTTTATGTAGGTATTGAAACATTGTCTCCATCTTATGGACCACAGGAGGGTTATCGTCTGTCACAAAGGTATAGCATCTCTTCATTCTCAGCCCTATATTCTTCGGGCCAGGTGTACCAGGAAGGGCTATAACAAGGCAGGTACTTCTTCAGCTAGACCCAGCTGTTCCATGGTGGGTGTAGGGTAGCTGGTGCCTGCCCCAACCCAGGCTACTGACCCCTGTGTGCCAGGGGAAACAGCCTGGATATCTGCCCCACAGGCTGCAGCAATCATGGGTGGCAAAGATGTGGAGACCAGACAAACCACTTCTTATTGTCCCTGCACAGAGAAAATAAATGCTTATGCTTTCCCCCAGACAGCTCCTCCCATTTGCAGGGCCAGGAGGGTAAATGCACATCTTGAGCTTGAAGTAAGGGAAACTGGTTTCTTCTGAGAGCTTTGCTGGAGGGACACTCATAAAGGAAAATCCAATAGGAGAAGCATACTGAAGAAGGAGAGAGTAGAAAGGATGCCCCATTATTCATTGGAGTCCACTTTGCTTACCCGGTATGGTTTAGGTTTCCTTCCTGCTGGGAAACTGTTTCCCACTCTCTCATATTTTGAGCAAGGAGAGCTGAGTTTTTCCAATTTCCACCCCTAATATTTCACCTGTGGACAAATACATTCAAATTACACTTAGCAAGAATGAAGTGTTGGAGAGTCCAGGCCATATCCCTGAACTGCTGTGGGTTGCTGCTCTCACCTTTGTCCATAAGGGACCCAATGTCAAAAGCTGTGCTTCTGTGGCCCATCTGGCCTGACTTTGGATCTCTGCTTTGCCTTGTGCTGGAGCAGCCCTTCTCTTAGTACAGAGGGTTTTTGCAGTTCCTTTGGGGATGCTGCCGACATGCTACCTCCTGACACTGTCAGCAGTGCACAAGTAAAGCCTTCCACAGAAAAAACTATTCTTCCTGAATCCCGGAGGGTCCACACTTCGTGGCAGCAAGATTGGAGTCAGTTTACTAATGCCATAATCCATGTCTGTCCACAGCATCAGTTCTTGAACCATGGCGTTTACATCAAAAACATGCCAAGCATACTTTTGGAGGGACATAATGATAATAATGTTGTTTACATAATAAAACTAAAAAAACGGAATAAAACCAATCAAGCTTGGTGAAACCAGTCACCATATGGATAATGCAAATGACAGCAGGAGTGGCTAGACACTGCCTTGCAAGAGGTGCCGGCCCTGAGTTTGCAGGCACAGCAAGCCAGTGTGTGGACATTGCAGTGACGTCTAGACCGAGTGTCTTTGTGGGAATGCACCAGGGCAGCCAGGAGTTGCCATGGCCAGGCTGAGAGTGGCCACACAAACGTGGTGGAGTGGCACAAGCACAGTAACAGGGCAGCTGCAGGAATTCAGCACGTATGACTGGCCTTGCAGGGCGTTTTTCTTGACTGTGACTTCCTAGGCAGGTGTGTTTCGTTTCTGTACAGGCTGGTGGCACCATGCTCAGCAGGGCACGTGGCACGGTGGGGCAGGGACGAGGCAAGCACCGCCCCTGCCTTTATAGACGGACGTAAGACAGGTGGGCATGAGCATCCCAGAAGGAAAACAAAGCACTCCACGGATACCCAGCGATGTCCGCGTGGGCTGCAGCACGGGCGCTGACACGGAGCTGATATCGGGGCTGCGTGGAGATGCCTGTCCCACTCTCCCTGGGGATTCCGCCGGCGGGCTGCAGGCCATTCTGGCACCCGGGAGAGAACCACCGGGAGGCCCACGCCCGTGCTGCGGGGCTTTGCGGCTGCCAGCCGCAGCCATCCTCCTCGGGC
>VZRZ01005482.1:524324-578224 GCA_013398175.1 Climacteris rufus
GCTCCGCGCTGCGCTCCCGGCCTGGGGAGCCCTCCCCGTCCCTCCCGGGCTGCAGCGCGGCCGCGCTCCCGGCTGGCGGGAGCGGGGAGCGGGCGCCGTGCCGAGGGGCCGCGGGGTGACGGGCCCACGCGTGTTCTGCCCCGCTGCCAGCTCTCCGTGGCCAGAGCGAAATGGGAGCGGCCGCGTTCTCTCCGGGCCCGCCGCGAAAGCTCAGCGCCGGTAGCTGCGGGCCGTAGCTCACCCCTGGGCCAGGCAGCCGATGTGGTGGTGTAACCCCAGCCGGCTGCTGAGCACCACCCGGTCGCTCCCTCACACCACTCACTCATGGTGCGATGGGGAGGAGAGTCAGGAAAGAAAGGTAAAACCCGTTGGTTGAAATAAAAACAGTTTAATAATTGAAATACAAGAGTAATATTAATGAAAAGGGAGATGACAAAAAGGTGTATAAAACCCAAGAAACTGCAAGTGACGCACAGTACACCTGCCGAACAACGAGCAGCCGTCGGCTTTTCTCAGCCAATTCCCCACAGTTTTTATAGTGGACATGGCACTCTCTGGTCGAGCCTTTGGCCGGTTCAGATCAGCTGCTCTGGCCGTGCTCCCTTCTGGCGTCTTGTGTACCTCCTCACGGCCAGAGCATGGGAAACAGAAAAGTCCTTGACTTGGGGTAAACACTGCTCAGCAAAGCCAACACATCAGTGTGTTATCAACATTATTCTCCTGCTGAATCCAAAACACAGCACTGTACCAGCTACTAGGAAGAAAATTAACTCTATCCCAGATGAGACTGGGAGACTGGACGAGGCAAAGAGCACACTTCCGTGTGGTTGGGCCAGTACAGTAGAACGGAAACTAACATGGAACGGTGATCTGCTCCAGTCAAAGGCTATGTCAGCATTTTGCCAGCAGATCTGTCTGTTTTATGGCCTGTTAAGTGATAGGCATTCACCTCTGTCCTGGAAAGGACTTACAGTATGACATTTCTGCTAAGGCAAGAGGTTTTCAAAATGCTAAGTCTATGCATCAGGTTCATTACAGTGGCAAAACAGCCACAGTGCTGTTCTTTTGTTTGCTGTGGAGTTAAGGCTTATCTCTACAAAAGCTAAGCACATCACCACATCACAGTTGCTAATTGTTTGAATCAAATGAAAGAGACAGTCTCATTTGGGTAACTGGAATTAAAGTTTAAAAAAAAGCTTTCTGACTGCTAAACTGAGGTAGCAATACATGTGTGTTTACTTGAATCAGTACTGCTTAAACTTGCGTGGATGTCAATGCTGCAGAGTGTGTAGTCTGCCTTAGGCATTGTGGCAAGGAACTGGAAAGTGAAACTCAATACTTTTTATTCCATGCTTTGGTTGCTTTAACTCTAAGCCAATGAACTTGCAAATTTGTAGTGCTGTGCTGTAGTGCTGCACTGAGGGCTGTGATCACATAAGGTGGTGTTTGGACTATACCTGTGCAGAGAGTATTTCTCTGTAGATGAGGACTAACTTTTAAACATAATTTCTTGTCACAGTGTGCTCCAAAAGCTGTTTTTCTGTGGAGTTGTTCTGGTTTGCTTTATTTTGCAGACTAACTTAATTTCTGAGGTGTACACCGAGCTGCTTTCAAAGAATTCTCCCTGTCTGCTATCCAGACCTCAAAAGGGTGTCCCTAAAACTTGCTAATGTTATTCTTGGTTTACCTGTATATTTCTCAAAGGGAAAAATGCTGTTCTTGCCTGTAGGCCTGCTGTGGTTTTACTTTAGCTGCTTGCCAGCCTAGTGTTTCCTTTATCCAGTTTCGGATGATGTTGGAAAAGGACGCTGGTCCTGTGCTAGCAGCTCGGATGGTGGTTACAGGAGATGAATTTTCATGTGCATACATTTGTGTTCATCACTTGAACAACATATAAGGAAAGCCTTTTCCACTGCATAAAAGACTTTCTGATGGATTATTTGGGGGACCCTCCGTGTTCCCACTGGAGTTGTTCAACCTATTTGCAATGTTCACAGCACTGGTGACCCTTGTCGTGGCTCACAAGTGACAGTAAGGATTGATTTTACACATTAAGCTGTCTTTGGTGCCATTGGTAGCTGTAGAGATGAACCAGTGTTCTGTACTGAGGTTTCAATGGGTGGGCCACAGTTTGGGACTCTGTTTTGAATATGAGCACACAAATGGTGTTTGCTGTAGGTGATTTGATGAGAAGCATCCATTCATCTGGATTCACAGGTGTCACATTATACAGCTGCTTAGATGGTTATCCTTCTGCTCTCCCTCCTGCCTGGCCTCTACTACAAGTGCATAGCTTATTGTCCTGTGGCTATTTCGAGATGACCTATTTGGTGTGGTAGTTCTGTATTTGGACTCAAAACTGGTTCTTTGGTTCAGAGCTACTGAGGATGGCCATGATGCAGTGGAGTTACACTGCTTGCTAATATGCAGCTCAGAAACATTGCCCTCTTCCTCCCTCGTAATGAAGGAGAAAACTTGTTTGTTTGTAGGCTATGTCCTTCGTGCTGCTTCTGCTCTTGTTGGCCCAGTTTAAGACTTCTAGATACATTAAGACAACATGCTTTAAAGCACCTTGTTTCCAAGTACAGAAGGCCTCTGTGTTTGCTGAAGGACTCCAGAAACCCTAAATATATCTGGAGGGTTTTCTGTATTGCACTTTGAGTCCTGTTTTCAGCATGCTATCAGGTACTTTTCATGTTACACTTGCTATGTCCACAGATTCCCATTTCCTACTGAATTTAGGTGAAGCTTGGGGATTTTTTTTCCTCATTTGTATGCTTTTTTATCAGTAATTGGAAACAACTGGTACTATTTTTACATCGATATAATTTCAAAGGAAAGTTCACTTCCTTGGTTTTGTATGAAAGAATATGATATACCCTTTGTGAAGCTTCTTGAAATTCCCAAGCTCTGCAAGTCTCAGTGTCTCCAGTTGCTCACAAGCTGCTGACATTTTGCAAAATTCCCATGAACATGCCTTTGCCCTGTAGGGCTCTGCAATTTCACAAGTTTGTAGTTTCTTTGTGTTATCCTGTGGCATGCAGGAGTGATTGTTTCTTCATTGTCACTTTACTACTTCCTACTGCTTGCCCTAGGTGCTCTTTTCCTAAGAACATCTGGTCAAAGTGCCTTCATAAATACTCTGTGACCGTTGGGAGCAAGAGGAATGACTTGGCATTCACATACTTAATATGTATAAATCAGTTAAAGATTTACAGACAGATCTGCATGTGTTCATGCTGCTTTTAAAATTTTAATTGTTTGCATTCTTTACTAAAAAGCAAGTGACAATACTTTCTCATCCTTCCAAAAAATTGGTGTATCCTGTAAGTAATTACACAGTTATTCTTTGTACGGTACAGAGCTGTTGGAATAGGACAGGGTAGGGGAAGTGTTTGCTGTGCTGTCTCTGGGAGCAGGTGCCTGTTTGCCCTGGGTTATTGTTAATTATTTGTAACTACAAGCTTGGTATCACTGAATACTGTTTCTCCTATAGTGTTGGAAAAGCAGTTTCTGTTCCATGGGATGTTCCTTCCAGGGAATCAATTGCTGGATAAGTTTCTTACCTGTGAAGCTCAGTTCGGGACTTGGGTCTTTGATGCCCAAAACCTTGCAAACCTGCTGGGAGATAAATGAAACTGCCGATGGCAGTATGGCCTGTGGTGCATCTGTCTGTCTGTCATGGATCACTTAGTTGCTTCATTTGACTTCTTTTGGAGTATCCAGAAAATGGATCTGTTTAATTTTCACGGAGAAGTCTGACCTCTATGCTTTCCTCTACAAGCATGGTGGTAATAACAAGGGCAGACTATTTCCAAACCTCTGTTTTCTTGGAAATGATAGTGAATTAGTACTTATGCAGAGAGTGAAGGGTTTGTATGTTTCAGTCTTTGATCAATATGTGCAGGTTTCTCACCTGTGTTTCTGCATATGCCAGGCTTTAACAGTTCAGAAAAGAAAGTTTCATTATTCACAATTTTCTGACACTTGGATACCTTTGCTTCAGAGGAAGGTATCAAGGTACACCTGATTAAATGCTCTACAATGTGCTCTAACTGAACTATTGATTTCACTGTGAAACTTTTGAGAGAAAGATCAAAGATAGAGAAGAAAGCTTACTTTAAGTAACACTTACACTTACAAACCAAAAAAAAAAATTCTTTTGCTTGCTAACTTTTTCACATGAGTTGTTGGGCAATGTCTTCATTTTCTCAGTTACTCTTCATGGAGATGCTGCATTCTCAAATTAAAACATATTTGCTGTCTACTTTGGAGTTCCTTATTGTGTTCCAGAAAAATGCAGCACAAGAGGAACATTGCAAGTGCCTTTGTAATGAGAATAATTTTGGTGTGTGGCTCACTTGGCACGTATTAATTGTAGTGGAGGGCGTGTGGTACAGCAATTCAGGAGAGTATGGCCTTTTGGGTGATGAAAGATTGAGATGTCTGTTTTTTTCTGCATGACACACAGCTGTATTTTGTGAGCTGTTGCAAAATAGCCAGCAAGCAGAAATCCACATGGAAGCTTAACTTATGGCAAGATGTCACATGTTCTGAATTCCTGTTATAGAGGCTCAGGTTCTTGACTGGTTGAGTTTCCTCTTTTGTATGGCCAAGTATTTTTGTGGTCTTGTAGAGTAGATTTAGCATGAGGATGACAGTCTTGTTTTTTAAGAATACCAAACTTACAACATCTGCCTGTTACAGACACTTTGGATGCGACTCAAGCAGGCAGGAGTGGCACACTTTCTGTAAAAGGCTGTGTCACCTGCACTTTGAGAACTCTAGGAAAAAATCCAAATGCCTTGTAGAAAACATTTAATTTGGAGTTGGGGTTGGGAGGTGTCCTAGTCACTTAGAACAGTACAACCTGTGCCGTTTTCACTTAACCTGTGAAAACCTTGTAAATACCTTCTCACTCTATGAAACCCGTGGCACTTCCCATGGACCTTCACAGGTCCTTGATGTTACTGTGTGTTCAGCTTGGCCAGATCTCAAACCTGAAGAGCAGGAGAAGGCAGGGCTGCTTGGGTTTGTTCTGAACTTCAAAACTGCTTCTACAAGGTCAAGCTGCAGTAGCCAGACTCTCAATTTTTTTTTTTTTTGAGTGCTTTTATAGTGATTAACTTAGTGCTTCCTTCCATAGTGATGGTTGTTATTTGTGGCTATAATCTGGAATATTTGTAATCAATCATGTAAAATAATTTAGAAAACGATTAGCAGGAAGGTCTTGTCCCCCAGTGATGGGGTTCTAAGTGCTGAATGATGCAGAGACAATTAACTAGCTCTTAGTGAGCAAATTTCTTTTTGGCTTCTGACTTTACAAATTAAATGTCTTATTCAGGAAATTGTTGTGATTGTGATAGCAGTTAACTGGAAAATAAAGCATTCACGGCAATTTTTGAGATATGTTACAAAGGGAAGTTGAAGACAGTTGGGATGTTGATTCCCACTGGTTATTTGAGCAATGTAAGGCTAAAAAAGTGCACCAAATTCTATGCAACTTGCACCAGCCAAGCTCCCAGGAGCTATTGAAAAAACACATCAGATAAACACAGACTCCTTCTTCAGGGTGTTTGGATACTCTGAAAAATGTCATGCACCTGTGAATTCAGAGGCTGGAAATGGCAAATTTAAAACATTGCTTATAATGAGGTGCTTACAAGTGATAGTAATAGTTGTGTGTCAAAGATCAGAGGGACAAAAGTAAGTCTTTGGTTTTTTTTTTTTAATTGTTTAAACACCAATATGGAAATGTTTTCTGCAACACCAAAATGGATCAAAAAAGTTTGGGGATATTCTTAGTTCTGAGTGCTTAAAAGAGAGAACATCTCTGCTGTCTGCAGGCAGGGATTAATATTAAAGACGCTAAGTCATGGTCTTAGGGCCAGGATTACTGCCCGTTCATCTGCGCGGTGAGTGGTGTCTGCTAGCACAGACAGCCCACTGCACTCCAGAGCAGGTCACAGGAGTTGGAACATGGCTTTGGGAGAGTGCTGTGATCCCCCTTGTTGCATCTGGAGTTGATTTTCTAAGCTATGGTAAAACACAATGAGAAACATGTCTGAATAACAAGGTTGTGGGCATGGTAATTTTTTACTTATTTATGTGCTTTTTCAGGTGTTCTGCCGACTTGCTGAAGTCTGGACCACAGCTTATTTGCTCTTTTTACTTGCATTAATTATAGACAGAGTCTGTCTAATAATTATGCAGCTGTGGGGTTTCAAGGAATAGGGAAATGTTGATCACATTTTTGATAGAAGCAAATGGTGTAAAATTGAGAATTTTGTCTTGGGCACGTGTGTGGTACATAAAGTGAATGAGAAAAATCCAGGGCTAGCATTAAAAAACCGAGATATTCTTACTGTTGTTACCCATTTCCCTTGTGCATGTGTATACTGCCAGCTCACTGTCTCAGGTTCTGAAAGGTTAAAACCACTTTCCAAGTGGAAAGGATGGTGTTTTCCCTTGGATCAGTGTCCCTGGAGAGCCTGGGAGGGTCCAGGGTTGGAGCCTGCCTGCAGCACCATGGTCAGCTCCCGGCCCCGGCCCCTCCACGGCCACCTCTGCCCAACCCCTGGGTGTTGGCTGTGC
The DNA here is from genome assembly GCA_013398175.1 of Climacteris rufus. Taxonomy (NCBI): domain Eukaryota; kingdom Metazoa; phylum Chordata; class Aves; order Passeriformes; family Climacteridae; genus Climacteris; species Climacteris rufus. The sequence continues at coordinate 530,919 of VZRZ01005482.1, forward strand.
CCTTGGCTCTGGGTGACCAGCTTTGGAAAACTCTTCTCTTCTCCCTGGTGCTTTTTACAGAGGCCAGACACTGGGACAGAGGTGACACTGGTGTGCAGCTGCATTGAAAGGGCCAAGCTGGGCTTGGTTGGGATGGCTGGGCTTGTAGGCACCGAAATTCTGTGACCTCTTGTAGAGGGCATGAGAGGGCTCTGCTGGCTCCCAAAGTGACACAAACACTTGGAGCAAGGGAAGAAAATAATATGAGGAAAAGAAGAAAAGAAAAGCAGAGGTGTCTAATTGATGAAATAGATAGAGGAGAAAGAAGTGAGATAAGGAAGGTGGAAAGAGAGGGATATGCAGAAATAGCATATAGCGGTGAGAAGAAAATTTTAAAGCATGGTTATTTAACAGTCCCCAGAATTGTTAAGAGCTGATGAACTTGAGGCAGCAGGGCAGGCTGGAAGCTGTATGAGATTATAAGGAGGTGAGACGAGTCAAGGAGGTCAGAAGGAAGTTCAGGTCTCAAGAAAGCCAGACACTTAGCTAGAATCTGCTCTCTGCATTAGTGCTGTGCCAGGGCTGAGTGCAGCTTTCCAACTCCCTGCACTGTGGTGTTTGCAACATCAGAACAAGTGAAGTCACCTTTAGCGTTGTCTTTAAATGAGGGGAAAATAGTCCTGACAGTCTGCTGGGAGCATTGGTGACAATTTGTACATTGTCACCAAAATATGTACTGCCTGTCTTGCATTTGGGTTAGACACACAGCCTGTCTAGATGATGTTTTCCCTAGCGGTCCTCAGTCAATACTGAAGAAATAGCTGTAGTGTTGCAGTCATACAGAAAATTATTTTGAGTAATACTTTGTCCATGGGACACTTGGTCTTTTCACAGTCTGGTTTTGGATTGTTCTTTTCAAGCCTGAAGGTTCAAGTCCGACCATGTATAAAACTGTGCCAGCAACCTCTTCTCATTTTATATAGGGACTGTTTTTTCATGCATTACATTTCTTTTTTTTTTCTTAATGTGACATTAAACCTTCTCCTTATTCCACAAAAGGGTAGTTTGAGGCGTAGATGAGGGAAGAGAGAGTATTAGAGGGCTGGGGACTTCAAACTCCTGTGTTCTGTATCAGCAAGTAATTAACACACAACATGTGAGCCCAGGCCTTCTTACAAATATTTATTGGCATACATTTGTTTCCTACAACATCTACACTTTCACTAGTACACCACTGTTTTTTAGAAGGTAATGCAGATATTATTGTCGCACTTGGACACAAAAGAAAGACGCAGGCACACGTTGGAGAGAGAAGAGCCAAGACTGCCCCGGACTGGGTCCGGACTTTATTTTTATGTCCTCTTAGAAACCACCATGGATTGGAGGGAGAAATTGTCCCCCTCAATCACACTGGTCAACGGAGAAGTCCATCAAATATCTCCGCCCAGGAGAAAGGAATGCAAACGATAGAACACAGTTAGAAAAACATGGCTATGTTTACAGAAAGTGCGTGAGAAAGTGTTATAGAAAAATGAAAACATCGAAGAACTGCAAAACTCAGGGCAGCATATAATTAGTTCCTAAAGTAATGGCTGACTTTGAATACTGTTTTCTGGCACAGTAGCTAATAATCTGTTAGGTTGTACTGGATTTTCAGATTATTTTTTTTGTTTTTGTGATAGGAAGTGGATTTGGAAGAAAGACTTTGTGAGTTGGACCTTAGAAATGATTCAGATGTTCCTGATGTTCCTCCACCAACAGACAGCACTCCAGAAATCCTCAAGAGGGCTTTGTCAGGCTTGTCTGCCAGGTATAGTAAAAAAAAGGAACTCTCAAGTTTCACAGTTTGTGGCTAAAATTCTTACAGATTATGTTGCAGTTGTAATGCTTTCAAATCCATTTTAAATTTCATATGATAGACATAAAAATTCAAGGATAATTTTTTACTGGATATTATTGATTTATTTATGGTTTGATGGTCTCTTCAGTGTAATGTTCTTTTGCATATACCTGTAAATTACCCATTGCATCCATTTCTATGTAAACACAGTCTATTTAAACACTTGCCATTGCTGAGTCTGAGAATTGCAATAGAATGGGCTAAAGAATTTGAATTACAGAATGGTTATTTCTGGAGGTTATAATAAACTGTTTTCCTTCATCCAAAGCTAAGAGAGGGGATTGGTATTTGTTTATAAATAAAAGATATGTAAATTCTCAAGGTGAGGTTGGCTGAATTTTTGTGAAATTGCCCCTTCTAAATAATTTTCTGTACAGTTAAATACAACATAGCTCATATTTCCATACTTTTGAAAGCAATGTTCCATTTTTTTTCCTGCTGTTTCTTTTAAAACCTAAGTTTCTATCTCCAGCCTCACAGGAGCTTGATGGCCAGCAAATGTGGGAGGATCTGTATGTGTATAGATAGACAGGTAATCATGTGGACCTGCATATTCATGAAAGCTGTCAGATAAAGTTCCTTTTTTATTTTTCATTCAGTCCCTTTACGACACCCAATTAGTCAAACCCCAGCAAGTTGCATTACATTTTTTTTCACTAATGCAATGAAAGAGCATTTAGGTGACAGATCACCTACCAAAAAACTACCTACTAAAATGAAAATGGGTATCATATATACCTTATGATCAACATAACAAGCCATGCATACAATGTATATTTTGGATGCAACTTAGGTCTTGCAAGGGGTCTTTGGGTCAAAAGAAGGATCTTCAATTCAGACTATGATCAAAACCTTCCAAGTCCTTGTAAAAGAACTCTATCCAGTAGATATCTCTAATAGCACTGTGAAATGAGTTTTTTTGCCTTGCTCATTTTCTAATCTGTTGTCTGTTTCTGTTATGTCTGTGAGCTATAAGCAGATGTAATGTTTCAAGTTCCAAAAAGCCTGTTTCTAAACTACACCAGCTGTGAGCAGAATGTGATGTTCTCAATTGCCATCACACTGCAAGGAGTGTCTAGTTTTAGAGTTCTCTTATTGTGTTAAATGTGAAAGTCTTATGTCTCCAAATCAGACTTGTTCCAAAGGACATGGTGATACCTCAAAGCCTGCAACTAAGAGGTGCAAGTGGAACCTTTCCTGTTTCATGTGCTTGAAATTCTTTATTGGAGTGTTTGCACAAAGGTGTACAAAGGTGTTTGGAGTGAAAAATTAAATTCTGGTGTTTTATGTACACTAGAGTTGAAATTACCTGCTAGTTGTGGAGCCAGCAGTCCCAGCAGAGCTGTTGTTGCCATGTGCAACATGAATGACTTGCCCTGTACCTCTCAGAAATACGGTTCCTCTTTGTATTTTGCCTCTAAAAGAAATAGTATCTGTAACTTTCTAGAGGAGAGTTAGGATACAAAGAACTTGTCAGGTAACTTCCTAAATTCTGGAGCTTCTTGTCTGACTGAAGCTGTCTTCACAGTGCTGTGCTTGCCAACACCCTCAATATACCATGTGGTATTTTAACATTACTCTCAATGGAAGCTGAAGTCTTCTAAAGGGATTCTGCTCACTATGGATATGCCACTAGGGCCAAGCTGCTACTGTGTATCCCACACCATAGAGGAACATAAAACATATTGTGTTAAGGCCTGTTGTGTCCCTGTTCTGATACTGAAGGCAAATCCAGTTTGTGTCTGTAGCTGCCATTAACCTGTCAATGAGTCACATCCTTGAAAATCAAATTCATGTAGTTGAAGTTTACATTAGAACTGGAGTCTGATTCAAAACTAACAATGAATCAGGGGTATCTCCTGATGCAGCAATGAAACACAAGACTGATACAAAGGGAAACACTAGTAAGAATGTCTTTAGGCTATAGTAGGGGACTCTGTGTTTAGCAGTAACCTGTGTGCATTTAGAGGAAATGGCCTTATACTGTGCCAAAGGACGTTTAGGTTGGATGTTATGAAAATTTAATTTAGGAAAAAGGTTTGTCAAGCAGTGGAACAAGCTGCCCAGGGGACTGGTGCAATCACCATCCCTGGAGGTATTTAAAAGATGTGCAGGTGTGGCACTCAGGGACATGATTTAGTGGTGGACTTGACAGTGCTGGGTTAACGATTGCACTTGATAATCTTAAGAGTTTTTCCAACTTAAATAGTTTTATGATTCTGTAGTAACAGAAATGTTAATCCTGTTTTCCTTAGGTAGCTACAAACAGCAGCAAAGACCTACAAGGGCAAAAGAGTACAACTAGTTTGACCCATTGTCTCTTATTGTCACATATTCTGCTGTCCTGCTTCCAGTGCTCCCAAGAGCACAGGACTGCTTTTAATAGATAACCCTCTCCCTGGAAAAAGAGCTAATTTACTGCTATAGAAAATTGGTGATCACCTGTTTGGTTTTGGATTTTTTTGTGTCTGTTATTCCTCAAAGAATCATTTGCTTTTTACCTGGCAACCTTCCTTCCATATGCAAGCCTTTACATTGCTGGACCCCCATCAGTCTTGCAGATTGTGATGCCTTTGGAGGGTCCTGGTGTATTTTCATCTCAGCTTCAATATGGGGTTGTACCATTTCATTGCAAATTACATTTGGCAATGTGGGGGCAGCACAGGGGAAGAAGAAAGGTGGCTAATGTTAGTTTCTTTTCCTGTGTATCCTGTTTAGTTGGATAGTTGGTTGATTCTGTGGTTCTTGCTGTGTGTTTGATTAAACACAAAAATTTCTGCTACTCCCACTGTTTCTAATAAACTTTAATCTCTAATTAGCAAAGGAAGTGACATTTATTTTCATTTATAACTGCTTGCTATTTATTACTTTTTTTTTTTTAACAGATGGAAAAATTGGTGGATTCGTGGAATTCTCACCCTAGCTATGATTTCTGGTTTTTTTCTGATTATATATCTGGGATCATTTATGCTGATGCTTCTGGTAAGTTTATTTAAATACATTCTTCAATGGAAGAGTTACTTGATCTCTTCATTCATCATGCCTAAGACAGCTGGAAGGAAACTGCACAGACAATTCAGAGCAATTTGTCTTTTATTTCTGTATATGTAAAAACTTTTTTAAAACATAGGACAGATTCACAACTGGACCTTGTGGATTAAGGACTATATACTGTAATTATTCCTTGTTAAAGTAGGAATTACAGTAACTCCAAGAAGTTGAATTACTCTTGCTTTACTAGACTACTATCATCCCTTTCATTAACTAGTTTCTATCACTTACTGCTGCATACTTTGAGGTTTGTTTTAAAGAGCAAACAAACAAAAATCAGACCAAGACCAACAACAAAAATCTAAAATAAAAAAAAATTAAGGAATGGGTTCAATTTTGAGGCTAAGGAAAGCAGGCAGCCCTGGTCTGCTGTCTGTGCCTGGCACTGAAAGGCTTTCCTCAGACATGTTCCTTTCTCTCCATATTTCTCTGCAGGGCTGCACTGTGGCCTTGAGTTTATCTGTAGATTGGAGCTAGATCCTTTTCCAAGGTACAGAGATAAAGTGGATTTTTAGGTCACAAAGTGAAATACTGATGATGATAATAATAATAGCTATTATACTCTTCCTACATGCTGCATGGCAGGTCAGCCTTTACTGCTTCTTTGCATCATTTCGATTGCTGGTATTTTTATTGAATAATGGTTTAACTATCTTTCCCAGTCATGGCAAGGAACAGGCAGGAATGGGGCTTTTTAAACACTGAAATTGGTCCTTCTAAGTAGCAGCTTTAATTTTTGACTCTAAGTCTGTTTAACTGTCAAAATGTGCTTTTAATTTTTTTCTTGGCCTCCTGTGAAACTATTTTTGGATTGCATTCCTAGAATCATTTTGGTTGGGAAAGACCTTTAAAATCACTGAGTTGAACTGTTAACCCATCACTGCCAAGTCCACCACTAAATCATGTCCTCAAGTCCCACATCTGCACGTCTTTTAAATACCTCCAGGGATAGTGACTCAACCTCTTCCCTGGGCAGCCTGGTCCAGTGCTTGATAACCCTTTCAGTGAAGAATTTTTTTCTAATGTCCAATCTACACCTCCTCTGGCACCAGTTGAAGCCATTTTTTCTCACTTCTTACTTAAGAGAAGAGACCAACCCCCATCTGACTAAAACCTTTCAGGGATTCGTAGAGAGCAGTAAGGTCCCCCTGAGCCTTTGTTTCTCCAGGCTACACACCCGCAGCTCCCTCAGCCACTCCTCACAGGACTTGTGCTCCATACCCTTCCCCAGCTCTGTTGTCCTGCTCTGGACTCACTCCAGCCCCTCAGTGTCTTTCTCAGTGAGTGTCCCAGAACTGGACACAAGGACTCGAGGTGCGGCCTCACCAGTGTTGAGTACAGGGGAACAATCACTGCCCTGGTCCTGCTGACCACCATTTCTGTTAAAAATCAGGATGCCCTTGGCCTTCTGGGCCACCTGGGCACACACTGGTTCATGCTGTTCAGCTCTGTTGACCAGCAGGACAGCTGACCATTTGCCCTTGGATTATGTGTGGTTTATTTTGCTCCTTTCCCTGTCTCCCAGCTCAGGGACTGCGTACCCAGAAAACAACTGGTCTTACCATTAAAGACTGAGGCAAAGAAGGCATTAAGTACCTCAGCCTTCTCCTCATTCTTTGTGTCTGTTTCCCCCACATCCAACCTAGGATGGAGCTTTTCCTTAGCCCTTCTTTTGCTTCTGATGTATTTATAGAGGTGGTTTTTATTGTCTTTTATTATGCCAGCCAGATTAAGTTCTTGTTGGGCTTTGGCCCTTCTTGTTTTCTCTCTGCATAACTGCAAAACATCCTTGTAGTCATTCTGAGTCACCTGCCCCTTCTTTCAAAGGTCATAAAATCCATTGTCTTGAGAGACTGGAATGCTGTTTCACCAGCATTATGGCCAGCATGACAGTTTGTACATCTGAATTAGTCTGGTTTATATTTCCTGTTTTCAGAGGAATGACATAACATAATTGTTTCATTCATGAAGGATTTTCTTTTTTTGTGTGTGAAGAAGCAACAACAAAAAAAGCCCATTTAAAATGTAGGTTGTTGTAGAGATTTTTTTTTCCCACAATTCTTCCTTTAGTAGTCTGTTACTTTTGACAATGATGATTATGAACAAAAAGTAACTAATCAATTTACAGGGTGATTTTGTGTATTCATGGTATGCTGCAATCATGGGCAAAGCTGTCAAGACATGAACCAAAAAGTAATTAAAGTTAGGATAGGATTGTAATAGAGTTCTTTTTCTGTACCATAAAGGAAAAAGTCTGTTTTCTAGTATAACGAGCTATTCATTAAGTTGGTATTTGCGACTCTGTGAAAAGGAGAATTGAGTGAGAAACCAGATTTGTTTATGAATTAGTTAATTTCACTGGAATAAAATAGCTTATATTTAAAGGAGAGTTGTCATGATAAAAACAAATCTTAATCCTGGGTCTGAAAATGCCCAGAGACTTGTTGGGAGAGTAATCCAGTGAGATTTGGAAGACAAGCCCTGACACTGCTCTAAAATATTGGGATATATGTTCTACATTTGCTGGCTGCTTGTGTAACAGGCTTCCATGGCTTTGGACCCCAGTGCCCTTTTCCGCTGTAAGGTGCAATCCTGTAGTGTTGCTGTTGCTTATGGCATTGAAGTTTTATAACATAGGCTGAGAAGAAGAAAGAGCACGAGATAGGGGAGCTTCAGAATGAACTCACTGAAGTGGTGTAAGACTGTTTCAATGTGTTCACACGTTGAGCAAGATGAAAGGTGTTGATGAATGCAGGTGGTAAGAGGATGCTGCAAAGCCTTGCGTGCCGACACGCACCAGCAGCGTGGGCAGGTTCCTGCTCCTGCCCCTGCATGGGATTACCCATGGCCTGGGTTTGGCAATCCCATATGTCTGGGTAGGGTGATCTGCTTGGAGACTGCAGATTGGACAGAGCTGCAGAGTGCTTTGAAGCCCAAAGGCATGGCAGGACACACTGCCAGACTCACACCAGCAATGCAGGGAAGCAGTGAGGTCAGCAAAGCGAAATGAAGGCCTTGCAGGGTGTGACATTCAGATCTGCGTTAGAGAAGCTTTGCCTCTAATCATAAATGCTAATTGCCCTTAATGAGATGCTTGCCAGTGAAAGACCTGGATGTCCAAGCTGTGTTGCACAGCTAGTTTTTTCCATTGGGCCTGGAAAATATTTCTCAAGTTAAAAGCAAAGATAACACTTAGCCAAAAGAAACAGGAGACCCTTCATAAGAGGAAGAACTTCTGACCTGCTGCTGTCAAATGGTTTTAATGCAGAAAAGTCAGGAGCCTTCCCTTGTTTCACAAGTATATTCTGGAAGCTAGGTTAGTGTGGGTTTTTTTTTCTCATCATGCACAGTGGTTTGGAGATTTTGTTAAAATTTTAAACAGGCCTTTAGTTTTCCTTGGATTTGCTTTGAAGCTGTTTTCTAAGTTGAATTTGAATTCAGAATAATGTCTCCCCTTAAGGCAGGCTGCAGTGTGACTTACTGTCTGTCAGAAACAACTGCAGCATATTTACAAAGTTTTTTATTTCTCTTATTTCAGGTCTTAAGCATCCAAGTGAAGTGTTACCATGAAATCATTACTATTGGTTACAGAGTCTACCACTCGTATGATTTACCGTGGTTTAGGTCCCTCAGCTGGTGAGTAGCAAGCCAGAACATAAATAAGCTGGGATGTGAAACTTAAATCATATTCTTCCTATTCTGTTGTGGTGGAATGATAGCTTTGTGGATCATGTGCAGACATGAAACTTGACATCTTTGGTATAAGAATTCTGTAGCTGTGTTCCACCTGTGAACTTGGACAAGTCAACTGGCCTTTTATTACTTACAGTTTTTCCCTTGTTATAAATATGTATATGTGTACACATATGTGTTTGCATGCATTTATACTTGAAGTCAGAATTGAGCTTGTGTTAACCATCTAAAAGCCAAAAACCTCATGATGTGTATTACCTGATCTTCTGAAAGATAGAAGATGAGATTCAATTTTTCTGGCAAGTCCTGAAAACCTGTGAAATGTCCAACTTGTATAGGGCTGGATAGAAATGGGGAAATCAACTCTTCTTCTGCGTTCTGGGAGGAAAAATAAAGGCTTTTATGAGAATCAGCATTATGGGAAGGTGTCTGGTACAGGTGGTCTCTAAGGTGCTTAAGGAGATAATTCCTTAAACATGACCTAAGTTGTGTTGCTTGGGTTGTGTTAGGTTTGGTTTTATAAGGAATTGAAAATTTAGGTTATTTCCTGTGTCTTGTCACATTGCTTCTTCACTTCTAGAAGCAACTTTACTTTGCCATCATACTGATTCTGCTGTCTTGCCAAAACTTTTAGAGGAGGAAATGTGCACTCTGCCCCTTAGTCTACTTTGGCAGTTGACCAATGTCACTCTCATATGTGGAGCTCAAAATCAACTCTTCTGCATTGCCACACTACGTAACGTCAAAGCTCCTTCCAGTCCACCATCCTGGCACTGAGAGTAAATATTAAGACACTTCAATGAGATGAGAGAATCTGATTAGCAGTTTGAACATCAACTGCATTTGCTAGGTAGTTGATGGATTTAATGCTGCAAGATTATTTCTTGGTCGAGAAAGCTTAAAGGCAAAATGCATGGTGGAATGGAGCAGGCGATGCATCAGTCTCTCTCTGATGAGAATCTTCAGGTCAGATGGCAAAGGCATAGTTACATTCAGATCCTCAGTCCCATGGAGGATTCACAGCCATATAACCTCAGAGGTTTCATTATGCAGGTACCTTTATTCCTGTTTCCAAGGCAGAAATCACAAATTACCCCTACTGCGACACAGGAGAAGAATATGCAGAACTGTTTGTGTCAATATTGATGATGGCAGATACTTGTTCTTTATTTTTAGAATATTTGAAAAGAACTTGAACATGTGTGGAACATTCAATGCCATAACTAAGGATGAAAAGAATTTTCCAACTGCATGTGCTTGTTTTTCTAGTGTCCTTGCTTTCGAAGGAGTAAATTACAAAAACTGACTTGTCAGAAGAGACACAGATCCATGAGACTGGATTTATACTTGATTTTTTTTATCATGTTTTTTCTACCCTTCCAGTTTTCCTTTTGTGTGGTCCTTTTTGTTGTGATTTTCTTTGTTTTGTTTTTAATAATAGCATTTAATATATATTCTTTTATTAAAATAACTGTTAGCTGTTGCATATTGTAGGTACTTTTTGCTCTGTGTGAACTACTTCTTTTATGGAGAGACTGTAGCTGATTACTTTGCTACATTTGTGCAAAGAAGAGAACAGCTTCAATTCCTCATTCGTTACCACAGATTTATCTCTTTTGCACTCTATTTAACAGGTAAGTGCAGGAAATCACAAAAAATGAAAACTTTGTGCTGCATTTGTTCCTGTGCTTATCTCATTTAGCAATGTGTATAATTGTTCTCCATCTTTATGCTCTTTCAGTTTTTTTCCTCTTAATGCTCAAGGAAATTAGGTGTTTGCAGTTCCATTTTTCCTGTGAACAAATGCATACAAATTTTGCATTCACTGAGAAGAAGAAACCAGCCTAAACAAGGAGATGATCTTGAGACAGTTGAGCTGATAGTGCTTAAAAGAAGTTGACAAGCATTAATTTTGATTGCTGAAGACCTGGTGCTATTTTGTCAGTCTGTAGAGATGACTTCTGTGTGTAATTGCTGTGCTGAGTTGATGCATTGTTGTGCAAGCGTTCTCCTAGGTCTACAGTAATAGGATTTACTAATATATTTTAAACTGATTAGTCAAAATGCCTGACTCTTAATTTTGTCTGTGAGATATTCAGACACTTTCTTCATGGACAGATTTTCTCCCTGGCCAAAGAAAAAAATTTTAAAAGCCTCTTCTCTAGGAAGAAGAGACACAAGCTGGCACTCTTGTAGGGTGTTGCTTTGTGAACATGTAAATATAGACCACAGTGTTTTCTGTGATGCAGCTTGGTATAAAATTAAGTCAGTTGAAGACTCAGATTGGCTTAAGGCACAGGGGACTGCTATGCTACGAATACTTGTGAAGTGTACTGAGAAACTTGATCTTTGCGATGAACTGTCAGTTTGTCTACTGTTCTTTTTTTTTTTAACCAAAGAAAAACTCTACTCAGTGCTTAGATCATAAACTTGGAAACAGCTTTGCAGAACTTGACCTCGTTCAGCTTGGTTTGGCTTGAGAAGACTAACTTAAATAATGCCTTGTGACCTGGTAAGAGGAGAGATGAGACAAGCCAGTCATGAGCAAAAGGAGGAGGCAGAGCAGAGCAGAGCCCTTTGGCACATTGGGATTGTGGGGTCACTGAGGGGCTATCCCCAGGGCTCAGGGTCTTTTGAGAGCCTCTGACCCCCTGTTGATGCAGGAAGTTGCCCTAGGAGAGAAGAGGTGCTCTGTTAGTCACCCAGAAAGGTTTTTTTGATCAGATGAATTCTCCAAAACCTGTGCTTCACACTTGCATTGCATGCAGCCATACGCCTGTATGGGGAAAAGGGGCAAGCAGGTATTTTTCTTTCATTTATTTCTGTTAATTATTCAAAACCTGTTTGCTGGCCTGGCTTTTGAGTGGTTTTTAAATGTTATGATCTCCTCTGCTAAAAATTTATGTCCACAATGGGATCTTGTTTGTTCTAAGATGGATGTTCTTTGCTGATGTTAGCTAAATCTGATGTTCACTAAATCATAATCTTGTGTGAGAATAATTCTATATATACACTTTAATGAATATAAGCAAATGCTTCTAGCAGCAGAGGGACTAAAAACTGCTTCAAAGGAAGAGAATTACTGGTATATCACAGTTCAGTGTCATTGAATCTAAGATGGTACAAACTGCACTTGCTTTGTTTTACAGGATTCTGCATGTTTGTTTTGAGTTTAGTGAAGAAACATTATCGTCTGCAGTTTTACATGGTGTGTATTACCCACTTTGCTGTGGTCACTCATGTTATGAATATCACTAGAAACAGTAATGTCCATATGTTCATAAAATAGTGTGGCGGAGGGGTGTGGAAAATGTGCAGAAATTGAGAGTTAACATGAAATCAAGTGCTGTTGGACTGTATCTGTTCACCTTGCAGATTATTATTTTTGTTGTTATATCCCAGGATGTGGCCTTTCAGTCAGTACAAGCTGTCCTTGGTGAGGCCTTGTGCACGTACATCATGATATGTTTTCCCTAGTGATAGGCTGAGATGAAAGAGATTCCTGCAGAAGGGGGATGCATCTCCCTGCCAGGTCTGAAGCTGAACAGGTCAGCATTATGTGGAAAGTGGTTCTTGTGACTCAAGTGTTGCTTTCTAGAGGCTCCACTGAAGTACTATGAAGGGAACTTGATCTTAACCCCTGTGTGGAATATTTATTCTGTGACACTTCACAGCTGCTCTGGTCTTCTGTTCTGCAGTGTCTCAATAGATCATTGATGTATTAAAAGTACCCAGCATTCTCATCTCTTGTATTTGTCCACCGAATAAACAGCATAGTAGCTAAGCAACAGCATGAACCCTTTTCTTACGTGTATCTTATATGTTGAAAACTAATTTTGTAGCTTTACAGGTTAAAACCAAAGTAAACAAAACACTCAAAATAATCCCAAAACACGCCACTGACACTGCCCCACCTCCCACTTCTATATAGTAGTGATTAGAAGTCACAGTGAAACACTAATGCAGCTCCTGTCTCAAACGAACTTGAGCAATCAGGGCGTTGCACAACCTTAAAGATTTCCTAAAGCTCTGGGAATGCAGTTAACCCCTCTGTTTCTGCACAGCTTTAGGTAACACTTTATCACTGAGGATCCCCAGTTCCAGACTAGGACTTAACTGAGCCTGGTATAAGCATGTAAAAAAAGAAATCTTTTACTCAAAATAATGAACCCTGTTTGTAGGAGAACTTACCTGACAGGGAGATGCAGCTTTTCTAAGAGAGGTAGTCTTTATCTTCTAATTGCAAAAAAAAAGAGTCCTCATCTTCAGATTGTCACAAAGCAAATATATCAATTTTTCCAATTTTTTTTCTGCTTTTCCTTTTCTGGAAAGAAGGTGAAAATGTGTGGTGTCAGTCACATGACTTGGTGTCTGCCCAGAAAACATTAAAGTGTGACTACCTAAGAATGATATTAAAACAGAGGGAAGCCATGTATCAACACAGTGTTTGGAAAGAAAAGAAGAGTCTGTCCCATCCCTGGAAGTGTTCAAGGCCACGCTGGATGGGGCCCTGAGCAACCTGGTCTAGTGGAAGGTGTCTGTGCCAGTAGTGAGGGAGTTGGAACTAGGTGATCTTTAAGGTTCCAAACCATTCTATTATTCTAATAAAGTAGCTATTTGGGTTTAGGTGGTATTCCAATATCACAAATAGCAAAAAATTTGCTGCAAAGCTGCTTTAGTTAACCAGCAGGTGATATTTTCAGAAACATTTAGTCATTTTTTGTACCCTTCCTTTCAGCCTTTTTGAGTTGTCTTATCTGGAAGTAGAGTCTGGCTGCAATGGGAAAACATATGTGATAAGAGAACTAAAGAAGTAGGACATTTTGAGTGTTAAATGACCCAGACATTTAGAGTGCTTAAATTTGGTGTATTATGAAAAAACTACCAGTTCTTGATTTAAAAGTGTTTGGAAAAGAAAACCTATTGTAGAATCTTCACAGGTAACCTGTTTGAAACTGCTTTATAGTGCACTGGTACTACAGATTAAACACCAAGTATGTACAGTAACACTGAGGAAATATTTAAATGACCATGTCCTTAAAAACAAATACTTTATTTTCACTAATCCTGAGAATTGTCATGTTTCATAAGAGTATTCTGTTATGAGAGATATCCACATCTGTCCAACATGACTCTTTCATAAGTAGTTCATTGCCATTTTATTGTTACAGTTCTAACATGTCTTATATGTATATACAGAATATCACATTGCTTAAACTTCTTTGCTGCTTTCATGCTGGAGGTGTATGTCTTACTAAATCAGGTGTTAAACCACATGTAAAAAAAATTCTGAGTGGAGGTAAGTGATAGAGAAACCTGCTGAAGTTTCCATCCCTGCTTCAGAAAGCCAGCTCACTTGTGATATACTGTATGCACACATCTCTTGCATTATCACTAGAACTGGTCTTCCTGGGGAGCTCCTCAGTAGCTCCTGCAGCCAGGATTTATAGAGGTGTACGGGTCGGTGTTTTCACTAACTGTTGTGTTGTTGCATTGTTAACAGTTCGCATGGACTCATGTCACTTTGCTGATCACTGTAACTCAATCTCATCTTGTCATCCAAAATCTCTTTGAAGGCATGATCTGGTAAGGGGACAGTAACAAACTGATTTATACCTCTATTGCTTTGAAAGGTTGGTTGTTGTGCATAGATCTGGTTAGGGAATAGCCATGGGAACAGCTAAAGCAGTTGGAATTAAAAGAGCATTAATGTCTAGGTGGAAGGGGAATCCGAGGAATTGGGAGCAATGAGGTAAAGCATACAGAAGAGGAAGCAAAAACCTCTTTAACTAGATTGACAGACACACAACTATGATAGTTTTGAATAACCACTTCATTTAGTGAGAGGGAATAGGATTGATTGCATGGTTGGTCAAACATTTTCCATAGCATTTTGCTGAATGGATGAATATCCAGCAATGCTTTTGTGATTACTTGGGAGCTTCAGGTTGCTCAGAGCTATTGAAGTTGGACCATTTAATTTGAAATCCCCAATCTGGCCACATTCCCTGCAGCCTTCCCTGCTCAAATAAATTCAGAGTACTTAAAATATTTTAAGAGTTTTAATCTTGGTTATTGTTGGGCAATCTTTGTGCCCCATTTCCAGTGATGTATTAAATTTTGGCAATGCAGTTAAACTTGATGACTTAAAGCCACTCCTCAGAGAGAGGGTGTGTTTTCCTATCCTGCGCTTCTTTAGGGACAGAGTAAATTTCAAGTTGAGAAAGGAGGAAGAAGCCCATGGAAGATAGTTTGTGTTCTTCCAAGGACATACTGCTGTACGTTCTCCTTTTCCTGACATACGTACATCTGCTGAGATTATTGCAGACAAGGTATACTTAGAAAGAAAGCCCAAAGCCTTTGACAAAGCTTTTATATACAAATTATTTTCATAGTGATCATGTTCATGTGTCAAAAACTGAACCTAGCTGCCTTGCTAGCCTACTACTTTTTATTGCCACTCTTGCTAGGCAACTTGGCAGATGGTCACAAGATCTGACTTTTAGCTTATTAATACATCCCTGCTTTGAAAAGGGGGGGAAAAGGAGCTTAACAGACTTGAACAACAACTTCAGATGTGGTCTGCATGCAAAGAATGCTTAAAAAGCTGCTCCAAACTAACAAAGGGGGGAACAGAAAAGAAAACCATTTTAAAAAAACCTAGCTGTCATTTAAACTTTTCAAAGAATTTGCTTGTTTTGATGCGACCAAAATCCTTAACATGTTTGTATCTGTTGATTTTTTCTTATGTGTGGTACCGGTCTTTAACCCTGATAGGAAAAAGCCAGCCTGTTCATGTTTTAAAATCATGCACCAGAATAACACTTTAACATGCACTAACATGAATCTGTAATGATCTTGTTTGGCTGAAGACTAAAACCAGTATAGCTAAATGTGGTGCTCATGGGGAATTGGGGTGAACATATTATGAAACATGATTCTGTCTAAATGCTGCAGAAAAATTTCCCAGAAATAAGTTTTTGTCCTGTGTCTAGGTTCAGGCAGCTTTTCCTTTTTCTCCATGAAACTTTTAATGTCTTTTCTAGGTTTCTGGTTCCAATTTCAAGTGTTATCTGCAATGACATTACCGCTTATATTTTTGGATTCTTCTTTGGCAGAACTCCATTAATTAAGGTAGGCACTTAGGCACTTCCTCTCTAACAAGCTTTTACAATTTGTAGCAGTTTTGTTACTGCTCTGAAACATGTTCATGGAAAAAATACTTCACACTGTATTGCATGATGCACAGCTTTGCTAAAAAAGCCCAAACCGATTATTCTGTTCCTGAATATTTGTAAATGGAAAACTGGGATTAATGTGAACGTGATATTGGTATTATAGGATAATACAGTACAAGCCTATGGCATCATCATTTATAATCACATTCTTTTTTGGATTTCAGATGCAGGTTTAGCTGCATGCTTACTGCACAGAAACTGTAATTTAAAATAAGACACTGGGTCATATATATCTGCTCCTCATTTGGTCTTGTTGGCACAGTATTGAGAAGGGCTCAAGCATCAACATTCCTGTCCTGGTAGAATAGGCAAGACCCCACAGGAAGCCATGAATTATTGTTTTCAGGATGTTGCCATGTTAACTTCTGGGTATTTAGTTGGTTCTGATATTAAATTGCTCCTAAATTGAAGATGTGGTAGAATTTGGTGAAGAAAGAGCTCGCTACCCTGTTCTCTTTAGCTATTTGCTGTATTGGTTATCCAGTCTGTCTGCAGGAAGCCGGTGTCTCCTGAGGAGCATCCCCAGCAGTAGTTATGTCACACCCAGGCTTCTGGCACTACCTAAATGGGCACTTGCTTGCAGAGCTCTCCAACAGAGCCCAAGTGTGCTCCTGCAGGTTTCCAGTCTCCTGCTTGAGAGGAGCTCAGCCGCTTACTGTGGGTCAGATGCGGCCGGAGGCCGGCAGCAGCCTCCAGATGGCAGCAGCAGGTGGGATGGGAGCTCTCCCGTCCCTCAGGCTGCCCAGTGGCACCAACCAAAGTGTGGCTCTTTCCCCCCTTGCCTGGGACAGGTCCTGGCCGTACTCCTCTGTTGGTCATGTGCAGTGGCTGCAACTGCTGACATTCAGTTATTCACACATACCTTTGCAGAAACAAGTAGGAATTTAATTTTCACAGACAAGGTCAAGAAATAGAGTAAAAAGGTGCAGTGGTGCCACTGATAGGCTAACACACTATCTCTTTTCTGCCTAGCTGTCTCCCAAGAAGACCTGGGAAGGGTTCATTGGAGGCTTCTTTTCCACTGTTGTGTTTGGATTTATTGTAAGTAACCACAGGACATTCATAGAACCACAGAATGGTTGCAGTTGCAAGGGTCCTCAAAGATATCTCATTCCAATCCCCTTGCCATGGGCAGGGACACCTTCCACGGCCTCATATTGCTCAGAACCCATCCAGACTGGCCTTGAACACTTCCAGGGATGGGAATTTCCTTGTATAGATTCAGTCTCCAAATTAATATTTTTACTTTAAAAAAAAAATTATAAATTTTATTATCTCAAATTGCCGAAAGCCTAAGAGTCACGGGCTTTTTTTGGATAGACAATTCTGCCAATTCATAACTAGCTGGAAAGAGTAAGCAAGGTTTTCACCTCTCCTGAATAGATTAGATTGACCACTTTTTTGTCACTACTGTTACTATATCGATTAGTTGCATTCCTATTTTGACATGGAAGTTTATCTATAGCATTATTTATGCTTTGCAAAGTAGTACTTTTATATTACATGCTTTATAGTGACATTTCTCCTGCAAAGAGGTTTACACTGATGGTATGTATAACATATAATATAGTAACAGCATAAGTAACTGTTGTGATAAGTAATTTATCACCACGGTCAGCAGAACTCATAACAGCCAAACTTGGTAGAAGATATAGCAAGTTTTAATGGAGAAGTGAACTGCAAAAAATTGAGTGGATGACATTTTGGGATTTTATAATGCAGAAATGTCCAGTAGATAGAAATCTGAGAGGTAGGAAAAGGAGAACAATTTGGGAAATCATCACTAAGCTCATTGAACATCTGCCTTGTTGAAGCAGTCTCTAGTTTAAACAGGCTGATTGTGCTCCATTCTCTGTCTCTTTCTTACTAGAAAGATTTTTATTACCCTGAGCTTGTGGTGATAAAGCCATTCATTAAAGTATGATTTCTGAGTGTAACAATGAATGCCTAATTCAGGAGTTCTTGTTTTACTTTTCAGTTTTCCTATTTTTTGGCTCAACATCAGTACTTTGTCTGCCCTGTGGAATATAACAGTGAAACCAACAGATTTGTGACAGAGTGTGAACCTTCAGAACTCTTTCAAATGGAGAAGTACTCTGTGCCACCATTGCTTCAGGCTGTGTTGGGATGGGTAAGGAAGAAACCCAAAGCTTTGGTTAAAATTGAAATCCTACTTCCCAGCTTAAGTGGGTTTCCAAACCATTCTAGAAGGGTATCTGAATGCTGTGAGGGTTTCAAGGGTTAGAACTGAATCAAGACCGTAAGACTCTCCACTGCTCATAG
Organism: Climacteris rufus; assembly: GCA_013398175.1. Classification (NCBI taxonomy): domain Eukaryota; kingdom Metazoa; phylum Chordata; class Aves; order Passeriformes; family Climacteridae; genus Climacteris; species Climacteris rufus. The sequence continues at coordinate 549,063 of VZRZ01005482.1, forward strand.
GTGGGAGGTGGTCACCAAGCAGAATTGAAATGCACTGCTGGAGTCACCTGAGGGAACCTGCCTGTGTTCTGGTGGCCTCTATTCTCTTTGGGCTGGAAATGGATGCTGCTTAAGCATTTTGCAGACCTATTTTTGAAGAAAAACCTTTGAATTTTTGTGGAAAGTGGACAAAGGTTTCTAATGGCCCAAATTAGGGGCAATCTGAAGTAAGCTTGTAGAACTTCATTCTATTTTCAGCTGGTCTGTAACTGCTGTTATGATTGGAGCTTTACCCTCCTCACCACATAGCATGTTTTGTGTTGGTGCTAGTACTTCCCTGCTGAGTGAAAAGGGACTACCAGCAATAGTTCCATGTAATATACTCTCTGACCCTCTAAAATGTGTAAGCTTAAAATGCCTACCATCAAACATATTGATACAAAGTGTTAATTATTTTTCTTGTAGGAAACAGTGAATATGTACCCATTTCAGATGCACAGCTTTGCACTGTCAACATTTGCCTCATTGATTGGGCCATTTGGAGGATTCTTTGCCAGTGGATTTAAAAGAGCTTTCAAAATCAAGGTGTGTAATGAATCCTGTAAGATGGTTTTGTTTTAGTTTTCTCTTTGAATTAGATAAATTGGTGGGGTAGGGTTTCAGAGGTTTTTTTTAAGCATTCATTGTAGTAGCTGGGGTTTCTACTAAGTTGTGATGATGTTAGAGCTGCTTTTTAGCATCAGAAGCAGGACTTAGTTTTATCATATATATATGTGTGTGTGTTACTCTTCAAACTTTGCATAGTCAGCATGTGACTAGTGCTGGATATCTAAGAACAATTTAGTTTCATAGTTTGGTTGATAATTACTCTTCCAAGTCATGTTGTGGTTAGTCAAGTGGTTTAGACAAGCGAGATGTGAGATACACTTGACATGAGAGGCAGTCTGTAGATGCCTGAGAAGTGCTGACAGTGGTTTACCCTTCAGCTTGTGCTGGCTCTTTTTTTACCAGTGGTGTTTGTGTCACACACAGATGCTGGTGTGTCAGGTTCACCAAAGCATGAGATGTTTGGCTGCCTCTGCCAATACAGTGCTGCCTTGTAACAAGAGTGTGCATTGGCGAATTATGTGACATGCTACCCTCTGTTTATTGCAAGGTGTGTGCTGTTGCTTGTGGCAGTGTTGTCCCTGGCTGGTATTAAATGGCAGCAGGAGTATGGCAAGAGGGCAGCCCCAAATTTTCTCCTGACCTTCTTTATGTCTTGGTAGGACTGCTGTAATTCTTATCCCGTTGCTTGTTGTTCATGTTGTTGCTTCATATGTCCACCAAACTGGCATGTGCTTTGCACAGAAGTGTATAAACCTGTTTGTGCTGAACTCCTGTACATGTGCGTGTACTTACCCCTCTTTCTTATGCTGGTTCCAGCAGCTTGCCTGGCACTTTGCTGGCCACAGCACTCTCGTACCTGTAGGGCCATGTAGCAAAACACTCTGTGAAGAAGGGATTTGAAGGGAAAAACATGCTGCTGAAAAGTAGCACTTATTCTTGGACTAGAACATTAAAAAGCAGATCCTTTTAACTAGTAAATTCTTCTGGGCCCAACAGAGATGACTGTTGGGAAGTAAGGGATATTGTGGAATTGCTGCTGAAGGCAGTGTGTGTAACTGAGGGTAGACACTCCATGCCTGCCCAGTACTGGAGGGCTAGGCACCAGGCAGGACTAGTTTAACTTGCTGGCAGTCACCCCACATGACTAAGGTCAGGGTTTGCACTCAGTGAGTACACAGGTGAGTGTGGCTGACAGAAAGGATGTATGAAGGTATTTTGATTGTTAAAGTTCTTCTATAGACAAGATAAGTAACACAAAGGTGGTGTGCATTGAGTTTTGTTTGTATCAGAAATATTTTTTTTAAGTAGTGATCATTTTTCTCAACAGGGTTTTTGGTTCTGTTAGATGTATTTCTACTATATGCACATATTATGGTTTTTAACTATGGTTACCAATAACCCAGTGAATAAAAGGACAGGTGACTGGGCAGGACTAGAGAGTCCTCAGGTTACCACTTCTCTTGCAGCAAATATGTATTACCTGGTAACAAGTATCAGCAATACCTACCAGTAAAGGATAAAGCAAATAAAAGGTATTAAAGAGGAGAATGAGCTTCTGCAGAGGCAAGAAATGACAGCCATTAGCTTAAGAGGTTGGCTACAAAATGAAGTGTGTATAGGCACCCAAGTGCTCTGAGTGCTGGCCCACCTGCCCCTGACCTGGTGCTGTCCTCTTGTGCGATACTGTGGATGAGTTGCTTCATCTCTTCTTTTTCTTCTCAACCCTTGACTCACCTTTGCAGTTAAAAACTCCTTTAGCAAAGGAGCCTCTTGCTAACTTTTGGCTCGGTGCAGTGAAACCATGGCTTACTTGCAGCCTTAAATGTGCTGCTGTGAAGTGATACATCATTAATGTGTTTCATGGGAACCTCTGACCATCTTCTTTTCTTCTTTTTCACCCCCTCCCTATTCCTCACACCCAAAAGGATTTTGCAGACACAATCCCTGGGCATGGCGGGATAATGGATCGCTTTGATTGTCAGTACTTGATGGCCACTTTTGTTCACGTCTATATCACCAGTTTCATAAGGTATGGACTTTTTACAATATTAACTACTTCAGCATATATAGGAGCTGTAGCATAAAGCATTCATAGGAGTTATTTTAGCATAGCAGAGATTGCAGGTTTCTATATATGGTTTTGGCAATGATTCCAAATACAGGACTGTTAAGAAAACCTGTGTCCCTGCTTAGGATTTGTGTCAGGTTCAAGCTATGCCTTAATGTTTCTGTGGCTGCTGTTAAAGCTAACCTGCGTACCCAAAATACCAGAAAGTTTTGTGTAACAGCCTATTAGAAGTTTTACCAGAGTTTAGTGATTACAGAAAAGTATATAGGATGGGGTTTCAGGCAGGAGGGTTGTGCACCATCTGCTTTCCCTGTGTGGTTCCCAAAGAGCCTGCAGTGCTTCACATAAGTTTCAGTATTTCTCAGTTGCTTGGCTTGGGATTTTCTGCTTGAGATGAAAACGCTGTAGTTAAAGAAAGGAGACAACTTCTTAGAAGTACTGCTCATCTTCCCTGAACCACACTAGTTTTCAAGAAGAACACATGGGAATCCCAATTCTCTTACAGTAGTCATTTTAGTTTCTGGGGCAGAATGGGGTCAAGGGGCCAACCTGAGGCATGCTCTTAGTTTTGTAAATGCATATGGCTAAATAATTATTAGATACCTAATCAGCAACAGATTCTTTGCCCTTTATTTGGTTCATCTTAGAAGTAGACTGTGACTAAGTGGCTAGCTAAAAGTGAGGCTGATATTTAGAAAAGCTTGCAATTTGCAGGTTTCTTTACTGACTTAGCCAACTTCCCGTTTAGTTCAGAGCACACATCTTAACTGGCAGGCAAGAGATACTAAATGAAAAAAGATCTGTTGATGAAAAACATTGATTACAGTGATTAAGGAGAAATCAGTGAATCTTATTTGTCACAAGCCTTCTTAATATCCCCATTTGACAGCAAATAGAAATGCTATTTAGTTTCTGTTTACTTTGGGCTAAGAGTATGCTTTGCCAGCAATGCTGGCCCATGCACCTTGAGGAGATAGACTGGGAAAAATCCATTACTTGGTATCCTCAAAAAAGGCAAGGAATTGTTTGGGCAGCAGGAAGTAATCTAAAAGACTCTAGAGCTGTGGTCACAATTTTTTTTTTTTTCCCATTGGCAGGGGTCCAAATCCCAGCAAGTTACTGAAACAGCTGTTGATACTTCAGCCTGAGCAACAATTAAGTGTGTATAAAACCCTAAAATCTCACCTTGTTGAAAAAGGGATCCTGCAGCCATCTCTGAGAGGGTAGCTTGTCAAAACAGAGGACTAGAAGAAAACTCCATTTACAAGAAGCATGTGGAAAAACATTGCAAAAATGCACATAAATTATGGCTAAAGGAAGAGTAGCTTGTGGTCTGGAAAAGGTGAATGTTTCCTGAAATGAATGTGAATGCTGTGACTTCCTACTAGGACACTAAAGATCTCTTACTCCTAAAATAGTTCAAATACTTACAGAGTAATGATACACATGCTGTGTATTTTAGTTCCTGAGGTGGATGGCAGCAGTCTTCCTTCAGCACCCAGCCTGACAGTCTTTGTCTTTCAGAAAAAAAATGAAATTAACTGTAAGATGTAATGAATTCTTTAAAACTGTGTATCTTAGCAATGACTTTTTGGTCTCCAGTGGTTACTGAAGCGTAAACACATCAGGCAGGCAGTAACTTCTGTATAGCCTGGTACTGGAATTATTATTGGCCAGAAAACACTTGTTAGCCTGGTCAAAGAATTACTTATTGCCTGCTGTGTCAGACTACCTGTATTTACTAAATTATCATGAAGATTAAACCTAGCTCTGTTTTTAAATTGACAGCTTTCTTTTTAAACCATTTCATGCTTTCAAGAGAAAAGTACATTTATGGAAATACAGCTGGGCATTTAGAGAAAAGTACACTCATGGAAATGCAACTGGGCAGTTTGGGCTGTGGAGCTGCTTGGTTTTTTTCTTTTTATCCTGTTAATGGTACAGATTATAAACAAGTGTGTACCTTCAGGAGTAAAAATTACCTGAGAAAACAGAATTCTCCAACCCAATAAAGAGATCAGGGAAGTGTGGAGTTTAAGTCCTGTGTTTCCACAGCCAGGTCAGTGTCTGAAGACAGTAATTCAAGCCTTATTCCTTGTGCCTCTTGACTGCTATGTAGAATCGGGGAATTTCCTTCTTTTTAAAGCACTTTGAGGTCCCCAGTAAAAAGTGAAGTTTAAGTGCTGTGTGTTAGTGTGTTACTCAGTGAAGGCAGAAACTTTTATTTCCTGAATGTGCACAGTGCAAGCCAGGATGCATGGTTCTTCTGCTGTGTGTTATTATTTAAGAAGATCCTCTATTAAGCTTGGGTAACCACAGAGGTGTTTGAATGGAGAATTTTTATAGAAAGCAGCTATTCTGTAGAATTAGTGGGGTATATGAAGAGAATTAATGCTCTATAATTCTCAATCCTAGTTGTTTTGTAACTTTTTTCATCGTGTGACATGCCCTGATGCAAATAAAAATATGAACTTTTTTTGAAATGACAAAAATTACTCCTGTACAAACAGAAAGCACAAATGCCAATTTTGTTTTCATAGACTGTAACTTGATACAATTTCATTTTTCCAGCTAACTGTAAATAAGTTTCTCCATGTACCAATCCACATCTATGGGTGTGTATATAAATTATTAAAAGATCTATGTATATATATTAAAGATTTAAATTTTAAATGGTTGGTGCTACTTGAGGATACAACCATGGAGAAAATCACTTGGGTGGGTGATAAGCTATATCTGTGAAATTCAAACAGCTTTTCGTTGAACACCATGTAGCTGAGACCACTGTGCACTCTGTTCTGCACTTGGGCCATGTGTACAGCTTGTGTATGGAAAAGCACCCCTGTACATTAAACTAAATCCAGGTCTAAAGTAATTCCTGTTGATGTCAGGTATTGACAGAATTAAATCAAGTCTGACCTGGAGGTTGCAGTACTATGTTGGAGGAACACTCCAAGAGGTGAAAAATGTCACCTGCTGCTTGTCCATCAGTGGCTCTGTGAGTTGGCTTATTAGTTGGAGGGGACTGGTTTCAGCCCTTACTCCAGATAGGGCATAACCTGAAGTTAAAAGGTAGCATGGCTACCTTTGGAAAGGTGATTTAAAAAGAAGGGAAGAGAAAATGAGAGGGAAACCAAAGTAGAATACCTGCAAAACTAGCTTTTAGATGAGGCTTTGGTTATATATGGGACTCTGGTAGATGTTATGATAAAATGCAGCCATATTGGAGCTAGTATATCTTTATCCTGGGTATTAAAAAAAACAACATAAATATTTAAAAATTATATAGAGAATATATATATAAATGGGTAATTGTTACTTCAGAAACTTGAAATTTTTAGTGTAATTTTATAGCATGTACAATAAGGAAGTTAAAATATATTTTAGTATTTAATACAACAGAGCATTTGAAATTAATTGCTATCTGTGTGCACAATGGAAAATTCAACACTTTCTGCTTTTCAACAATTCTGCTTTTCAATGTTAAAATGAAGATGGGATCACTTGTGAACGCACATCAACTTTCTAGATAAAGTAATAGCTTTCTGCTGGCTTAGGCTTGATGTAAATAAGGCTGAGCAGGACCTGTCACTGTGAAGTGACATCTACATTTGGTTACTATAAAGAGCATTTACCCCACTTGCTACTTCTGTTAGTTCAAGCATTGCAACATGATCAACAGGAAAGTTTAACTTTTTACACCAGTGATTCTTTTCAATTGCACTTTTGTCCCAAGTGGCTATAATTACCTGCTGAGCAAAAAAGAAAAATGTATATTATGTAAATATTGTAAATGGTATGAGCATATAATGTCTGTTCTAGTTTGACTGTTTCAATCTTTCATTGAAGCAGGTGTTGTAAAAAAAATAAAATAAAATTGGGACAGAAATCTTCATCCTGTCTTTTATTTCCTAAAGCATGCTCAGTGGGTGGAGTTTTCTTAAAAATAATTTATATTCCTTTATAATATTCCTTAAATTTGTGTTAATAGAAAAGTCTGCTATTAATTTCCTACCTTTTGCCCCTTGAGGCTTCAGACCACCCTTGTCTGGTGCTGCCACTTGCATGACGTGCCTCATGTCCAAAGATAGGCAAGCTTGTCATCTTTTCCAAAAGGTGCTCACTTCAACACTGCTGACACAGGCCTGTCAGTGTTCACCATGTGTGGTGATGATGAGGTGGCAGCTGGAAGCTGCCTCTCCCTGCTTTCCTGTTCCTTCCCTTTTAAGTCTTGGATCTGAGGACCTTCACCTCCTGCAGCCTCAAACAAGTCAGGTAAGAAATGCATCTCATTTCTAAATTATAAAGAAGATGTAACATCTGTTAAACATTCACAATCAGCCCATCATGTGTGTGCTGTGCACCTCTTTGGATTTTAGGATACTTGTGGAGAAGCACAGAGCTTTCCTGTGGTCTGCATCTACTTCCTAATGGTCTTCTGAGGAAAGGAAGGGGAAACCTGCTAGACAGATATTTGGTTACTTGAACAGAGTCCTTTTGTCCGGCTGGCATTACTACCTGCACATAGCTAAGTTGCAACTGCCCCTTCTTTTGCAAGTAGTTTCCCAATTATAAAATGGATATTCAGATCCTCGTTTAGCAATTTCAAATTGCATGAACTTGGGTGTGAGTCCTGATTCGGACAGGATGCCAGAAATGTGTGGGAATGTGTCACCCATAAATACAGAACCAAAGAATCATCTAGGTTGGAAAATAGCCCTGAGATGACTGAGACCAGCCACTAGCCCAGCACTCCAAGTCCTCCATTAATGTACTGCTGAATACTAAAGACTCTGTGATTTGTTCATTGCTTACATGTTGCAGCACCCTGAATTCTCAATACTGGTGGTTGTTCTATGAATTACAGGGACATGTTTTGATCCCTAAAGGAAGAGGTGGGAAAGACTGGTATTATGAAGATTTTGTTAGCATGAGCATATACTTTGCAAGTGAGTGTGAAAAGGCAAGCAATTCTCATAAGAAAGTCAAGGTGTAAAGCTTCAGCCCCATTTAATTGCCACCAAGTGACTTGCCCTTTTCTGTGTCGAGGTGCAATAGCAGCAGTTTGCTTCCTCAAGTGGTTGCTGCTCCTATGTCAAGTGACTGGGCCAGCTGTCCCCAGCTCAGCAGGAACTTGAGTTTTGAGCTGGTCCCACATACAACTTTCAGAGCAAGAGGCAGGATTTTTACTTCTGCTGTTGGGACTCTGCTCTTTGATTGCAGGAAATTAAATACTTGTGCTATCTGGCAGATATTGTGCACACCTCTAAAGAAAACATACTGAGAGCTTTAATTGCCCAATAGTGGCTTATATTGCCTGCCTAACTCTGGCTTATCACTGGGGGTTTTGTGTACTTGCGGGGTGTGTGTAGCTTTGCATACTTTGTCCTTGTTTCTGATGTGACAAACTATGACACAAGTGGGGGATATCCTGGGACAAGGAGAAAAGCAAGCTCTGCCAGACTGTGCTGTGTCATGTCCAGCTGCACCAAAACAAGTTTCTGACTTCAAATTCAGATGAAAGCTCTACAAAATTAAAGGCCAAGTCCTTCCTTCCTGCAGCAACTGAGACGTGCAGCAACTCTGGACAGTTGACTCTGTTTTGAAGAAGAAAATCAATGTGAAAAGGAAAATATGCCAAGGAGCATAAACAACTTTTTTCTAGTGGAACCATTGTACTCAGGGATCTTGTAGCACACAACAGGTAAATTAACTTGGTTTTAATGTTCTGGAGAAGGAAAACTCATTTATCTTGAACACAGCCAGAGAGAGACCAACTCTAAGAGACATAAAAGAAGAAAATGGAGGCAGAGAGCTGCCGTTCCCAAGCAAGTCCTTGGCAGGACAGGGGTGAAACCCTGAAAACTCAGTTTGTTTAGGGAGGCACCTGGCCAGTGCAGAGGACGTGTGAGAGAAGATGGCTTGGGCTGAGCAGATGTGAGCCAGGGCCTCCATGCCATGTGGTCGGTCTCCTGATGCGGTGCAATGGCAGTGACTGTCCCTGTTCAGGAGGGTGCTCAGGGCTGCGCATTCCTGGTCACCTGCAGACCGCAGGAGCAGCAGTGCCCTGCTCCCAGCACCACACAGGTGCCTGTGGATGACCGCTCTGAGCCTCAGCAGCTTCCTCTGGAGGGAATGGCACAGAGGAGCACGGCAAGGATGGATGCAGGGACAGCACCTCAGACATCCAGCCGTCCCCCAGCCATCCTGCTGCCAGATTATTCTTGGGTGTGGCTTCATGAGACCAGCCTATGATTCCCCTTTAGACACATTAGGATCAGATCTGGTTCATTTTTACCACACATATTTTGCAAACAGACTGTATTTCATATGTGTTTCTATATAATAGATTATACTTTTTCTTCAATAAAACTGTCAATTTATCTCGATTAACTGAGTTGTGTGTATACAAACAATTGAGTCAAACACAAAAAAGCTGAGATAAAGTACAGTTCTAAATTTCAGAGGGTTTTGAATTTCACCTCTAACCAGGTGACAGCTCCTGCAGGTATCAGATGTATCTGCCTTATAGTTCTTATGTCTGCTTAAGGTATAAGAACTGAGGGATAAAATGTTTTTACATTAATTTCTTATATCTGCCGTGGACCATGTGCACTGGGAGCAGGGTCTGGGCTCAGCTGCCAGGGCTTTGTGATGAGGGGCCATATTGTGCCCAGAGACCACTGTGACACCGCAGGGCCTTGCCCTCACTGTGGGGGAATTGAAGGAGCGCAGAGCCCTGGGGTGCCACTCCCAGGACAGCATTTCCCACAGGAGGCTGCATCTCCCCTGGTAACTCTGTGGCAGAAGATGTCAAAGACAGACATGGAGAACCGTCTGGAGAATGCCAACTCCCAGATCCATGAGGGGCTGCCGAGCCTGGACAGGATGCGCCAGGTGAGGGACAGGGCAGGAGGGAGAGGCTGGTGCTGGGACCACCCAGAGCTGCCTGGGGGCTGGGGCTGGGCTTGCTGGCACCGGGGGGACGCTGTGCCAAGACAGCTGCCTCCATTGCACTCTTCTTCCTGCTCCTCTTCCTTCCTGCAGGTGGTCCAAAGGCAGCCAGAGGCAGCGCCTCAGGAGGGCCATGCCCAGGCCTTGTCCCTCCATGGGGACAGGCTGCCACCACTCGCACGGAGCTTTCAAGATGGTGGGAACCTCTCCAATGCCCTGTCCAGCAGGAAGAACCCTCCTCGGGGGCTGCAGTGGAATGGCCGGGCCCGTCCCAGGTGCCGGGCTCCACGGAGAAATGCCACCCTGCCATGGCAGCGGGAGACCCTGGAGGAGAAATCCTGCAGCAGGAGGAGCAGCTTCCAACCCTGACATGGCTGCAGGCCTTGGTGGCTCGATGACAGTCTGACCATCCCGCTGCCAGTCTGCTCTTGGCTGTGACTTCACGAGACCACCCTGTTTCCCCTTCAGGCACATTATGATTAGATCTGCTTCATATTTTTACTATGAATATTTTGCTAATAAATTTTCTTGCATATATCTATATAATATATAATAGATTTTCTTAAACTAAACTGTCAGTTTACCTGATTTATCTGAGTTGTGTGCATACAAAAGGTTGGTCCAAACTCAAAAAGCTGAGATAAAGTACAGTTTTAAATTTCAGGGTGTATTTTTATTACCTCTAAGCAGATAACAGCTCCTGCAGTTATCAGAAGTATCTGTCTTATAGTTCTTATATCTGCTTAAGGTATAAGAACTAGGGGATAAAATTTAATATAATTTCTTACATCTACCATGGACCACGTGAGCTGGGACCGGGGTCTGGGCTCAGCTGCCAGGACTTTGTGATGTGGGGCCACATCAGGCCCAGAGACCCACTGTGACACTGCAGGGCCTTGCCTTGGCCCTGGGGGGATGGAAGGAATTCAGGGCCCTGGGGTTCCCACTCCCAGGACAGCATTTCCCACAGGAGGCTGCATCTCCCGTGGTGCCCCGGCAGCTCTGTGCAGAGGATGTCAAAGACAGACATGGAGAACCTTCTGGAGAATGCCAACTCCCAGATCCATGATGGGCTGCCGAGCCTGGACAGGATGCACCAGGTGAGGGACAGGGCAGGAGGGAGAGGCTGGTGCAGGGACCACCCAGAGCTGCCTGGGGGCTGGGGCTGGGCTTGCTGGCACCAGGGGGGACGCTGTGCCAAGACAGCTGCCTCCATCCCACTCCTCTTTCCTCCTGGTCTTTCTTCCTGAGGGTGCACAACAGGCAGTCAGAGGCAGTGCCTCAGGAGAGCCAGGCCCAGGCCTTGTCCCTCCATGGACACAGGCTCAGAGTGCTCCTCTGCCCTGAGAGTTCACAGGATGTCGGGAGCCCCCCAACCATCACGTCAAGCAAGTGGAAGCCTCTGCAAGGGCTGGAGAGAACTGGCCAGGCCCGTCCCAGGTGCAGGGCTTCATGTAGGAATGCCATCCTACCATGGCAGCAGGACAGCCTGGAGAAGAAGGAGCTCCCACAGCCACAAGATGAGGAGCAGCTTGCTTCCCTGACATGGTCTAGGTGGCTCCATGGCAGACCCAGGCAGGTGAGTGCCAAGGACAGGATGGGATAGCATGGGATGGGATAGGACAGGACAAAGGGATGAGCCTCCCTCTGCCCAGGGCCAGACACTGTCCCACCCAGCTGCAGCCCCCATCACCTCCCACAGCCCTGTCCCAGTAGCTGCTGCTGTCAGATCCCTGGCAGACATTTCCTTCAGGGAGCCAGGCAACCTTTACAAATGAAAGAATCACAGAATCATGAATATGAGGGTTGGAAGGGACCTCAGGAGATCATCCAGTCCAACCCACCTGCCAAGGAAGCTTCACCTTGAGCAGGTTACACAGGAAAACATGTCTAAGTGGCTTTGGAATGTCTCCAGAGAGGAAGACTCCATGACCTCGCTGAGCAGCCTGTTGCAGGGCTCTGCCATCTCAGGGTAAAGAAGTTCTTTCTCACACTGAGGAAGAATTCCTCAAGAAATGCCCCTGTCTCCTTTCTCATCTGACAGGGGAACACATTTCTCAACATTGGGCAGCCATTGGTGACAGACCTGGAGGGGCTAGAGGCCATTTCGGGCACAGAGAAAGTGCTGCAGTGGCTTGAAGACCACATCCCTAGTGAGCCAGGGACCTTGGCCAAAGAGGCTGAGGACTGGGAAAAAAATATTGACAAGGAGCTGTCCCATGAGATTTTGGAAGAAGACTTCACACGTCCAATGTCCTTGGAAACATGGGAAGACCGCAGCCAAAGCCAGGAGTCCCAAGACTTGTCAGAAGAGTACGGTGACCAAGAGCTGTTTCAACAGGAAGAGGATGAGGGCACAGCAGCAGCAGGGGAGGCAGTCAGCAATCTGCAGAGAACATCTCCTGCCCTGGCTGGTCCCATGGATGCCAAGGATGAGCCAACCACATCCCCGAATCAAGAGTCACCCCAGCAAGGTGGCACCACATCCACAAGCACTGGCCATGCACCATCCACCCCTTCCTGGGAAGTGCCCTCAGTGCCAGGAGTGCAGGCAGGAGCTTGCCTGTTGCTCACACAGCCCCTTGGACACAGAGCTCCTTCTCCCACAGCAACTGGTGCCCCAGCACAACGGCAGCGACAGTTCCTGTTCCAGAGGGCGCTCAGGGCTGTGCGCAGGGTGTTCCTGGGCACCTGCAGCCCACTGGAGCAGGAGCAGTAGTGCCCTGCTCCCAGCACCAGGAGCTGCCTGAAGATGAATGCTCCAAGCCTCAGCAGCATCCTCAGCATCCTCTCAGAGAGTGACACAGGGAGGCACAGCCAGAATGGATGCAGGGACAGCGCCTCAGGCATCCAGCTGTCCCCAGGCCATCCTGCTGCCAGACTATTCATGAGACCAGCCTATGATTCCCCTTCAGACACATTGTGATTAGATCTGTTTCATCATTTTACCACAAATATTTTTCAAATGTGTTTTGTTATATATTTGTATATAATAGATTTTACTTTTTCTTCAATAAAACTATCAATTTCTCAATTAACTGAGTGGTGTGCATACAAAAAATTGGTTCAGACACAAAAAGCTGAGGAAAAGTACAGTGTTAAATTTCAGAGGGTATTCTTATTACCTCTAAGCAGATGACAGCTCTTGCAGGTATCAGAACTATGTGTCTTGCAGTTCTTATATCTGCTTAAGAAGGAGGTCCCACAGCAGGAGGACGAGGAGCAGCTCTTCCCTCCTTGACAAAGTCTTGGCAGCTCCATGGCAGACCTGGGCAGGTGAGTGGCAAGGACAGGATGGGATGGCATGGGGTGGGATGGGACAGGGGGATGAGCCTCCCTCTGGCTGGGGCCAGCTGCTGCACTGCACCACTGCAGCCCCACGGGTATAAGGCATGTCTGGACTACACGGAGATATCCTAAACACACCAGTATGTAGCCTAGGATGAGCTGAAAATTATGAGGCCAGAAGAGTATTTGGAGTGTCCTAAAGAAGGCTCTGGCCTTATGCGTTTTGTGCCAACTGCTTAATGTCAGTGTTGGACACAGGACACTAAGGTGAGGCTTGGTCAGATTGAGTACACCCCGTTTTGTCATTGACCCTCCTTTTCTTCTCTAACAGTTCACCTCCCTTTTTAAACTCAGTTTGTAAGACTCAAACAGGGTCAGGCTAAATAATGTGTGTCACCTGCAAACAGCCACACTTCGTGGACCCAGTTTTGTGGCAATTACTCCCACCGAACTCGGTTTTCCCGTCTTTTAACAGAATGGTCCAAAGAAACAGCCTTTACCTTTCGCACAAGCATTTCACCAGATACCTACTTGAAGCAAGCAGGACCTAAACTCTCTGCCGGCCGGACAGCAGAGCCACTAGGGGTCCCCGCCGGCCGCACATCCCGCGTGTCCCTCCGCATCCCACTCCCGCCGGGAGAGGCGGGCGGCGCTGAGGAAGCCCTGGCGGCCGGGCAGCGGGATCGGGAGATAAGGGAAGCCTTATCACTCTCTACAACTCCGTGAAAGAAGGGTGTAGTGAGGCGGGGGTGTCTCTCCTCCCAAGTAGCAAGCAATTGGATGAGTCACACCAGAGAAGGTTTAGGTTGGATATTAGGAAACTTTGTTACCGAAGGGATTCTCAAGTACTGGAATAGACTGCTCAGGGAAGTGGTTGAGGCAAAGGGCCACTTAGGGACATGGTTTAGCAGTGGATTTGGAAGTACTGGGTTAAATGGTAGGACTCAATGATCTTAAAGTTCTTTTCCCACCTAAACAATTCTATGAAATGAGCCCTGATGAAGTTCAGCATCTCCACCCGGTTGCTTCCCTGGTGCTTCTTTCCACAGGAGAAGACTTCCCTGTAAGTCAGCCGTGCAGTGGGCTGTCCTTGGCAAGAATAGCAGGTAATAGGCAGTGTGGCAGAGGCCACAGGCATAAAGGACAGCTTCTTCTGGACAAAGCTGTGTCTCAGCAGACTTCCAGTTTCACCAGAAGTACACTATTTTGAGGTTAGAAAGCTGGATGCACAGGCGTGTTTGGGGACTTCAGTACAACCTTGGCAACGGGCAATTTTTAAAGCGTGTGTAAGAATGGAGTGTTTCAGAATGGGGAGCTGGCAGAGTCAGCTGCAGAACATTGTCTGTACATCCTAGAGCCCCTCAAATTTCTGGTCAGAATGCAGTGTCTTTTGGTACTATGATTTATAGTGAGGTACCTCCTGCTGCTGAAGAGAGAACAAAACCTTCTCCCTTGAGAGCCGAGCAAGGACCGTCGTTCCCTCCACACCCAGGACCGGGGCAGGGATGCAGCCATCAGCCCTGCTTGTCTACTCCAGTGAACGACAGCGGCCAGCTCAGGTTTCAGTCTCCTCCCTGTCTCTGAAAACACCTGCTGTACTGTGTTAGGAATGAGACCCTGTCTCCCAAAGTGGCTCTTTGTAGGAGAATGCTGTGATGTGGATGTTGTCTGAGAAGGAAGCTGCTTGCTTCGTTATCCTAAAGGGCAAGGCATTTACCTCCAAAGCTGCAGGTCCCAACTCCCAGTGCTCTTTCTGTCTTGGGAAGCAAACATGTCGTTCTGCTCCCTTCTGGAAGAAGTTGTCATTGGCAGATGCTTCGTGCCAAACACCTTAGAGAAGAAGATGGGGAAGGCTGTGATCTGTACTCAGTGTGTTCAGGATAAGCATGGATCTGCAGGCTAATCATCAGGCTGAAAGAGACCCATATTTTGAGTTGTCCCAGAAGCAGAAGTTGGTGAATCTGGGGAGCTTTAATGTGAAAGCTTGTAGGCTTTTGTGTTGTCAAAATCCTTCAGGATCAGTTAGCAGGAACACCGCAGAGCATATATCTGGATTTGGGTATTTTTGGTATTTAAATATCCCCTAACCTTTCTGTTTGTCTGAGCAAAAGTAACTTCAAGTGTATTTTGAGATTATGGCTTCCTAAACATGCAGCAAAGGATAAATGAAACTCTACATTTCACATTAACTGGAACAGGCTTGATCAAAACATATCACGTTGATCTGAAATACTTTTTTATCTTGATGGATTTTCTCCTAAGAGCTTTTATACCCAGGCACTTGAGCAAAGTGACCAAATTGCCCCCACCCCATGCAATCAGTAGTACTTCAAGGCTAAGCATAGTTAGCAAATAGAAAGGAAAAATTTAGGTTTTCAGCTTGGACTCATAGCTATCTGACACCTTTTTATCAAACAGTTTTTCTCACATTTGAATGGCCCTCCTCTATTCAGCAAAAATGAATTTCCAAACCAAGCTAGCTAATTTCAGCTTCAAAAAAAATTAGGGAGGCCACCTGGCGAAGTGAATGGAGGTGAGGGGAAGCTTTTTCTTCAGCTTGCAGCATCCTCAACTCTTCTAATGCCAGATGTACTCTCAAAAGCAGCATGTAAATTTGACCTTCGCCTGCTCTTTTGTAAACTGACAAATTATAGTCATTATGCAACCCAAGTAATTTCACATTGCAAAAATACATGTTTACAAACACTGTAACACTGTTTCCAAAGGGAAACAGAAGATGTGGCTACAAAAGAAGTTGTTTAAAATCTTTGTGGGTGACACAGACAGTGGGATCGAGTCATCTTCAGCAAGTTTGACAATGACACCAAGATGTGTGGTGTGGTGGACACACTGAAGGGAAAGGATGCCATGCAAAGGGACTCTGACAGGCTTGAGAGGTGGGCCCATGTGAACCTTATGAAGTTAAACAAGGCCAAGTGCAAGGTCCTGCACCTGTGTCAGGGCAATCCCAAGCACAAGAACAGGCTGGGTGGAGAATGGGTTGAGAGCAGCCCTGAGGTAGAGAACTTTGTGGTGTTGGTGGATGAGAAGCTTGACATGAGCCAGCAATGTGCACTCACAGCCCAGAAAGCCAAATGTGTCCTGGGCTGCATGAAAAGAAATGCAGGAAGAAGGTTAAGGGAGGTGATTCTGCCCCTCTGCTCTGTTCTCCTAAGACCTCACCTTGAGTACTGTGTCCCCAGCATGAGAAGGATATGGAACTGTTGGAGGGGGTCCAGATAAGGTCCCGAAGATGCCCAGAGTGCTGGAGCACCTCTCCTATGAAAACTGACTGGGAAAGTTGGGGTTGTTCAGTCTGGAGAAGAAAAGACTCTGAGGAAACCTTCTAGCAGCCTCCCAGTACCTAAAAGGGCTACAAGAGAGATGAAGAGAGACTTTTTGGGCATGTAGTGATAGGAAAAGGAGGAATGGCTTTAAACTTCCCTTGCCTGGAAGTGTTCAAGGCCAGGTTGGATGGGACTTTGAGCCCCCCTGCTAGGGTGGCATTGAAAAGAGTGCTAGTCTGTAGGCGTTGGTGTATTTGACCTCATTTTTAAACCAAGGACAAAGTCCTCTGAAGCTTTGGCTAAAAGACAACACAGTATTTGCCTTCTACCTTCTCTTAAACAGTTTGTCAGCATTGTGGTTATCATGTTTATTCATCTGGTGTGCAGCAAATGTAATGCCACCCTTTTTGAACAGAGGCTGTAAGACAGAAAAATAGCTTGTAGATTTCTGCTGCTTTTAAGCTTTTTTCTGTGAAAACCCACATGCAGCAGAACAAAAGACTGGCCTGCCTGCTGAAGCGCTAGCCACCAAATCACAAAGTGTAAATATCTAGGAGAAAGCTTTAAGTAATTTTTTTAATTTATTTACAGTCTAGAAACTCACCACAAAAGGTCAGAAGAAAGCATTTGTCAAAATCAGACAAGGCCCCTTTATGTACTTCATTGTTGCT
Source organism: Climacteris rufus (assembly GCA_013398175.1). NCBI lineage: Eukaryota > Metazoa > Chordata > Aves > Passeriformes > Climacteridae > Climacteris > Climacteris rufus. Next base: position 565,919 of record VZRZ01005482.1, read on the forward strand.
TTTTAATTTGTGCAGAGATCTGGCATGTCTTCAGCACAAGGATGGTTTATTCACAGTGACTTGACAACACTAAACACAAACAAATTCTTCTGGTTCATGGTTGTTTGGTTCGGTTTTGTGGCCAGAGCATCTGTAGACTCACAGTATGTGAAAAAGGTCCCAATTGCCTGATAATTTGAATGCTCCTGGGCTAAAAACTTGTTGTAAAACAGATTTAAGTGAGAGCAATTTTGTCCAGTCCCTTTCACTCCTGCCCCTTCCCTCTTTGAAGGGCTCATTTAAAACAACCAAAAAGGAATGCTGCCCAAGAAACACCAAATTTTTATTAACTGCCTCACCTGGATATTATCTGTCTTTAACTGTGCTGTGATACAGAAACAGCTTCCCAAATACACACTTACTGCTGTGCTTGAAAACTTCCCCAGCTGAGCCTTTATGTTTTTTTGTTTTCATGCCATTGGCCAAAGATATTTGGAAGGTGAGAACTTTGAAAGCCTCCCTGGAAGAATCTTATGAGGTGGGAAGGCAAGCAGTTGAGCAATGATTTTTTAATGATGTAAGTCCTCCAGTGTTAAAATTCAAGGCAGGTAAACAACCACGAGGGTGCAGTGGTAAGGCAGTCTTTGCTGTGAGTGGCAGAAAGCTTTAATTCACTGCTCCTGTTCTAAGAGGTCAGATGATGATCTTTACATAGACACACTAAAGGAAATAATTTAAACATAATTAAGAGGAGCTAACACTGAAACTCTTGGGAACACGATGGTGTTCAATGCAAGGGGAGGTTTAACTTGCTTTTTATCAAGGATGTGATATTACTGTTTGAATTAAGACAAGCCTTAATTAAACTTGACCTAAGTGAGAATACAGTTGGGCGAATAATATTACATTTGCTCAGACTGTAGTTCAATCTACTTCTAGAGTGGAGAAGGACTAAGCTATTGTTTTACTGAGGATTAATATAGCGAATTAATTTTTATTAAATGATATGCAACTTTTCCATTGCTTAAGCCTGGTTCTCAAATTCTTGCAGTCATTATTTTTTGGGGGATAATGCATGATAAATCAACCTTCTGGCCATTAAGCTTTGTTGTCTATCTAGCCATCAGTAAACAAATTATTTTATACTTGCCTTTTTAGGCAAGATGTAAAGATAGATTTTTTTGGGGGTTTTAAAAATTATTTCTATTTCAAAACAAACATTAAAGCAGAAATCCCTACAGCAAGACTTTTGAGAGACCAGTTGAGGGAAAACCTGGAAATCAAGTGCATTCACACAGATTCTGAGAGACTGACAGCTGAATGCAGTATTTTGAAAATTTTGCAGTACTTTTGTCCTGGACTAAAATATTAGATTATATTTTCATTGTTCAAATGAAACCTGTCTCCTTTAGAAAAAAAGGACTGAGCTAGATGGTCTCTAAAGATCCAGACTAGTTTTTTTGAATACTGTCTGATTTGTCAAATCCAGTAAGAGAGGAGAGGAGGAAGTTTGTGTGCCTGCTCCCAGAAGAAGCTACTTGCAGTTTCAGAGCAGATACCAATTCCCTCCCCTCTTGTACTGTCTGCAACCTACAGCCCTCCTGCAGGATCCACCTGTTTAGCTGTGAAACACAGATTGTGCCAGGCATGTCCTCTGCAAGGTATTATAAAAAAAAAAAAAAAAAAAAAACCCTCAAAACAGAGCCAGAAGCTGAAAAATGGGGCTTTTTTTTTTTTTTTTTTTTTGGTGTTGGGTGCTGGAGGTGCCATTCTCATGTTCCAGCCACCCTGAAGGAAAACCTGCAGCCCCTGGCACTGAGGATGGCTTTGCAGCGTGTACCCACAGAGCCACGAGCACCTGATCCAACACCCACCCAGATGAGAGAATGCAGTATAATGCCTAAATTAGCTGCATTTACAGACCAAACTCCCCAGACCTGAGGGAGAGATGATACTTTCCCAGAACTTGCTATTTAAAACACCCAGTGAGCTTCTAACTTATGAGTCGTCTATGTGCAACAACTTGAAAATCAAGTAATCTATTGAGGTGCCACATCTTTTTCACAAGAGCATGCAAATGTCTCTGACAATTTTGGGGCAGACCTGAACTGGCCACTTCTGCTTCTCACCTGCTCGTTGAGAAAAAGAAAAAGAAAAAGAAAAAGAAAAAAAGAAAAAGAAAAAGAAAAAGAAAAAGAAAAAGAAAAAGAAAAAGAAAAAGAAAAAGAAAAAGAAAAAGAAAAAGAAAAAGAAAAAGAAAAAGAAAAAGAAAAAGAAAAAGAGAAAAAGAAGCCTTTTCTTTATTTTGGAAAGGGAATGATAGAAGAAGCAGATGAAGGTTTTTCTATATGGATTGAGATAGCCCAAAATGAAAGCAGTTGTGCTAAACAGCCAACTCAGAGATCTGTCCCCATGATCAGGAAGGAGCACATAGCATTTCCTCACTGGAGCTGGCCAGCTGGTTGGACCTGCTCAAGCACACAAATGATACTGTTCAGACCATCTCCATTTTTTCTGTCTCAATTTACAAAACACTCCTATCCTCAAAAAGCTCTGTCTCCTTCCTCGCACTTGTCTCTTGCAAGCAGCTCTCACTCCCTTCAACCTACCTTCAAAAAAAAAAAGCCCCTCTGAAGCCTGTTGGACACTGTTCCTCTTGCTCTGAATCACTCTGTGCAATTCAGGCAAGGTGAGGCTGGCCTGAGTTCAGCCTTCTGGCTGAGAAGGTGCTGGGATGCTGTGTAGGCTGGAGATGAGGTTTTGGTGAGCTGAGGCTACAATTTGGCTGTGTTGCATCACCCTGGAAACAGTGAGAGAGCCCTGCTCAGGAGGCTGCTTCTCAAACGGCTGCTGGTGGCAATAGGACATCTGGAAACCACGTGAAAGCTGCAGATGGTGGAAATGTGGTACGTGGGAAGCATGTGAATTGCTCAGTAAGCCTCTAGGAACAGTGATGGAAACTCCTACATGGTAGAGATCTTCCTTGCATGTCTCAGGAAAGATTTTATCACCACACTGCAAGCTAGAGCTTATACTCATGCAAAAAATACCAACGTTATTTCTGGATAGGGAGATTGAGTCACCTTTCAATTTTAGGAATTCTGCTGGGCAGTTTGTGCAACAGAGAAGTAGGAATAGAACAGCAATCATAGGTCATGTAATACAATCCCCTACAGCAGGTACAACTACACCATCAAGTCCTGATGACAAAGCAATCTCACCTTGAATTTAGAAGCACTTTTATTGCTGGGAAATTGTCACAGAAGTATGTTTCTTAGGGTATTAGGAGTCATGTGAGCCAACATAATTTGAGGGTTTTTTTTTTTCCTTGTCTTTAGACAGTCAGGAAGGAAAAGATAAATAATGTAACTTAACATTATATTGATTTTTTTTCTCCAATTAGTATTTCCTGTTTTAGATTGCATGTAAGGGTTAGAGTCCCCTAAATTAATCCAACACTGCAAGTCTACCACAAATTCTGTTCTTAGTGTGAATGCTGCTGTGAACTCAGGATGTTGTCTGTTTTTATCCTGGTGTTTGTTTAAATTTGCTTCATTTTACTCTTGTAGTCATTGTGCTAGTAGCATCTGGACTGAAGACCACTTCCTTACGAGTCTTATCCTCAAACTTGCCACAAATATGTTTGAGAACCAGCTGTGATTCCCAGGTGAGGGGAATGAGAAGAATCTGTATCTGAGGGTGATTCCCAGGTGAGGGGAATGAGAAGAATTTCTAACTGGTGAGTCTGTCTCACAGAGGTTGAAGGCCAGGAGCTTTTTTTCCTGCAGTCCTTATGTCCGACTGAAGGTGAGTCATTTTGGTGGTAATTCAGTACTGTGCCACAAATCACAGGAAAAAAAGCAAGTCAAAGACTTTCTTATGAGGGATAATTGAGGCTTTGGTGGCAAAAAAAGATTGCCACCTCTTGAAGTTGCTGGAGAATGGAATTATTGCAACAACTGTTTCTTGCAAGCATTACTTTGTACCTCTTTGTTTGCTTTAACAAGAAGAGCTAAGCAGGGCAGTCCTCTCCTAGAGATGTGGTTTGTGGCTTTCCTGCAAAAGGGAAAGAAAAATCTCCTTGCATGATTTCTCATTAGGTGACATGGAGAAGGAACAGCTGAAATGTTTTCTGCACAGGTCCATCTCTGAAATATTTGGAAGTAATTGAATATGACATTCATTGTTTTCCTTATAGATATCAATCTTCTTTACTTTGGTTTACTTCCTGTAGCCTCTGCTTGAAAATGTAATGTTTCAGATGTGGTTACTCCCACTAACCAGCCAGGAGAGGTTATTCAAGCTCTGTTGGCCACTTCCCAGAACACAGATTTTGCAGGAACTGCCATCTCTTTGCTCAGTTGTGACAGTCAGCGTTTTATGCTGATGACTCGACAAGAGTCTATCCCCGTGCCTTTCTGATCAGTGCCTGAATGAGGAAATAAAAGCCAGTTGCAGGGTTTGCAGTTTATCTCTTCAGAGGGCACCAGAGGAAATCATGAGGGAGAGAGCTAATCTGTGGAAAGATTTGCACTCCAAATGAAGGAACACCCTCAGGAAGAGTTTATGGGAAGGGACTGTTTTCCAGGAATTTTCACTGGATGTTTTGAGAGATGAGGGTGGCTCATGCAGAGATAACAAGTGTGCAATGACACTCAGGTCTGTCTTCTGTCAGAGGCTCATCAAATTCTGGAGGGTCCTGCACTTGGTTTCTTCCTGCTGACAGTGTAGAAAAGTGCTGGGTGTTTTGAGGAAGACAGGATCACATGATGGAGTGGAATAGATGGGAAGATTAAAATGAACATGCAAGCTAGTTTGTGTACTTTTTGATCAGCTGATTTAGGGGGAAAAAGCAAGCTTAAAATCATGCAGGAAGACTTCGGCCTTTCAGACCCAAAGCTTATTTTCAGGCATGTTATCCATCAGCAAAAAAATAAATCCAAGTGTTTATTATATACACTGTTGGGATGAATGCACATCTGGCAAGGCAGTGTTCAAACCCATCCTGTGTGATCAACTCGTGTGGGTGACTTGAACTTCAAGAGTGGATTACGTCAAGCTGCAACCATTTCTTCTGCTTCAGGAGGTAACTGAGGGGTCTGGTTCATTTTCACAAGCTGGCATTCCACATCTGATAGTGGCAACTGGGTGTTGAGAGAAGAACCCATTCTTTTAGGCAGCATTTATGTATGAAAAATCTAAATAAAAAGCTTAAGGAAACTGATGCCCAAACACTGAGCTGGTGATAGTTTTGCTGTGGGACATTTGTACATTGCTTCTTCCAGAACTGGTTAAAGATCCCTTCTGCCTATCAAAAAAACTTCTTTGCAAAAGCTGGTTGGCTAAAGTGATGACATAAAAAAAAGCCAGGAGTCACTGCTTTCCTTTTGTGACTGAAAGCAAAGTGCCATTTTTACATGTTTAAAGTAGCATATCCTAATGTACAGATGGACAATGTTGCTGACACATAATTATCCATGCCTGTCTGCAAGGAAAAGCTAAGACATGTTACATCTTTCTCTTAGCCCTGCAATAGAGGTTTTGCAATGCATGGGTGCACTGAGCAATGATTGTAGGCCAATGGCTAAAATATTCTGAGAAACAATTTGGGTTTGTAAGGAAATTGAGTGGTATCCTGGCAACATGGGCCCAGAGATTAACACATCTAGTGATCTGAAAAGCTTGGGGGAAGTCCTTTTAGAGAGCATGAGCTGTGTTTTGTTATCCCCAAGACCCACAAATACACCAGGGCTGTATCTTATCTCTAGTACAATCTCACTTCTCTGGACTCTGGATATCTGGACCCCTTTCATTTTAGTCTGGTATTTTCCCACTTTTGTCAACCGCAGGCACCTAAAGAATGATCCAGTGGAGATGTGGACCCTGTGTACTGGGTTAATATAAGCCAACTGACAAGGCACAGGCTCTTTCCAGCCATGTTTTCCATGGCTTGCTCAGAAGTAGACCTTAGTGCCTAGAAATCTACTACAGAAAACTCTTACCATCTTCATTGGGAATAGCCAAAATTTTGGTTATTAAGATATGTCTTTGGATCACCCTGCTGATGTGATACAGTGGATCTGTTTGGAGATGGAGGATGCACCAAAACCACTTTTATGTGTGAGATAAAATGCCCTTCCCAGACTGTAACTTGAAGGGAGACTGACAATCCAACTTGCTGTTAACAAGGCTGCCATAGGCACTGACAAAATTTTTTTGTTGTTTCTTAAAACCAGTTTTATATGACATGGCTAATAATATTAGAAGGACCTCAAGTTGGCTAATTTGTTCGTGGGCAAGGGACTGTCAAAGAAATTACTCCTCTGCTGTAAGCTACATACACATCTAAAAGCTCCAGACTCCCTCCATGTACCCACAAGCAATTCTAATGCTGCTGAAGAGGAAGAAACTCCATGTTCTTCCAGTGCAACATTAGTCATGTAAGGATCTAGCTCTGTTTTGAATGAAAATGTAGGGGATTTTTAGAAGAAAATGTGTATAAAGTGGCTGTAAATACATTAAGGCTAGGAACTAAATGGAACATGTTCCTTCTCTTTGCTCAGCAGAGTTGTACAATAAATTCTTTGAAAGGTTCTCTGGTCCTTGGATTACATTGTTGAGTTTGAAGCTGTTCGTGGATTAGAGCATCTTCCTGGGAAATCAGTGGTGCTGTGGGAGTTAGTTTATCTGCAAGAGTGGGTTTCATGCCTGAGGTTTTTGACCACTTTGTTGCAAAAATGCTGTGTCTTAAAATAAATAAGGTATATAAACCACTTTACTCAGTTTTCTTGCAGTGGGAAGCTGACCTGTGGCCCTCAGATTCCCTTGGCCTAGGGATAAACAAATGTAAGTTCCCAGAAAGAGCTATCTTTATTACTGGTACATCTAAAATAGAGCAATGTATATGGGTTTTTATTTAATCAGTAATTTCAATCTCTCCAAGCTACCATTATGGCTTTCTGTGAAAGCCTGTAAAAATAAAAATATCTTAGACAAAAATAACACTCCCTCATTCTAACACTGTGGAGTGTCTCAGCACATATTTGGCACATCCTCTGAGGCTCTATCAACAACAATCCGAAATAGGCTGATGTAAAAAAGTGAATTACAAAAATAAGTGGTGTTTAGTGTCTGGCCCTGTATCCTCTGAGGCTTCTGACATGCACTAAGTATAAGCTACAATGCTCAGAGGATAAAGCAGTGGGCATTACAGGTTGGGCAGTGATGGTCAAGGTCAAAGTCAGTTCTGCAAAAGAAATGCATCGAATTATTGTTCTCTCAAACTTTTTTCACAAGACCTGATAGTAAAGAGCAACTTCTTCATTGTTTTTCAGATGTACTCCACAGACTTCAAGTTTCTTCTGCTACACAGTAGTAAAATATGTTCATACAGGTTTGTGATAGGAGAGCATTTTGCAATCTCTTGGTGCGAATATGCATAAACTCATCAAAATAGATCAGGTATATGTTCTTCTCAGACACAAGTGACTTTGTTTAAAATCATGTCCTAAAATTGTCTTAAAGACTACATTATTACTTAAAGATATTCCCCTTCTGGGCAAACCACTGTAAAAGGCACTTTTGCAGCCTGTTTGTTTTAAGCAAGCCTTGCAGAACGGTACACTTCCAAACCACAAAAAGACAACTGGAGGGCTGTAGGACTGAACCAGCAGCACTTCACCACTATAGGTGAAGCACACCATCAACATAATCCTTTTTTTTTTTTTTTTTCCTCCAGAGACACCAGATGGCAGCATTTTTCCCTCACTGAGTGTGATCTCATCCTCTCGGATTCACTCCTGGGATCATCAGGCTTTGAGGCTGCGTAAGCCACAATGACCTCAGCTGAACTGCATCTTCTCTGTTGCCACCTGCTCTTTTTTCCTACTTTCATTGGACATGCAGAGCACATTCAGGTGGCCCGAATGCAAGCCAGGCCCCCTTGAAATTGTGGTTGCCTTTTGCCTGTGCAGATCTGAGAGTCTGTAAAGAATAATTAGCATACAGGTATGTAAAAATTTAGAGAATATGGCCCTGACTGCTACATTTTTCATATTCTCTAAATATTAAATAGAATGAGGTTTATTTGATATTCTTTTTAACGACATGCTCATTCCCATACAGGCATGCACAATGTAATACTTGTTTATAAGCAAGTTTGACATGTGTCCTTCTCTATCAATGCTTTATTCTTAATGAGGTTTATTTGATATTCTTTTTAACGACATGCTCATTCCCATACAGGCATGCACAATGTAATACTTGTTTATAAGCAAGTTTGACATGTGTCCTTCTCTATCAATGCTTTATTCTTTGAATAATATTTCATTGTACACAAGTTATGTATGAAAATTTGTATATGCTGTGATTCTGGCTGAAGCTTTCAGCCCTGCCACGGCAGTTTTGTCCTAAAAGAAAAAAAAAACCCCACACATTATGTCCAGATATAACACACTATTCTTAAATCATTCACCTCTGAACTTCAGGTCTGCAGCACTGGGATTCAAAAGGTTTTTTATTTAATATGTGAGTGACATCGACAGACAGCAGAAGAAAGGCTGTTTGTCCAAAGTGGGGCTGGATTGCTGTGCCCCAGAGGGTGAAGGAGGAGTAGCCCTGGCTGCTGCTTTCTTAGACTGTTACTCCCTCACGTTGCTGGTGTTTCTGCTGTGGTGATTATGTTAATACTTTACAAATGCTATGAGCTCAGCAGTAGACTATTTGGGGATTATTTAATTTATTAACTTCTGACAAGCAGGCCATTATTTTTCTGAAGAACATGTGTGACAAGGGAATTTACTTTTTTTGTTATTTTTTAAATTTCAGCCAAATTCAACATGAGTTTCACAGGACAGGGGCACTAGACCCTCCACAGCCCCACCCTTCCTCTTATTTAATACCAAAAACTATCTGTAAACAAGCAATGAGGAGGGAGGGAAGAGTACTTCTTGAAGGAAGTAATAAGAACCTTGTACGATGAAAACATTAGGCTGTGTCCATTTGGAAAGCTGTGCCGTTTTCTTCTGTTAAAAAAATTCAAATTAAAAAAGACTGAAATTACCTCAATTTTATTTCACTTTTTTTGTAGCAATTTCTTTCCAGTTCTGGATTTGACTGTACTTTGGCATTACCTAGTATATACAAACAGGACAGATGTAGCTTTACTGCCCAAGATGTGTGAAATAAATGCAATGGAAGTATCTTACCTGAAAGCAGAGCAGCACTGCACCACTGAAAGCCAATTGTGTTGGTTTCACCCTACCTTCCAATAAAGGAGGCTAAGAAACTTAAATATAGCTCCACATCTTTTAATGATTGATGCAATCCCTTGTGCACAGTTGCTTTGCAAAGTGGAAGAAAGATTAACTGTAAATACTTTCTTTTGTCTAACCATAGCACTGTAATTACTATCTCCCACCTTATCTGAGAAAGACAAGCAGGTACCTGTGATGAGCATTGCAAGAGGAGAGATGTTGAGAAGGTAAAAAGAGTGTCTGGTGTCACTCAGTATGGAACATTACAGCTTGCCATTATTTATTTTGGAATTGTGACAACGGACTGAAAGATGGGAACTATAAATAGGAATGCAATGAGCATTAGCTGCACAAGAAGGGAAAAGCAGTGTAAGTTGGCATGCAGCAAAACGTGTATCTGGCATACAGCTGTCCATACAACTCCCACTGCCATCCTGGGGGATTCTTCTGATTTCCCACTACTTGTAGAGAATTAGGAACAGCACCATCTCTGTTAGCTTTGATTCTTACTCAGTAGAGCTGGCTAAAATAGGTCTTGCTAAACCTTTACCTAGGAAAGATGCAAGTCTCCTCCTACACAAAAATTACAGAGAGAAGACTGTTTGTTTTGTGAAGTGTAACTGCTATGTAGCATTCACAGGCTGCATCTTGCACAGTAAGTGAAATAACTGTTGGAACAAGCTGATAAAATCAGTGCTTCCCTTTGCTGTAGTTCAGAATGGAAATAGACCAAATGGGGCCAAATTCTGCCTAGTAGAGTTTGCCGTGGTTTTGCTTCTAGACTGGCATGGCTGGAGAATGCACCTGTAAAAATTCAGTGCATGTTAGCTCTGAATGGACTGAGATAGAGACCTTGGCAGTTTTGTAGCACGAGCATATTCTCCACTGACTCCTGAGCTTAGCCTTCACTACAGGGGCAAATTATTTCAGTCTGGTATGTGATAGCATGTAACTCAACACACATACTTTTCCTTCTGTGTATACATTACTCCATGATGCATACAAAACTCGGTGAGTGCCCTCAGAAAGGCACCCCCTGAAAGCAAATCTCTTTTTCCTCTTTTTGACCATCCTCATTTTCCCTTCCTATTCTTGTAACATTTCTTACATGGCCTTGGCCATAGACAAATGTAATTTTTTCCAGCAGACAGTGCCAATTACATGTGTTAGCATGTGTTGTGGGAATAGGAGGCTACAAAGAGTGATTGGGAAGAATTGTTAAAATGCTCCGTGTCCAAAAAGTAGACAAAAGTAAGCATTTCATTAGGAGGAGCAAAACAAGCTACACATAGAATAAAATTTAAAGGGTTTTTTTCTGGAGACAAGAGAATAGCAACTGTTTTAAGAGCTGCTGCCACTGATCACATTCCAGTTGCTGTGGCAGGACTATGGCTGATGTACTGCACAAGATGTCTCTCTTGGTGCCAGTTCTTCACTGATTGTCCTGCCCAGAAAAAAACACAGGAATTGCAAAGGGACAGTCAGCCCCATTCCTCCTACACATTCCAATCCAAACGATAACCTGGGCTATTCTCCTGAGTTAAGGATAAATGTTGCTCCTGTTAATACAGCATATTTAGGATGTTTGAAAGCTCCTTTAAGAAGTAAAAGTGGCATTGTATTGTGTAGGTGAGCATGCTATAAACTTGTCCTTGATTATTTTGTTGTTGAGTTGGGGGAAGTAGGCTTGCTTTGTTTGGAGTTACACTTTTGTCTTCAGTGAGTGCTTCTTAAGAGCTGAATTAGAGCTAGTCTCATTCAAGACATCCAGAAGTTGTAAGTAGAGAGTTTACCCACCTGAATGGGACCAGGATGATTTCCACTGCCAACTGAACAGCAGTGCATCAGCCAGGAAAAACGTTAAGTGGATTTAAATGGTTGATGCTAACGGCCAGAGAAGGAAGAATGGATAAATGGTGTTTACTCCATTTGTCCTCAAGCACAACAGAGCACACAGCTTCCTTTAATAAACCCCTGTAGCACAGGCATGAGGCTATGGTCCTGGTTCCTGGTGCTTGTGATAATTTGTCAGTGAAACACAGAGGTCTTGGATGGTTTATAAATTGTTTATTGCAGATTTTACCCCTGCAGCCAGATTCTCCAAACTGCTATTTCATTTTTTCAATGAAGATTTCAGAAGGGATTTTGTAAATGAAACAAATACCCCAAACAAAATTGCTAGGGAATGAACAGCTGTCAGCAGCTGATTTATTGGAGGAGGTAAGTTTATAAGTGACTGGAAAAAGACAGAAGGGTATCTAGTCATGCTCTTGCGGACATACCTTTGCACTGTTCCTTAGGAGTATCCAAGTGGATGAAGCTTGCCTCGGGGTTGCAGTGACTCCCTGTGCTGTGTACCCAGTATATGGCTAAACAAGGAAACCTTTGGCTGTTGGGAATTCAACTTGTGGATTAAACAGGAAAAGGGTAACTATTTCTGTGTTTAAATACCTGGATCACACAGATGAGATTGGTCGGCCAGCACAGACATACAATCTTTTGTGGTCGACACTAGTGATATCCAGTGGACTTTCCCTAGATGTACACTTGACAAAGAGCAAAGGGAAAGCACCTCAATCCCAGCTCGAGGGTGAGTTTATTTATTCCGGAATCCACCTGCATTCCCTTCCTCATCCCACATCCAGGCTCCTGCCCGGGACGGCTTCTCCTCCGTGTCAGCTGCTCGGGCCTGTGGCGGCGGGGATGGCGGCGGGGCAGAAGGGAGAGGACACTGGCGGTCAGCGCTAGAGGACCGGGGTTTCCGCCAGAGAACGGGGAGAAGCCAAACCCACCGCTCCAAAAAGTAAGAAAATTGTAAAAAGCCCCAGTACTAAAAAGAGGAACCGCGGCCTTCCAGGACCGAGTGGCTCTCCTCGGGCGGCCTCGCCGTGCCGCGGGAGCGACCGCAGCCAGCCGGGAGCAATAGGCGGAGGGAAAGGAGGAGGAGGAGCAGAGGGAGGAGGCAGCTCTGGCAGCCGGGCGGGGAGGGGGCACTCCGCGCCGCGGAGGAGGAGGAGGACTAAGATGGCTACCAGCCGCCGTGGGGAGCGGCCCCGCTCCCTCCGCGGCCCCC